>JADMLD010001697.1:0-195446 GCA_017589585.1 Phylloscopus whistleri | reverse complement strand
TTTATTTCCACAACTAAATCAATTTCAGCACTTGTGTGCATGCAGAGGAGGAAGATGGGCAGGACAGAGGACACCTTTGACCCTGAGGCTGCCTGTGGATCAGCAGGCACTGCCCCAGTGTGAAATGGTCATGGTCCACTGCAGTCTGACTGGCTCCTGGTCAGCCTGCTTTTCCCCCTGTCCTTTTCCCCATGAGGTTCTGCAGTATCTGGTGCACCCGAGTTAAGAATCGCACCAGGATCTGGTAGGGATGTGGAGTAGGCAGGAGAGGTGTTGGCACTGGCTGCTCAGAGGGGGCTGTGGTCAAGGCTGGCTCTGTTGCTGTCACAGGAGTGGGTGTGGAGCAGCCTGACTCTGTTGGTGTTGGCTCTGCTGGTGTTGGCTCTGTTGGTGTTGGCTCTGCTGGTGTTGGCTCTGCTGTTGGAGTGGCTGTTGCAGTTGTCTGTGGATATGGAGTGGGAGTAGAGCAGCCTGACTCCGTTGGTGTTGGCTCTGGCTGCTCAAAAGGGGTTGAGCTGCAGGGTGACTCTGGTTCTGGAGTGCCTGTTACAGCTGGGCACAGCCCCATCTGGAGCAGGATCCACTTGTAGAAGTGCTGAGTGGAGGTGTAGACTCCCGGTCGTTTTGCTCTGGCACAGCCTTTTCCCCAGCTGGTCACTCCAACAAGCCAGAAGTAGCTGGCACTGTTATCTTTGCACACCAGAGGCCCTCCACTGTCACCCTGCAGCAGAGGAAAGAGGAGTAGGGTGCTGTTGGGTGGCTGCTGTCAGCACTAGAGGCTTGCTTCTCTCTTGCAGGCCCTGCCACAGCTGTGGTCCCAGCACAGAAAGGCTCTGCTCAGGTGCTGGAGTCTCCAGAACCTCAGCTGGGAACAGGGTGGGTGCCTGTGAAGGCCCCCTCTTGTATCTGCACAGTGATCCTGGATGGGCAGAGCACAGATGATCCAGAATCTGGAGCTCTGGGCTGCTCAGAGCACTGGCTGGGCTTTCTGGGCAGAGGGGCAGGCCTGGGGAGCACGCCAGGAAACTCCACCAAGGGGAGGAGAGGACCCAGGGGTGGAGAAATGCTTTGCCAGGCACAGCACGAGGTGCTGGGCTGCCTTTCCAGCTGGGGGCTGGCTGGGGACAGCACTCCTACCTGGCAGGTGTCCATGCCCCCCGGGGGTAGCCAGCACACAGGTTGTGGGTGTGGATGGTCCCGGCGTACCAGCGGCTGCTGTTGACCAGCTGGATGTCCAGGAGACGGACCTTGGCCTCCTGCAGGACATCACTGGGACCCTGGGCTGGGAGCACAGCAAGGAATGAGCACCCAGCTGCTCCTGGCCAGTTCCACTCCCCCTCTCTGAGGGGTCAAGTCCTTCCTCAGGGCTTGGCTTTGCCTCTGGAGCAGCTGTTGAAGCGCTGTGCCTTTGGGGAGCAGGCCGGGTGGCAGATGATCCCTTTTTCTGACCCACAGAGGGGGCTCCTGAGAGGCATTTTAAAGACTTTTACTCCATTTTCAGTCTCATGTGAAGGGTGAGCTGGTACAGATGTTACAATTCACACCATCACAACCAGAAGCCAAACTATTTCCTAATTACCATCCATTATAAGTGTTTCTTGGCCTCTCAGCTTTTGCCACACAATGCTGCTAATGCTTTTAAGCTAATCATCTAAAAATACCCCCTGTGAGTCCTACTACAATACATCTTTCATAGGTCTATTTCTTCAAAATATCTGGTCTATTTGCAAGGTCATCATTTGAAACTTGTTTCCAGTTCCATTTCTCTCTCAACCATGTCTGTCCTATTCCATGGCCTTTCTAAGTCAGCATATTTAACCCCACAAATACAGACTAAGTGAGCCTTCTGCCAGGCTTTGAGAGTTCTCTACAAATCCGTTTCCCACAGCCAGGCCCATCTCTCCAGAGACACACACCCCACAGCCTGACTCTGCTCTCTGCTCTCAGGATCCCATTTCTCTGCTCTCAGGATCCCATTTCTCTGCTCTCAGAATCCCATTTCTCTGCTCTCAGAATCCCATTTCTCTGCTCTCAGAATCCCTTTTCTCTGATGTCAGGATCCCATTTCTCTACTCTCAGAATCCCATTTCTCTGATGTCAGAATCCCATTTCTCTGCTCTGAGGATCCCTTTTCTCTGCTCTCAGAATCCCATTTCTCTACTCTCACGATATCATTTCTCTGCTCTGAGGATCCCTTTTCTCTGATGTCAGGATCCCATTTCTCTGCTATCAGAATCCCATTTCTCTACTCTCAGGATCCCATTTCTCTGCTCTGAGGATCCCTTTTCTCTGCTCTCAGAATCCCTTTTCTCTGATGTCAGGATCCCATTTCTCTGCTCTCAGCATCCCATTTCTCTGCTCTGAGGACCCCTTTTCTCTGCTGTCAGAATCTCATTTCTCTGCTATCAGAATCCCATTTCTCTGCTCTCAGCATCCCATTTCTCTGCTCTCAGCATCCCATTTCTCTGCTCTCAGCATCCCATTCCTCCTCTATGCCCAGCTCACCCTCAGCACCCTTTTCTGGGGGGGCTCTCACCTTCATCCGTGGCCGAGCCCCAGCCAGCGATGTAGCAGGCTTTCAGCTCGGACACGGTCAGCGAGGCGTTGGGCACACAGGCCAGCTGCACGTACTGGCTGCACTGCACGGGCTCGTCCAGCTCCAGCAGGGCGATGTCGTTGCGCTGCGAGTCCGCCGTGTACTGCTGGTGCGCCAGCAGCCGCTTGACGTGCCGCACCTGCGCCTCGGGGCCCAGGTGGGTCAGCTGGGTGGCCCCGATCAGCACTCGCCACATGGTGACGTTCCTGCGGGGCACACGGAGGGCTGAGAGGGAGCCGAGCCCTGCGCTGTCGGTGGTTTTCGTCTGTTTGTAATCCTGCGGTTCTTTAGTGTGCGACTCTAAACGCCATATAATCGATTTTTCCATATTTGTGATCCTGCAATTGTTTAGTGTGTAACCCTGAACTCCATACAGCCCATTTTCTGGTTTTCATGTACTTGTAATCCTGCAATTCCTTAGTAACTCCAAACTCCATACAGCCCATTTCCTATTTTTCATCTATATGCAATCTTGCAATTCTTCAGTTTATAACTCTGAACTCCATACAGTCAATTTTCTATTTTTCATGTGTTTGTTACCTGCAATTCCTTAGTGTGTAACTCTAAACTCCATATAATCAATTTTTCCATATTTGTAATCCTGCAATTGTTTACTGTGTAACCCTGAACTCCATACAGCCCATTTCCTATTTTTCATCTATTTGCAATCTTGCAATTCTTTAGTTTATAACTCTAAACTCCATACAGTCTATTTTCTATTTTTCACCTATTTGTAATCCTGCAATTCTTTAGTGTGCAACTCTAAACTCCATATAATCATTTTTTCTATGTTTGTGATCCTGCAATTCTTTAGTGTGTAACCCTGAACTCCATAACAGTCCATCTTCTGTTTTTCATGTATTTGTAATCCTGCAGTTCTTTAGAGTGTAACCCTGAACTCCATACAGCCCATTTTCTATTTTTCATGTGTTTGTTACCTGCAATTCCTTAGTAACTCCAAATTCCATACCGCCCATTTCCTATTTTTCATCTATTTGCAATCTTGCAATTCTTTAGTAACTGCAAACTCCATACAGCCCATTTTCTATTTTTCATCTATTTGTAATCCTGCAATTCTTTAGTGTGCAACTCTAAACGCCATATAATCAATTTTGCTGTATTTGTGGTCCTGCAATTGTTCAGTGTGTAACTCTAAACTCCATCATACAGTCCATTTTCTGTTTTTCATGTATTTGTAATCTTGCAATTTTTTAGTGTGTAACTCTAAACTCCATATAATCAATTTTTCTATATTTGTAATCCTGCAATTGTTTAGTGTGTAACCCTGAACTCTATACAGTCCATTTCCTATTTTTCATCTATTTGTAATCCTGCAATTCTTTAGTGTATAACTCCAAACTCCATACAGTCCATTTTCTATTTTTCATCTATTTGTAATCCTGCAATTCCTTAGTAACTCCAAACTCCATACAGCCCATTTTCTATTTTTCATCTATTTGTAATCCTGCAATTCTTTAGTGCATAACTCTAAACTCCATGTACAGTGGAGTTAAAAAAAAGCTGCTGCTTTCCCATTCTGGTCAGACACAACAATTCCTCTCCAGGCCTGGGACTCAAGGACAGCTCACTGCCTCAGGCCCTGAGAGATGGAAACAAAAGTGAGTTGGAGGGGAGCAAACTTGGGGTAAATGACTTCATTACCTGAAGCTGTAATTGGAAGATTAAGCCTCAATATGCGAATGGACCAGACCTATAAAAGTGTGAAAACCCGTGACCATGGTCCATTTTTGGGTGTAGCCCTCAGGGGATCGGGGCTTCATCTGCCCAAAATGTACCTGAAGGCCCTTCAATAATTAGAACCACTTCTTATTCCCTTCATTTTGTCTGGCCTCTGTTTTCAGGTCGTCCTGAAAAGGCACCACTGTGGCAGCTCAGCACTTCCCTGCCTCCTGCTTGCCAAGGCAGCGAGGAAAGCAGAGCAGAGAGGAGTGTGAGTGCCCTAGCAAGCCTCAGGCTCCAGGAATGCCACCCTGGAGGCTGCTGGGCAGCGGGGGCACCAGCCCAGCCTCCCGAGCAGCCCCTGTTGGGCTCTGCAGTGCCGAGGCACTGGGCACGCTGCAAGGAAACGGGAGGGGAGCAGCAGGTTGTTGGCACATGGCCTTGTTCCTTCCTGTCCTCTTCCTAGCTTTGATGTGCCAGTTTTCTCCACCCCGTGGTGGCTCTGAGCACCCTCTCTGACCAACCACTGCCTTTGGAGTGACTTTCCCTTTGTGCCAGCTTTGTCTGCCCACGGGGTCGTTTTGCAGGTGCCAGGCACGGGACCCCTTTTGCCTTGCGTGGCCTCCAAGGTCTCTTCCAACCCAAATCATTTTGTGGTTCTCTGAAGCTGTGGCCTGTAGCAGAATTTCTTAGAGAACGTGGGCACGATGTGTTTTGGAATGAGATTTGAGCTATCCCAGCCTGGGCCTCAGATTCAGGCCTGTGTGGAAGTTGATAAGCCTGTGGCGCAGCAAAAATTTAGATTAAGGTGTGTTTAGGTATTAGATAGTATAGTTATAGTGTGATCACAGTAGCCACCTTAAGGTTGAGATAATTAACTGTTATAGGTGATATGAATGATTTAGGTACTTTGTGTTAAATGTTATGGTTAATTGACACACCGAAGATATTAAGCAATAACTGTGGTGCTGCAGGCTGGGCAGCTCTTTGTGTGCTGGGGGCACCCTCACTCCTTGCTCCTCCTTACCTGGCCTGCAGGAAGCAGTGGGCTGCTGTGAGGACCCACTGTGGGCTGATGAGGGACCCTCCACACGTGTGGCCCGTGCCTATTTTCCTGGGGTCCTGGATGCTGACAATCCAGGGCCAGGCCCCTGGCAGGGCGCCCATGCCAGCCATGATTCTGTAGTCAGCTGCCAGGGCGTCGTAGTCAGGAGCCATGGGCCGGAGCCCACAGCTCCCTCTGGAAGCACAAAAACAAAATTACTGCCCTGCCCAGCAGCTGCTCACCCTGGGTGCCTCTGCCCCAGCACCTGGGGGCTGCCAAGGAGCCCCACACGGGGCTTGGGGTGTGGCAGTGGGGGAGTGTTGTTTGGGTTTTTGCTGTTCTCCTCTGTCTCTTTAAGGAGTTTTTGAAAGTTTTGTTTTTCGTTTTCTGTGTTTACCTTTTGCAATGGAGTCAGACCCGATTTTACATCAACAACCTTTTGTTATTGTAACTGTCTAACCATGTTTGCATTCTTCTCATAAGGAAGAAACTATTGATGGACTCTGCTGGGTTGCCCAGTGTGGTTGAAGAGGAAGATTTTCTTCCTCCAACCCATGGTCACTGCTGAAATTCTATAAATGCTGAAGTTTGTAAATAAACTGCCTCCAAGCAATCCACGGTCACTGCTAGAATTCTGTAAACGTTCAAATTTGTAAATAAACTGCCCCTTTTCTGCCTTAAACATCTCAGCGTGTAAGAATATTTACATTCTTCTCACAAGGAGGAGACTGTTGATGGACTGTTGGGTTGCCCAGTGTAGTTGAAGAGGAAGATTTTCTTCCTCCAATCCATGGTCTCTGCTGGAATTCTATAAATGTTGAAATTGTAAATAAACTGCCTCTTTCTGCCTTGGACATCTCAGCGTGTGGGTGTCATTTCTTTGTGTCGTGTGCCACAGGGGACAAGCCCCCTCCCAGAGCCTGGGGCCGTACCTGCAGGTGTCCCAGGTGCCATGAGCAGGGCTGTACACAGCCAGCAGGATGAGGAGGTACAGCAGGTTCATCACTGCCAGCAGCATCTGCCAGCTGGAAGGGACAAAAGCTCCAGTCTCTTCCAGTGCAGCCACTGACCCGAGCGCCCGCAGCAGCTGCAGCCCTGGGGCTGATGTCACAGACTGGGTGGTTCCAGGTTCTGGCCACGGTGTCCTCAGAGGGCAGGGAAAGGCCACAGAGGTCAGGGGACCCCTTATTACACGGGAAAGGTGGACAGAGCAACGCAGATACAAAGTAAGAGATGGGGGTTGTACTTTTTTGTAACCTCTAACTAGATAGAAGCCAGAAGGGTGGCCTGGCATTCCTGTGAGAGATAAAGAACAATGGAGCCTTTTGAGGGTTTGAATCTTCGGAAGACAGATTTACAACATCTACCCAGACTACATGGAATTTGCCCCAGGTTTTCGCTGCCCCTGGATTTGGGTGTTTGCTCCTGCCAGGGTGGCACTCCCAGGTGCCACCAGCGCCACATCCCGGTGCCCACAGCTGTGGAGGGGACACCTCCAGCCTCCAGGGGACACCTCCAGCCTCCAGGGGACACCTCCAGTGGGTAAATTTGGGCGGCTGGAGCAGGGATGGACACAGGAATCCAGAGTTTCACTGGCTCCACCCCGGGCCCTGGCAGACGTGTCCCCCATGTCACTGTGGATGCCCTGGGTAGTTGTGTGTGACCGTTGTAATTCCTGTGACGAAAGGGTTGCTTTTTATTATTTTCCTTTTTTCCCTTTATAACTTTTCTATCAGAGTGTCTGGCTTTAATAATTTTTTTTTTCCTCTTTTCCTCTCCTTTTCTGGCGCTGTTTTCCCCTCACTTTCTCCCCCTCCAAACTGAGAATTTTGACGGGGACGGGGGCATCCCCAATTCTGTGATTTCCTCCCCACAGGCTCAGAGAAAAATGAGATTTATCCTCCCGTGGAAAAATCCAGGAATTAAAACTCCCAGCACTGGGAATTTGGGGTCTCTGCCCGCCAAAAAAATGAGAATTAACACCAGCAAGACCTTGAATAACCAGTTTATTTCCAATATATAGACCAGGACTGGAGGTGGGGGGGCCAAAGCAGGGGGGATTTTTTGGGTTGGTTTGGGGTTTTTTGGGTTTTTTTTTTTTGCAGTTTTGCAGATCCCGACGGGGCCATCACGCCGGGAATGGGGGTGGGATGGGATCTGGGGGGGACATGCAGGAGGGTTTTAAAAAGTCACCACTGGTCCAGCACGTCCCCTGCTCGGGGCTGGCCTTTCCGCTGAGCAAAACTTCTTAAAAAATCCTTATAAATCCTTTGGGATATGTTACACGGGCAGAGACGATATTTACAGGGAAAAAAAAAAAAAACGAACAACAACAACAAAAAAAAATCGAAAAGAAAAGAAAAACAAAAGACTTTACAGCAAATATTTGCATAACGCATGAGAACGACACGGAGAGGCGGTGACAGACGTGACACGAGGCCACCCGGCTGGTGGCACCGCTGTCCCCGCGTGGCCAGGCCGGGGGTCCCCGCGCCCCCTTCCTAAAGTGCTTCTGGCCCGGGGGGCAGAGGGGGGACAGCGACGGGAGGGGACGGGGACATTCCGGGGCGCGGTCCCCGAGTGTCGCGGGTAAAGGGTGGCAGTGTCCCCTCCCGCCGCGGGGTGTCCCCGCTCAGTGCCAGCCCCTCCCCGGCTCCTGGGGACCCCCCAAGGGCTCCCCCAGCTCAGCAGAGCCCCTCCGGCTCAGGGTGACAGCGCTGAGGTCCCCAAGGGACCCCAGCACACGGGGAGGGGTCTCTGGTGTGGGATCCCCAGGGTCACCAGGGCAGGGGCCTCTCATCGAGGTCCCCGGGGTCCCCAGGGTCTCTGACACTGATGTCCCCAAGGTCCCCCAGAGCAAGGGTCTGTGACATCGACGTCCCCAGGGTCCCCCAACAACGGGGTCTGTGACACCGAGGTCCTCAGGGTCCCCAGCACAGAGGTCTCTGACAGGGTCCCCAGGGTCCCCTAACAGAGGGGTCCGTGACACCGAGGTCCCCAGGGTCCCCAGGGTCTCTAACACTGATGTCCCCAAGGTCCCCCAGAGCAAGGGTCCGTGACACCGAGGTCCCCAGGGTCCCCAGGATCCCCTAACACCGGGGTCTGTGACACCGAGGTCCCCAGGGTCCCCAGGGTCCCCAACCCGGGGCAGCCCCCGGCCGGAGCAGCCGCGGCGCCCAGGGAAGTGCCCGCACTTCGCTCCGCCGCGGCTGGGGACAGCAGGGCCACCGCTGGGGACAGTCCCCGTGAGCCCCTCCCGGCACTGCCTGGGGGCCGGGGCACCCTGCGGTGGCACGCCGGTCCCCAGAGCGTCGGGGACAAGGTGGCTTTTGTCCCCCGCACGGCGCGGGGCCACCGGGACCTGTTAAATAACAACAAGCGGCTCGTCCGGAGCGCAATTAAATACGGGGACAAGGGACAAGTCCTTAAATTAAACACGGCCCGGGGGGGTCAGAGACACTGCGGGAAGCGCAGGGGGGGCCCGGGGCTGCCCGGGGGGCTCTCGGTGGCCGTGCCCGGGCCAGCAGCGCCGGGCGGGGCCGGGGCGGGAGCCGCTGGCCGGGCTTTGGTGGATTCCAGGCTGCTGAGCCCCGAGTCCTTGTCGCGACAGGGTGGCGGCGTCCCCTCGAGTCCCCGCGGCTCCTTCCACTCGTTGAAGTTGAGGTCCTTGAGGCCGCCGGGCACCACCACGGTGTGCCGGCGCCAGCTGCTCTTCTTGCGGCGGGTCTCGGGGGAGTGAGCCCGGCGCAGGCGGACCCCCGTGTCATCGGCGGAGCCCCGCAGGTGCTGCCGGAGCTGCTCCCGCAGCGACGCTCGCCCCGCGGTCACCCAGCTCTGCTCGTCGCCGCCGGCCACCGCCGCGGTGTCCCCGGCCGGCCGCGGCCGCGCCAGCTTCCTGCGGGCCAGCGTGTCGCACTGGATCAGGCGGTGCGAGTTGAAGGAAGGGCGGCCCAGGGGTGGCTTGTCCTCGTCGCCTGTCCCCGGCCCGGCCTGGCCCCGCGGCCCGGCGCCCTCGCGGCTCTCCGTGTCCGTCTCCATGTGGCTGAGCTCGCTGCGCTCGTCATCCGCCTCCTCCCCGCGGCTGCCGGCCACCGAGTGCACCTCGGAGCACAGGCTGCGGTCCATGGTGGACAGCGTGGAGTAGCCGGACACGATGGAGCGGGCGTCCGGCGCCGGCTCGGACCCGGCGGAGCATTCCCGTTCCATGCCGGCCGGGCCGGGAGCCGCGGGCTCGGTGCCGGTGCCGCGCGGGGCTTTGCCGGGTGTCCCCGCGGGGCCCTCCCGCTCCTGCTGCCGGCCCGGGCCGTCCCTGCGCTCCGCGTCGTCGTCGGTGCTGCTCCCAACGCCTTCGGCCTCTCTCCTCTTCTTCCTCTTGCGGGCGGCGGCCGAGACGAAGGGGATGGCGAGGAGCTCCCGGTGCGGCGGCGCTTTGCGCGACGGCCACGTGCCCTGGGAGCGAGGGGACAGCGGGGTCAGGGGTGGCGGGGACAGGGACAGGGACAGGGACAGGGACAGGGACAGGGGCGGGCTGAGTGTCCCCACCCCCGCGCCCCCGCCCCGCCGGCCCCAACCCGGGACCCCGCTCACCTTGGGTTTGGCGGAGCCGCTGCGGGTGGAGCCTGGAAAAGCAGAGGGGAGAGGGGAGGTTAGAGGGGTCCCGAGGG
This sequence comes from Phylloscopus whistleri, assembly GCA_017589585.1. Taxonomy (NCBI): domain Eukaryota; kingdom Metazoa; phylum Chordata; class Aves; order Passeriformes; family Phylloscopidae; genus Phylloscopus; species Phylloscopus whistleri. The sequence goes on along the minus strand of JADMLD010001697.1, from coordinate 185,461 downwards.
TGGGAATGTGCCGGGGAGGGGTCTGGGGTCGTGCTGGGGACGCTGCTCCGTCCCCCCGAAGCAGGACGGGGACATGCCGGGGCTGTCACACCGGCTGGGCCCTGGCACGGGGTGGCAGGAGGTGCCAGGAGGGGCTCCGGTGGTCGCGGGGCACTGCCCGCCTCAGCCGGGGTGAGGAGTGGGGACAAGGGGGACACACAGCCAGGACCCCCGCGGTGGGACCCCAACCCTCCCGCGGCCGCGGGGCACAGAGGGGACAGGGACAGGGCGCTGCCACCGCCGCGTCACCGGGGACGGAGAGTGGGGAGGCGGCTCCGTGCCGCACCCAGCCGGGGAGCCGGAGGGGGCTGGGACAGGCCGGGGGGTTACGGGGTGAAGAGGGGACACAGAGGGGACACAGAGGGGACACAGAGGGGACAGGCAGCCCTGGCCCTGCTGCCGCCGTGTGAAGGACGAGGACAGGACACAGACCCCTCTCCCGCCCCGCATGCCCGGGACGGGGTTAGCAGCTGCTGACAACGAGAGAGGGGGAGGCAGACAGGGGGTGCTGACCCTCCCCGGGGCCTTGGGAACCTCACACCCCAGAGTCTGAGCGTCCTGGGACACCCCACACCCATCCCCAGGCACTGGCAGAAGAGCAGACTGAAAAGGATTCCGGGCTCCCCTGCTGGTGTTGGGGACCCTGGGGACAGCGCCAGGCGGGCCAGCGTCCCCTCCCCTCCCTGTGCCCCCCTGCTCCCGCTCTCTCGTGGTCCCCCCGGGGTTAGTGCGTGAGCAATGCACACGGGATCAGACTGTACCCGCTCTAGCTCTCGAGGAAGTCCGCTGGAGGAGGAAGAGGAGGAGGAGGAGGAAGAGGACAGCACAGAGAAGTTCAAGGAAAGAAGGTGAGAGATCAGTCCAACGTCAAAGGCTCCCGGTCTCCAGCTCTGGGCACGGGCGGGGGTGGGGGTCCTGCAGGGGTGGGTGCTCCTGGGGCACCCCGAGGGACAAGGAGCGGCCATCGGGTGACAGGGACAGGGGGCAGGGGGCTCCTCGGGCACTCCCGGGGGCCGTTCCCATTTTTTGGGAGAGGAGGGCGCCGGGGTGTCCCACTGCAGCACGCTCCGGCCGCGGCTGAGCCGGGCTGGCTGCCCACAGATGTGGGCAGGGGTGGGGACAGAGGGTCGGGAGGGGACAGAGGGTCGGGAGGGGCACCCCGGGGTGCCAGGAGAGGAGGGGACGATGTCACGGCCGCCGCCCCTCACCTGCGGCATCGCCGGGCGCCGCGGTCCTGCCGATGTTGGGCAGCAGGTACTCGATGTTGGGCACGGACTGAGCCTCCTTCTCATCCACGGGGGTCTGCGGCGCGGGAAGAGGGGATCAGGGGGCTGCCAAGAGCCCCCCAACTCCCAGCTGGGGGTCTGCACCCCCCTGACCCACAGCCAGACCCCCCTGAGGGGGGGCAGGGCTCACCTTCTCGCCCTTGTCCTCCTTGTCACTGAAGAACCAGTCTGACTGTGGGGGAGACAGGAGAGGGGTCAGGAGCTCCGTCCCCATCCTTGGGGTGCAGACCCCGCCCTCCCCAGCCTGTAGGATCTAATTACTAATAATTAGTGATTAGATGGGGTGACCTTCCATGAGTTTTTTATTTCGTTATCAGCCTCAGTGAAGGCAGAGACATAAAAGACAATAAAACTGGTGCCACAACAAGGCCAAAGTTCTCTTTGTCCCAAGGCCTTTTAAAAAGTGTTTTAGCCAACAGGCCGATGCTGAAAGCTTCCAAGCATCTCCTGCAGCCAGTCACTAAACCTTGCAGCACACACCAGAGTTGCCTGCTCCGTGTTTTTCTGCAGCTCAGAAACCTTCTATGCTCCAAATATTTCAAAGCCTAAAACCCAGCTCTGGTTCAAGCCTCTCTCTATGCGAGCTCACTGCAACGCCGTGAAATTCCTCTGCTTTTCCAGTTCCTGCTGGAACCCTGGGCACTGAGGAGTGCAGGCTTTCTGTGCTGGCAGGCACTGAGCCCCAAGCAAACCCTGCATTGACCTGAGGCCGTGGAACAGCTCCCAAAACTGAGTGACAGCGCTGGGATTGTGGGTGTGGAGTTTGAATAGAGCTGTGCAAATCAGGGTGGAAAATCAGAGTTTAAGGGTTTAGAATACAGTGATCTATACAAAGCAAGATGGAGGATTTAGGGCAGAGGCTGAGTTCTTTTTTTTCACTTTCTTCTCCATGGGTTTGTAACTGGGTAAGAAAATCTGCATTGCGGGCCACGCGTATTTGGTTATTGGGTTAAAAGTAAAAATAATTTAGGTGTCATCTCACAATTGGACAGTTTGTGCTTAAAAGGCCTTGCACAGAGACAGACACAGAGCCATTTGTCACTTTGCTGGCTGGAACTCACAGCCTGTGAGCCTGTGCTACAGATAAGAATTAATAAACAGATCTGAGTCCGAACACAAACTGCGTCTCCCGAGCATTTCATCCCAGCTCTGACAGATGAAAAGAAGAAAACAACCCCAGAGGTACCCACAGCTGCCCACCCAGGGGTGCCACTCACGTGCTGGATCAGAGTCTCCACGATCTTGTAGCGGTCGGGCATGTGCGTCACCATGTCGGTCATGTTGTCCTCGGACGTTCGCACCAGCGTGGGGCCGAACACCAGCGCCAGGTTCCGGGGCTCCATCTGCCACCAGAGCCGGGTCAGAGCTCCAGCCCAGCCCAGGCTGGGGGGCTGCAGGGTGGGGCAGGAGGTTCCCAGGGTTGGGGGAGGGATCGGTACCTTGTTCTTCTCCGAGTGGTCAGCGATGGTCTTCAGGTGACCCACCAGGAACTTGAGGGTCTCGTAGTAGTGGCCTGGCAGGTCCCGGATCTGTGGGGAGGCGTTGGGTCACCCCACTGCTCACTGTCCCCACCCGAGGGGGGCTCCAGGGCGGTGTCCCCAGCCCAGCCCCTGCCCCATGTCCCTACCAGCTTCCGCAGCGTCCTCATCCTCTCGCTGGCATCCTCGATCCGGTTGGCTTCGATGAAGTCGTTGTATTTATCTGAGAGGGGGACATGAGCGTGTCACAGCTGGGTGGGGGGGACAGGCCACCCCCTCCCAGAGTCAGGGACCCCCTGATGAACCCACTGGAGATACTGGGGAAGGCTCTCAGTGTCGCTCCCACTGCAGGGCAAGGAGGGACAAGGACAGGTGGCCTTGGTGACAGGGGCTCTGCATTGTCCCCCACCGCGGGTGGTTGTGTCACTGGGTCTGGGCACCTGTCCCCAAGGCAGGGGGCGGGGTCTGGGGCTCCGGTGGCCCCGGGGGACAGGGACTCACCGTCGGTGAAGAGAGGCTCGGGCAGCTTTCGGAAGAAGGATTTCAAGAGGCTGCTGATGACGTTCAGGTCCTGCCACCGCTGCAGGGGACAGAAGAGGCTGCTCAGAGGGACAGCCAGGGACACCCGGGGGACAGCGGGATGAAGTTCCCCAAACCAGGGCCAGCCCCGGTGACACCGCAGCAGCGTGGGGAGATGCAAGGGGACAGAAGTGTCCCCGGGATGTCACCTACAGTGACACCTACAGTGACACCTGCAGTGACACCTACAGTGACACCTGTAGTGTTGGCAGCGGCCGCTAGGCGGCTCCACCACTCCAGGGAAGGTCACGGGGCTGGAGGGACGGGGACAGTGGGGACAGGGATAACGGGGACAGGGATAACGGGGACAGGGACGGTGGGGACAGGGATAACGGGACAGGGATAATGGGGACAGGGACAGTGGGGACAGGGATAACGAGGACAGGGATAACGGGGACAGGGATGGTTGGGACTGGGATAACGGGGACAGGGACGGTGGGGACAGGGACAGTGGGGACAGGGATAACGGGACAGGGATAACGGGGACAGGGACAGTGGGGACAGGGATAACGAGGACAGGGATAACGGGGACAGGGATGGTTGGGACAGGGATAACGGGACAGGGACAGTGGGGACAGGGATAACGGGGACAGGTATAATGGGGACAGGGATAACGGGACAGGGATAATGGGACAGGGACAGTGGGGACAGGGATAACGGGGACAGGGATAACGGGACAGGGATAACGGGGACAGGGACAGTGGGGACAGGGATAACGGGGACAGGGATAACGGGGACAGGGATGGTGGGGACAGGGATAACGGGGACAGGGATAACGGGGACAGGGATGGTGGGGAGAGGGACAGTGGGGACAGGGATAACGGGGACAGGGGCGGTGGGGACAGGGATAATGGGACAGGGATGATGGGGCAGGGACGATGACAGGAACAGGGATCATAACAAGGACAGGGATGATGATGGGGACAGGGATGATGGGGACAGAGATGATGGGGACAGGAACATGGATGATAACAAGGACAGGATGATGATGGGACAAGGATGATGACAGGAACAGGAATGATAACACGGACTGGGATGATGACAGGGACAGCCACGGTGACACAGACCAGGAGAGCATTCCAGAGGCATGATAGGGACGAGGGTCACCTGCCCTGCCCTCACCTCGTCCTGCAGGTTGATCTCAGTGGCTCCCTTGTTGAGCTGCTCCTGCAGGCTGGACACCACGGCGTTGTTGCCGGGCACACGGTAGATGCCCATGTACTCCAGCCCCCGGTCCTCCACCACCTTGCAGCACGCCTCCACGATCAGGGGCACGTTCTGCAGGGACAGGGACGGGCTCAGGGCGTGCCAGGGCTGAGCAGAGTCCCCGAGGGCTGGCGGTGCTGGCAGGGCCGTACCTTGTTGTCCGGGGCAGGCTGACAATCCTCCAGCCTCACGCCAAAGGCACGCGGGGCAGATTTCTTGTTCTTCTTCATGATGTTGATGCCCCACGGGGTTTTTTGGGAGCTGCTTTCATCTGGGGTGGGGGGAAAAAAAAACCCCACGGGATCACTTGGGATAAATGGGAAGAGCAGCCCTACAGGGAGAAGGCCTGGGGGACACAAAGCACCCCTGGTTTGTCATCCTGGGGTGTCCCACGTACCTTTTGTGACAGCCGCCTCCTGCCTGGGGGACCGGGGCACGCTGGTTCCCGTCTGCTTCAGGAACTCGGCTCGGATCCCCAGCCCTCGAGGGCCCTTGGGGGATGAGTCGGGCTTGGTGCCCGCAGGGCTGCAGGGAGAGCGGGGAGGGCTCAGGTGGGGCAGGGCCAGGGGCACCAGCCCGGCACAGAACCTCCCGGTAAACGCTGCCGGCACCACTCCCAGGCCTCCCGGCATCCTACAGACACCCCCGGGCAGCACCGGGCCGCTCCAGCCCTTGTTTAAAAGAACCCGGTGCCACTTTGGCTGAGCCCAAGCCGGGTGTGGGCGGCTCTTCCATCATCGCCCCATCCAGGGAGCCGCCGGCTTTGCTGCGTCACCGTCACACCGGGGTGACCAACACCCCGGGGCTCTCGGTGCCCACCACCCCTGGTCCGTACCTCACTTTCCGGTAGTCGTTTAACTTCTTGCTGATAAGGGCTTGGCTGGCAAAACCGGGGTCCTGGGGAGGCAGAGAGAAGAGGGGAAGGGAGAGCTTGAGCAGCGCGTCCGCCGGACACCCCCGGGCAAGTCCACGCTCTGCCGGGCACCGCGCGGGGCCGGGCGGCGCCGGGCAGGGGCAGCACCAGGTCCCCGCTGCCCCGGGACAGCCAGAGCTCACGGCCCCACCGCCGTCCGTCACTCCAGGCCACGGAGCGGGGTCTGAGCCGGACACAGGTGTGTCCTTCCACGGCACGCACACCTCCACCGACCCGCGCAGCCTCCACGGCCACGGAGCATCACCGGGGGACGCTCCCGACAGCACCGCAGCGCCGGCGTCTGCCCAGAGAGCTCCATGTGTTCCTGGAGCACTGTCCGGTTCCGACCCGGCAGCACCATCCAGTTCCAAACCAGAACCATCCAGTTCCAAACCAGAACCATCCAGTTCTGACCCGGCAGCACCATCCGGTTCCAACCCAGCAGCACCATCCAGTTCCAAACCAGAACCATCCAGTTCTGACCCGGCAGCACCATCCGGTTCCAACCCAGCAGCACCATCCAGTTCCAAACCAGAACCATCCGGTTCCAAACCAGCACCATCCGGTTCCAACCCAGCAGAACCATCCAGTTCCAAACCAGAACCATCCAGCTCCAACCCAGCAGCACCATCCAGTTCCAAACCAGAACCATCCGGTTCCAAACCAGCACCATCCGGTTCCAACCCAGCAGAACCATCCAGTTCCAAACCAGAACCATCCAGCTCCAATCCAGCAGAACCATCCAGTTCCAAACCAGAACCATCCGGTTCCAACCCAGCAGAACCATCCAATTCCAAACCAGAACCACCATCCAATTCCAAACCAGCACCACTGTCCGGTTCCGACCCAGCAGCACCGTCCCCACCGAGCCCTCTGCACCCTCTGGCGCGGGGCTGTGCCGCAGACACCCAGAACCTGCTCTGAGCTCAACGTGCCCTCCGGGGCCGGAGCTGCCACGAGCCCAGCGCGACCACTGCCACCAAACCGAGCCACCGGCACCGCGGCCGGCCCGGCACCGGCACAGCCAAACCACAGATCCACCGCTGGAGCCCGGAGCGGCCCCGGGGGCGGCCCTGCCCAGCTCACACCGGCCCTGCCCAGCTCACACCCGAGGCACTCTGCACAGCCCACGGCTGCCCAGGGAGGGCTCAGCCTCGCCAGCACCACAAGGGCACCGTGCACGGACCTCTCTCCACGAACAGAGCCACATCAAACCACAGCAGGGACAAGTCACACCGTGGCAGGGACAGGCCACATCACAGCAGAGCTGCGTCAAACCACGGCACAGCCACATAACACCCCGGTGGGGTCAAATCATGCCATGGCACAGCACGGCAGGCGCATGTCAAACCACGTCAGGGACATGTCAAACCACGTCAGGGACATGTCAAACCATGGCAGGCACATGTCAAACCATGTCAGGGACATGTCAAACCACGTCAGGGACATGTCAAACCATGGCAGGCACATGTCAAACCATGTCAGGGACATGTCAAACCACATCAGGGACATGTCAAACCACATCAGGGACATGTCAAACCATGGCAGGCACATGTCAAACCACATCAGGGACATGTCAAACCACGGCACAGCCACGTCACACCGCGGCACAGCCACACGGCACCTCACCAAAGCCACGCCACACCACGGCAGAGCCACGCCTGGCCTCGGCAGAGCCACGCCACGGCAGAGCCACACCAGGCCTCGGCAGAGCCACGCCAGGCCTCGGCAGAGCCACAACAGGCCTCGGCAGAGCCGCACAGCCCAACCAAACACCGGCACAGCGGCTCCGCCTGGAGAGCCACGGCCCCTCGGCCGAGCAGCCCGCGCACCCTGCCCCGCGGGGCCACGCTCTTCTTGGACGCCGCCGGCCCCCACGCGCCCCTGGGAGCACGGCACGGGCCTGGCCGTGGCCTGGGGAAGCAGCACAAGGCAAAGAGCCGGAGAGAGCCGAGGCGGTTAGTGCCGGGAGAGCCAGAGGCAGCCGGGAGCCCCATGTGGCTCTCACCTCGCCCTCAGCCTTGCTGTTCTCCCTGATGACTTTGATCCAGGCCAGCATGTCTTCCCGATCCTCTGCCTGAAAGAGATATTCACAGAAGTCAGCGGTCGTCAGGCGGAAGACGTGCTTCCTCTTGGTCTCGCTGTAGGAGATGTCCACCAGGCACGCTTGGATGCTGATCGGCGGCTCCTCCTCACCTGGGGCCGGGGCGCAGGTCACCGCCTCCCGCCTGTCCTTGCACAGGTACAGCGAGTGGGTGCGCAGCACGGCGAAGACGCGCTTCCACTGCCGGATGCCTCCACCGACCTTCTGCGGGGAGAAGGGATGGAGCGCCGGCCTCAGGGAGCGGCTCCCGGCCCCGCCGGGCTCCGGGCTGGGGGCAGACCCCGCCTACCTTCCCCTTTTTGGTGAGGATCTGCTTGCAGTGGAGCCAGCCCTCCTTCCTCACGGCGCTGAACGGCACGTCCGAGAGGTCGGAGGTTGAGTGTCTTTTGGAACGGGCGTCTTCCGACGTGCCCAGGCTGTCCAGAGACTGCGGGGGAGGCGGAGGGAGGTGTTGGGGTGAGGCCACCGGCACCCCCCGCTCCACCAGGGAACGTCCGGGGTCGTTTTAGGGCACCCCCGGCACCACCAGGGAACCCCCGGGGTTGTTTTAGGGCACCCCCGGCTCCACCAGGGAACCCCCGGAGTTGTTTTAGGGCACCCCTCGCTCCACCAGGGAACCCCCGGGGTTGTTTTAGGGCACTCACCCCATCGGTGAAGAAGCTCCTCAGCATGCGGAGGCTGGGGACCCGGCTGGGCATCCTCCTGGGGGGAGAGCAGCCCCCGTCAGCGGGCGGGGGTGGCACCCGGGGGGGCGGTGGGACCCGCCGGGGGGGTGGTCCAGCCCTACCTCAGGATCTTCCCCTCGTCCCGAAACGCGTTCAGACCGTCGTCGCAGGACTTGGAGCGCTCGGTGGTGATGGCCAGCAGGTAGGAGGAGCGGCGGCCGGCCTTGATGCTGCCTGCGGGGGGGAGAGGGGCAAAGCCCGCCCTGCTCAGCCCGGGGGCGCCGGGCAGCGCTCTGGGGCGGGGGGCTGCTCCCCCTCCCAGGCTCCCGGGGCGGTTCCCCCTCCCCAGCACTCACTGCAGTCCTGGGAGTAGTGCCGGGACAGGGCAAAGGCGAAGGTGGGCGAGGCGGGGCTGGTGGCCACGGCGGGCGCCGAGTTCATGGCGCTGGACACCACCGAGGAGGCCGGGACGTGCTTGGCCTTCAGGTCGATGCTGGGGCTGGTGGGCTCGTCTGTGAGGGGGGTGGGCAGTGTTGGAGGGGGGCTTGGGGCAGGGGAAGTCCCTGCTGGGACCCCCCGGTGATTCTGGGCGTGGTGGGTTTGGTGTCAGGGTTGGGCTGGGGGGCACCAGGCACCCCCAGGAGCTGATGGGGCAGGCGGACCCTCACCCACAGCAACCCCGAGACCCTCACCCCCACTCCATCCCCTCCCGTCCCACCCAGTTCCCTCCCCGGAGCAGCGACAGGGTGGAGCTGTGGCTTCCCAAAGCTCTCTGGATCCTGGGCAGGGAGATCCCAGGGGACACAGGGACAGCCCCGTCCCCACCCCGGGGCAGGGCAGGAGCGGGCGGGGCTCCAGTTCACACCAGCGAGGGGCACCAGCAGCTGGGCTGGGGGTGCAGGACAAGAGGGAGGGGCGAGGGTGCTCAAACCCAAACCCTGGCACCCCATTGCCAACCCCGGCCCTGCCTGGGGACAGCAAACCCAGAGAGGAGTGGGGCACTGTGGGGTGAGGGACACTGTGGGGTGCAGGCACTCTGGGGCGCAGGCACTGTGGGGTACTGTGGGGCACTGTGGGGCACTGTGGGGCGCAGGCACTGTGGGCTGTGGGGTACTGTGGGGCACTGTGGGGCACTGTGGGGTGCAGGCACTGTGGGGTGCGGGTCACTGTGGGGTGCGGGTCACTGTGGGGCACTGTAGGGCACTGTGGGGCACTGTGGGGTGCAGGCACTGTGGGGTGCGGGTCACTGTGGGGTGCAGGCACTGAGGGCGCTGCCGGTGCAGCCCCTTCCCATCTCCACGCTGGCCACAGACGGACGCTCTGGACTTCTGACCTCAAACGCGCCCTCCCTGGCACGGGACCTCCCTCCTAAATCCTAAACCTTAAATCCTAAACCTTAAATCCTAAATCCTAAATCCCCTCCCCGACGTGCCCAGCGAGCCCTGCCCGGACTCACCGATGAAGGGGATGGACGCCAGCGAATCCTCGGGGGCGGCCAAGGGAGCCACCCGCCGGCCCGGCCGCTCGTTCCCCGGCCGCTCCCCTCTGCCCGCGGGGTCACCAACGTCCGTCTCCTTCACCCCCTCGGCGAACACGAAGTTCATCTGCCTCAGCGGCGCGGGCACCTTGCGGCCCGTGGGCGGCTTCTGCCGCAGCACCACCTCCTCCCTGCGCTCCTCGGGCTGCTCGGCGCACACGCGGCCGCTCTCGGGCCGCGGCTCCCGGGGCGCGGGCGGCCCGGCCGGGGCGGGCGCGGAGGGCAGGGCCGGGCCCAGCACGCTGTCCCTGAGCGGCGCCCGCTGCGCGATGCTGAAGCTGGGCAGCCCCCCGAAGGCCGGGTCGCGGCAGGCCAGGGCGTGCAGCAGCCCGGTGCGGCGCTGGAAGGACGGGCTGTAGCTGCGGTAGCCGATGTAGCCCGAGTCATCCACGCTCTGCAGGTTGGGCTGCGACGGGTGCTTCTGCACCGGCGCCGGCTCCCGCGACGAGGAGGAGGATGAGGAGGAGGAAGCGGCGAAGGAGGAGGCGGGCGGGATGGGCTGCCCGGCGGCGGCCGCGGCGGCAGCGGCCCTGCAGAGCCTCTCGGGCGGCCAGGCCGAGCGCTCCAGGTGCGGCGAGAGCAGCGCGCTGGGCTCCAGCGCCTCCATGGAGCGCCCGTACCTGCCCAGGTAATGGTCGGAGCGGGCTCGGGGGGCCCAGCCCTCGCGGCTGGGCTGCAGCAGGGTGTCGTGCGAGGCGCTGTGCGGCCAGCCCCGGGTGGCCGCGGGCCCGGAGCCGCCCAGGCGGTCGTGGGACACGCTGCGGTAGCGGGGCATGGCGTGCCGCCGCTCCTCCGAGGCGCTGCGCCGCGGCTCCTGGCTGCAGAACCAGCGCGACAGCGCCTGCTGGCACTCCTGGCGACCGGGCACACGCTGGGGGCCCGACACGTCCCGGGGGAGCCGCCCGGCTCCGGAGAGCCCCCCGACGCCTTCCTTGAAGCCGCAGTGAGTCCGGTGCTCCGGGAGGTGCTTGGGGACGCCGTAGCAGGAGGAGGCGGCGGCCGGGGACATCCCGTAGCGCTCGGGCACGGAGGGTGCGGCGCTGGCGGGGCAGGCGGAGCGGGAGAAGGAGCCGGGGTGCCCGTGGGGTGCGGCGGGGCGCGGGGAGGGACCCCCGGGCTGCGGCTCCTCGGGCCGGTGCGCGGGGCTGCCGCCGGTGTCGCTGCGGGCGCCCAGCGGGGACGAGGGACCGGTGGTGGCCGGGCGGGGGGCGCGGGGGTCCGGCGGCTGGCCCGGGGCGGGCTCGGCACCCCGGGCCTGGAAGGGGTAGGTTTTCCGTGGGTAGCAGATGGGAGGGGGCTCGGGGATGCTCTGAGCCCCCCCGGAGTACGGCTCGTTGCCCTTCAGGTAGGCGTCCTGGGAATAGGCCTGGGGAGGGGGGGACGGGGGGTCAGGGACGGGGGGACAGGGTGACAACCTTCCACATTGCCACCGCAGGGATGCTCCCTGCATCCCCCAACCCCTGAGCGAACCTCCCGTGGGGTCAGCGGGGCTGGGCTGGGCTGGATGCAGCCCCCCCGCACCCATCCCGCTTTCCCACGGGGTCCCCCCGGCTCCGAGCAGCGCTGTCCCCTCCCTCTGCTGTCCCCTCCCTCCGCTGTCCCCTCCCCTCCTTCCCAAAACACCCGGCGCGGCCATCCCGGCTGCCCCGGCTCACTTCTCACCCGGACTCCCCGCCGGGGATTCCCAGAGCCTGGAGCAGATGGGGACCCCCTTGGAAAACCCCCCCAGCCCTACGGGAAAGGGCCCCCCCGGCTGGGGACGAGCAGCGGGGGACCCCAAAAGCCACCAAATATCCAAGCTGGGGTGGGAGTGGCATCAGGAGGAGCCCCGCGCACACCCCTGGGCTCACGTCACCCTGCCAGGGTCACTGTCACCCCCAGAGCCCGGCACATCCACGGCAGAGCCGCCTGGGGGGTCTTGGACAAGCCAGACCCCGAAACCTGGGACAACCCCGGCTGTGCCTGAGGGTGCTCCCCCCAAAAATCACAGCGGCCACACCCCCCTGGTCCTGCCCCAGGGTCCCCAGTTCTGCACCCACCGCTCCTCCAGCGATGCCGGTGGAGCCCTGTCCCCAAGTGTCCCCAGGTGTCCCCAGGTGTCCCTAGGAGTCCCCAGGTGTCCCCAGGTGCCCCAAGCATCCCCAAGTGTCCCCAAGCATCCCCAAGTGTCCCCAAGTGTCCTCAAGCGTCCCCAAGCATCCCCAAATGTCCCCAAGTGTCCCCAAGTGTCCCCAAGCGTCCCCAGGTGTCCCCCAGTGTCCCCAAGTGTCCTCAAGCATCCCCAAGCGTCCCCAAGTGTCCCCAAGTGTCCCCAAGCGTCCCCAGGTGTCCCCAAGAGTCCCCAAATGTCCTCAAGCATCCCCAAGCATCCCCAAGTGTTCTCAAGTGTCCCCAAGCGTCCCCAAGAGTCCCCAAGTGTCCCCAAGTGTCCCCAAGGCACCTGCCCAGCAAGCTCACCAGCTGGAGGATGTCCTCGTCCTTGGGCATGATGGAGAGCTCCAGCACATCGTCACTGCGGGACAGGGGACAGAGGAGTCAGGCTGGGCGGGGTCAGTCCCCACCTGTCCCCAAGCTCACACCTGGCTGGATCCCCCACGGATGAGTGTCCCTGTCCCCACGTGATGGTGACAGCACGTTGCTGCCTGTCCCTGGTCACCCGAGCGCCTCAGGGCCCCTGTCATCCCAGTGACACCCCGAGGGACAGAGCCTGCCGTGCCGTGTCCCCATCCTGTCACCTCCCAGCCCGGGGAGGGCTCACCTGTTCTGGATCAGGGCGATCACCTGCGAGTAGGTTTTCCCGATGATGCTCTCCCCGTTCACCTTGACCAGCCGGTCACCTGCAGGGCCCGGGGAGGGGACAGTGTCACCACCAGGGAGCGGTGGCACCGGGGCGTCCCCAGGGTCGCTCAGGGCAGGGTTTGAGCACATCCCTGTGGCAAAGGGAGCAACGGGGCCACCCCAAACCCAGGAGAACCCCCGGAGACCCCCAGGGCTGCTCTGAGCACCAGAGAGAGCAGAGCGCTGCCAGAACCAGGGAGAAGAGGGAGAAAAGAGCAGGAACGCCAGGGAAAAAAAAAAAAAAAAAAGAACGGAACAAGGGAGAAATTCCCCGGCAGAGGAAGCGGAGCATTCCCGGGACCCCCGGAGCCAGCCCCGGCCCCGCGGCCGCGCTCACCCGTGCGCAGCCCCGCCTGGTGCGCCGGCCCGTCCTCCCGCACGCTCTTCACGAAGATCGTGTCCATGGGCTCCAGGCGGCTCCGGGGGGGACCTGCTCCGTGGGGACAGCGCGTCAGGGAGCTGCCACCGCAGCCGCCACCCTCCCGTGGCGGGGAAGTCACCTGCCCTCCTCCCCCAAATCCCTGCCACCCCCAGCCGGGGCTGAGAGCTGAATCTCCCCGGGTGCTGCCAGGCGGGCGCGGTGCCCACCGGGGATCCCAAATCCCCCTGGGAGCGAGGTCGGAGCCCCCCTCCCCAGCCCCGCCGGGTGCCAGGGCTGGCACCGCCGCCCGCACCGGCTGCCCGGGCAGCGCGGCCCCGGCGCCGCGTCACCGCTGCCAGCGCCGATCGGTTCTGACACCTTCACATTCGCTCACGTCACCCTGAGCCGCCGGGAGGGGACAGCCCGGCCGCGGCCCTGTCCCCAAACACCCCGCGCTGGCTGGCCGGGGGCCACGCCGCAGCCCCGCGGGGTGTGAGTGACCAGGGGACACCGAGCTGCCACCAAAGCACCGCCTGGCTTCACCGCCAGCTGGAATTGAGGGCTGTGGTGACAACAACAGCGCCCGCTGCGCGCCGTGACAGCCGCGTCACCCCCCTCCCCGCTGTGCCACCCCGTGCCGCTGTCCCCTCAGTGTCCTCACCTGCTCGGTTCCCGTTCTCCTCCTCCTGCCAAAAAAAAGAAAAAAAAAGAGAAAAGAGAAAAGCATTGATTTGGTGGCGGGGACAAGGGGACCGGAGGGGACCGGAGGGGACCGGAGGGGACCGGGGGGTGGCAGCCCCGCCAAGCCCCTGGTGGCACCGGCGCGTCCCTCTGCCCTCCGCCGCCCCCGGCTAAAATTACCCCGTGACACCGGACCCGGCCCCGGCGGCGGGACCCCCGCACCCAGCTGCCGCTCTGGGGCCGCCTGTGGGGCGGGGGAGCAGGAAGGGGCCCCGCCAGCCCCGGGGCGGCTCCTCAGCCTTCGCCCCGGACCTGCCAGGCAGAGCCCGGCCCCTGTCCTGGGCTTGCAGGGGAGGGAGGGATCCATCTCACCGCGGATGAATCCGCATCCCTCCCGGGGCACCGCCCGGGCTGCGGTGGGCACCGATCTGTCCCGTGGGGTGGGAGTTGTGCCAAATCCCCGCCCTTTTAACCCAAATCCCCTATGGGGACCCCCCCAAGCAGAGCAGGTACCCAGGCGGGGGTGCCAGGTTGGGGTGGGGCACAGGGTGGGACTCACGTCCCCCCCCCCCAAGGAGGGATCCGGGCACCTGGGACGGGAATTCGGGAATTCTCGCTCCACCAGTGCCGGATTTTCCCATGCCCGGCTGGGAGCACAGGCCTGGCCGCAGCCGGCGGGGACACGGCCCCGGTGTCCCCAGGGTACCCCCAGGGTGCCGGGAGCGCTCCCGTCTCCATCCCAGGCGCTCCCAGACATCCAGCGGCACCGCTCCGGGTGCCCAGCGCAGGAAAAGCCGCATTCCGCGGCCGCAGCGAGACCGTGGGGCCACCGAGAGCCCCCGCGGGCACGGACTCAGCCCCTCCCGGCCCGTCCCGGCCCTGCGGCGCCCCAGAGCCCTTCCCGGCCCCGGGGCCATCCCGGCGGTGCCGCTGCCAGGGCGATGAGCGAGGCGAGCGTGGCCGGCTCGGCTCCCGGCCCCCTCCCTGCTGAGTCAAGCCACCGAAACTCAGCCCCCGGAGCTGGCGGGGTGCCGGGCCCCGAGGCTGCTGCCGGTGCTGCTGAGCCGGCCCCACCGCGCCCTGCCCCGCCGGCTCCGGCTGGCACGGCGGCCGGGAGCTATTCCCGGCCTCTTTCCAAGAGCATCTCCTCATTTCCAAGAGCTCCCGGCGCTGATCCGCCTCCTCCCCACCGCGGCCCCGGGTGCTCCCTCCCGGGTACCCAGCGGGGCAGGATCAATCTTTTGGGAGGCGGTGGAGAGGTGGGAGCGGGTTTGGAGGAGCTTCGGGCCATTCCCAGGAACAAAATCTCCCCGGCAGAGCGGCGCTGGCGGAGACGGGGCCGCGCTCCGGGCGCAGGAAGGCAGGAAGGGGCTGGAGAGGCTGGAGCGGGAGCCTGGGAACAGCGCCGGTGCCGCAGGATGGCGAGCGGGGATTCCGGAGAGTCGGTTCTCCCCACCCTGTGACTCACTTCCCACGGCACTTCCGCGTCTGCCAGCGGAGCTGTGGGGCACTGCAGCTGTGGGGCAGCTGTGGGGCAGCTGTGGGGCAGCCGGGGCTGTGGGGCAGCAGGAGCTGTGGGGCAGACAGAGCTGTGGGGCAGCTGGGGCTGTGGGGCAGCCGAGGCTGTGAGAGAGCTGTGGGGCAGCCGGGGCTGTGGGGCAGCCGAGGCTGTGGGGGAGCTGGGGCTGTGGGGCAGCCGGGGCTGTGAGAGAGCTGTGGGGCAGCCGGGGCTGTGGGGCAGCCGGGGCTGTGGGGCAGCTCCAGAGCTGTGAGGCAGCCAGGGCTGTGGGGGAGCTGTGGGGCAGCCGTGCAGCTCCAGGGCTGCTGGGATGATCCAGGGATCAGCCCCGCCTGGAGCAGGGCAGGGGAGGTGTGGGGCTGCGCGGATCCCGGATCCTCCTCTCACCCTCCCCAGAGCACGGGGAGAAAAGGGGGCTCGGAATTCCTGGATCCTGGAGCTGGCTGGTGCCTGGGGGCGTGCGGGGCTCCCCATCCCGGCCGGGAGCTGCTGCCGGGCGGCTCCCTGGGGTCCCTCGGTCCCTGAGGGGAGAGGCACTGCCCGGACAGGGGCTCAGAGGTGCCAGGCCACGGCCGTGTCCCCTCCCCAAAGGCGTCACACGGACCGGGTGACCAGAACAGATCCCGGGGCAGATCCGGCTGGGAAATCCCCGCCAAGAGCCGCGGAGCCAAACCCGGCCAGCCCTGCCCGGCCTCAGGGGCTCTGAGGTGCCTTTCCTGCCTTCCCAGGGGCCGCTGTTCGGAGCTGAGGGATTCTCTCCATCCCCACAAACAACCCCACATCCCAAAAAGCTCCGGGATGTCTCCAGAGGCGCTGCTTGCCCAGAGCTCACCTTCCAGCAGCTCCACGGGGGTGGGATCCCCGTGGGGGGCTCCAGGAACCCCAACAACCTCATCTCCCTGCCCAGACAGGAGCTTCCTGCACCCAACCCCTCCCCGCTGCAGCATTCCCGGGTTCCCCCCCGGCTCCCAGCCCTACCTTGGCCGAGTGCACGGCCGACTCCGGAGGGTACACGATGAAATGCCGGAGGGTGAAGCCGAAGCCGCCCTGGGAGCTCTTCCGCAGCGCCACCGTCTTGGGGCCCACCCAGGGGAAGGACCCCCCCTCCGGGGGCGCGTTGGCGTTGGGGGACGCCCCATCTCTGCGGCCCGGCGTCGGCTGTGGGGACAAGGACAAGGTGTCACCCCACGTGCCCAGCCCGAGCCCCGTGCTGGGGGCTGAGCTCCGCCCAAAAAACGCTCCCCCGTTCCCAAACTTGCCCCCATTCCCAAACTCGCCCCACCGTCCCTAATCCCAGCCCCTCCCACCAGCGAATTCCAGCCCCCCCCTTTGCCTCCTCCCGCGGGGCCTTTGGGAAGGAGATGAATGGAAAGGAAATCAAAATAAATGAGCTGTGCCCGGGGGTCTGGATGGGACCCAGGAGGGGAGATCAGGGGACGGGATGTGGCACTTGGGGACAAAAGGTCCCTTCTGACGATGCCGCAGCAACAACCTCGGGCAGAGCCGGGAGGAGCCGCCGGGGAGGCGGTGGGGTGAGTGAGGCTTCCCAAAATGTGGGGCAGGGAGCTGGCAGCGCCGGGGGATCCGGCAGGGACACCGCCCCGGGCAGCAGATGGGGCTGAGGGGATGTGGCTCCATCCCAGAGCTCCCAGGGATGTTCCGGGAGAGGGGATGGGGCTGAGAGAAGCTGGAGCAGCCACGGGCACCTCTCCTGGCACCGAGCTTGGAGAAACAGCCCGAGTGCAAACAAGCTCCGAGTGCCAACAGCTGCGATGAGTTTGGGAGGGCTCGGCAAGGCCCCAGTGAGGGCCGGTGCTGCTCCCCGTGGCTGCACATCTGGCAGCACATCTGGCTGGGCTCTGCCTGATGTCCTGGCACCACCCAGCTCCGCCAGAACCGGGGGAATTGGGAGCGGGAGGGACAGGCAGGGATCCACAGGGGCCCTGCCCCGGTCCCGGCTCCTTTCCCCGCTGCAGCAGCCGCAGCCGGCCCGTCCTGGGACCAGGGTGTTAAAATTCAGGGGCTGTCTGGGTGGAAGCGATGGATGGGCAGCGGGGAGGGGACGGGGACACAAAGGGACAAGGCACAAAAAGCCTTTGTGTGTGTGCCTGTGCTGAGTGCGCCTTTTCGCTGCCGGTGGGGAGAGCTGAGGCAGGGCCGGGGCCGCGGCCCCTGCCCGGCACGTCCCGCACGGGGCCACCACGGGGCTCTTGTCCCCTCTTGGGAGGGGGTCCCCGTGCTGAGGACACACCTCTGGCACTGCACTGACCCCCTCCAAAAGCTGGCTGCTCCCCACCTTCCACACCCCCCCTCCAAAAACCCACACGGAACCGCAGCAGAGCCGCAAAACCCCGCTGCCAACCCCACAACCCCTCCCCGCCCCGCCGAGCCCCACGGATAACCCCAACCCAGATGGCAACAGGCCCCCCCCCGGCTCCCGGGGGACCCCCGTCCCTCCCCGGGCCCCGGGGCCGGGAGCATCCCGGCGGCGCCCGGCCCCATCTGCGCCCTCCATTGTGTGGCCGCCGGCTCGCCGGATTATTTTTAAGCTGACAGCTGAATGTGCCCCGCTGACGGTAACCGGCGCAGACAGGCCTCGGAGAGAGGGGTCGGAATCGCTGCCGACACCAACGGCAGCACCGGCCCCCGGGGACGGGGACGTGTCCCCGTGTCAGCGCCGTCAAGGCGGCTCCGGCGCTCAGGGACGCGTCCTCAGGTGTGAGGTGACCACGGCAGCATCCTGCCGGGGACTGCCCTGCCTCAGTTTCCCTCTCCGCCACCCGGGTTTGGAGGATTTGGGGTTTCCAAGCCGCCGGTTGTGGCCTTGGGCACCCGCCCAGCGCTGGCTGAGACGCTCCAGCTCCCGCTGGTGACACCCGGTTTGTCACCTCAGCTGTTTGTCCTCAGAGCCCCGTCCCTCCTGCCAAATTTCTGGCTCCATTTTAACCTCGCCCTGGTGGCTCCGGCCGCGCTCCACCAGCTGCGTCCTCATCCTCCCCATCCCAGCGTTCCCAAATCCCCATCCCAGCCCCCCGATCCAGTGCCCGTGACATCCAGACCCCCCCAGCTGGGTCACCCCGGCCCCTGTGGGCTCCTGCTCCCCCCAGCACAGATGTCACCGAGCCCCTGTCCCCCCTGGCACTGTGGGGACACGGTGGGGACAGGGATCTCCTGCCAGTGTCCCACTCCAGCAGAACAAAGGAGCCTTGTCCCCTCATCCTGGGGCTCGGGATTTGTCCCCTGAGCTGCTCCGGGAGCCGGACCCTGACCCCAGCCCGTCCTCGGGCCCCGCAGGGGACACACGGCCACCCGCGGGCTGTGACAGACACCCCACCCTCCCTCCCGGGACCCTCCCCACCCTCCCAAATCCTTCCCCCCGCCCCACCCCGGCGCGCCCCCGGCTCTCGGCTCTCACCCGGCGGCGCCGCTCGGTTCTCAGCCCTCGGCCGGGCCGGGGGCCCGGGGGCGGGCGGGGGTCGGGGGCGGCGGCGTGGCGGCGCAGGCTGCTCAGCCAGATGCAGCGGGGCTCGGGGGAGCTGCAATCCACCCCGACCGGGCGCTCCAGGCGCCAGCCCCTCCCGGAGCGCTCCACGCTCCACAGCCGCTTGGGGCTGGGGGCCGGGGGGGGCCGGCAGGGACCCCGCCGCGACCCCCGCGCCGCCCCGCCACAGCTCTCCTCCACCATCCCGGCCTTCAGGGGGTCTCAGCCGGGGTCGGGACCCCCATGGGGGTCGCGGCCAACCCGCCCCCGCGGGTGGGCGGGGGGCGATGCGCGGAGCCGGCGGAGCTGCCTCACGCTGGCATCGCCGAGCGATCGCTGGCTCAGCGCGGCCCCCCCCGAGCGGCACAGCCCCCACCCCGCCACCCCCCGGCCTCCCGGATGGAGGGAGGGAGAGAGGGAGGGAGGGAGGGGTGGAAAGAGGGAGGGAGGGAGGGATGGATGGAAGGATGGACGGAGGGAGGGCGGGCAGCCACACGTCCCGGCTGCGGCTCCAGCTGCTGGCAGGGATCAGTGCCCAGCCCACCGCCCCCAGCCAGCCCCCCGCCCCCAGCCTCCCACCCGCCGCCTGCGGTGTTACTTTGCCAGGACTTTCCCTTTTTTCTTCTTCTTTTTTTTTTTTTTTAATTAGTTTCATTTTTTCCCTTCCATTTCTTTTTTGTTGTTTTTTTTTTTCCAATCCGCCCCCTTCTTCCTTCCATCACCCCGGGCAGCATCCCACCCTCCCCGCTTCCTCCTCTCCCTCCTCCCGGCCCCTTCCTTCCTTCCTTCCCGCAGGGCACCGGGCGATGCCGGGGACACGGAGCGGGGGGACATCCTCGGGGCGCAGCGATTGTCACCCCTCTGTCACCACCGGGCTCTGCGGGGGGAGAGCCGGGGGGGGCTGCGGGACACCCCGGGTCCCTTCTCTGTCCCCAGAGACGGGCACAGCACCTCACGCCCCTCTCAGTGGGGCTGCACGGACAATTCCCAGCTGGAATTAAAGCGAGAGCCCCCTCCCAGCCCCACCGCTCATTCTGGGGGATGCCCAGGCCTGGCGGGTCCCCTGTTGTCCCCTCAGCCACGGAGGCACCGCGGTTCCACCGCTGACAGTGCTGGGGACGCCTGGGACAAGAAGCCACCCTCGCGGCAGGGGGACAAATCCCCTCCCCGGGCCGCTCTCCCACCCACGGCAGCCAAAATTTGGGAGGAAGAAGGGAAAGAGCGGCACCTCGGGGAGCCTGGCCCAGCTGGGATGGGGCTGGGGGGTTGGCAGTGTCCCCTCGGCCTGTCCCCCCCCCCCGCTCCAGGGGGGTCCCGCGCCGCATTCCTGCCGTGCTGGAGCCGAGGGGAGCCCGGCCCGTGCAGCCACGCCGGGAAATGCCGGGCATTGCTGGGATTGCAGCCCCGCGGCACCGGGTGTCACCCCCCGGGCCCGGGTGTCACCCCCGCCTGCCCCGCACACAGGCGGGGTGATGGCACACGGGGGGGACACTGCCCGGGGCAATGTCACACTGCCCGGGGCAATGTCACACTGACCAGGGCAATGTCACACTGCCCGGGGCAATGTCACACTGACCGGTGCAATGTCACACTGGGGGCAATGTCACACTGACCGGGGCAATGTCACACTGTCCAGGGCAATGTCACACTGACCAGGGCAATGTCACACTGGGGGCAATGTCACACTGACCAGTGCAATGTCACACTGACCGGGGCAATGTCACACTGCCCGGGGCAATGTCACACTGTCCAGTGCAATGTCACACTGACCGGGGCAAGGTCACACTGGGGGCAATGTCACACTGCCCGGGGCAATGTCACACTGACCAGGGCAATGTCACACTGACCACTGCAATGTCACACTGCCCGGGGCAATGTCACACTGCCCAGGGCAAAGTCACACTGACCATTGCAATGTCACACTGACCGGGGCAATGTCACACTGACCGGGGCAATGTCACACTGGGGGCAATGTCACACTGCCCAGGGCAATGTCACACTGACCAGGGCAATGTCACACTGACCGGGGCAATGTCACACTGACCGGGGCAAGGTCACACTGGGGGCAATGTCACACTGCCCGGGGCAATGTCACACTGACCAGGGCAAAGTCACACTGACCATTGCAATGTCACACTGACCGGGGCAATGTCACACTGACCGGGGCAATGTCACACTGGGGGCAATGTCACACTGCCCAGGGCAATGTCACACTGACCAGTGCAATGTCACACTGACCGGGGCAATGTCACACTGACCAGAGCAATGTCACACTGACCAGGGCAATGTCACACTGGGGGCAATGTCACACTGACCAGTGCAATGTCACACTGCCCGGGGCAATGTCACACTGACCAGTGCAATGTCACACTGACCGGGGCAATGTCACACTGACCGGGGCAATGTCACACTGGGGGCAATGTCACACTGCCCAGGGCAATGTCACACTGACCAGGGCAATGTCACACTGACCATTGCAATGTCACACTGACCGGGGCAATGTCACACTGACCAGTGCAATGTCACACTGACCGGGGCAATGTCACACTGACCGGGGCAATGTCACACTGGGGGCAATGTCACACTGCCCAGGGCAATGTCACACTGACCAGTGCAATGTCACACTGACCGGGGCAATGTCACACTGACCAGAGCAATGTCACACTGACCAGGGCAATGTCACACTGGGGGCAATGTCACACTGACCAGGGCAATGTCACACTGCCCGGGGCAATGTCACACTGCCCAGTGCAATGTCACACTGCCCAGTGCAATGTCACACTGGGGGCAATGTCACACTGCCCAGTGCAATGTCACACTGACCACTGCAATGTCACACTGACCGGGGCAATGTCACACTGACCAGGGCAATGTCACACTGACCGGTGCAATGTCACACTGGGGGCAATGTCACACTGACCGGGGCAATGTCACACTGACCAGCGCAATGTCACACTGACCAGAGCAATGGCACACTGGGGGCAATGTCACATTGGAGGCAATGTCACACTGACCTGTGCAATGTCACACTGACCGGGGCAATGTCACACTGACCAGGACAATGTCACACTGACCGGGGCAATGTCACACTGACCAGTGCAATGTCACACTGGGGGCAATGTCACACTGACCGGGGCAATGTCACACTGACCACTGCAATGTCACACTGACCAGTGCAATGTCACACTGACCAGGGCAATGTCACACTGGGGGCAATGTCACACTGACCGGGGCAATGTCACACTGACCAGCGCAATGTCACACTGACCAGAGCAATGGCACACTGGGGGCAATGTCACACTGGAGGCAATGTCACACTGACCAGTGCAATGTCACACTGACCGGGGCAATGTCACACTGACCAGGACAATGTCACACTGACCGGGGCAATGTCACACTGCCCAGGGCAATGTCACACTGACCAGGGCAATGTCACACTGACCGGGGCAATGTCACACTGACCAGTGCAATGTCACACTGGGGGCAATGTCACACTGACCGGGGCAATGTCATACTGACCACTGCAATGTCACACTGACCAGTGCAATGTCACACTGACCAGGGCAATGTCACACTGGGGGCAATGTCACACTGGGGGCAATGTCACACTGACGGGGCAATGTCACACTGACCACTGCAATGTCACTCTGACCACCACCCTCTGCCACACTGACCCTCTGCACGCTGCGGTGTCCGGAATGTCCCCAGTGCCCACCCGAGGTGACACAGCTCTGCCCCAAAACAGCCCCGGCAGCCGCCCTGAGTCTCGGCTGGGCGGGGTGGGGTGGTGGCAGCCGTGTCCCCAAGGACCCCCCTGCCCCCCCCGGTGCCTCCGCATGGGCACAGCCGCGAGAAAGCGGGATGGAGAGAGGTGGGAGCCAACCCCCTGCCAGCGGCACCCCCCGGAGGGGCCACCCCGATGTCACCCCGATGTCACCCGGAGCCTGTGCCGGGGGTCGGCCGTGGGAGCCACCCCGGGGACAGCCCGGTGGCCTCGCCCCAGCCCGGGGAAGGCAGCCGGCGTGTCCCAGCTCGCAGAGCTGCCCGGCTGGAGCAACCAGACAGGGCTGTGGGTGCGAGCAGCGCCCGGGGGGCTTCGCTTCCTGGCTCAAAGCGGGCGAAATCCAGCCGGGAATGGGGAGCTGGATCCGGCCCGGGGGTCCCGGGACAGCTGGAGCAGCGCTGGGGACAATGGGTGCCATCCTGTCACCTCCCTCAGCCCCTCCCGGCCGTGCTGAGCTGCCCGGGGGGCGCCTGGGGAGGGGGTCCCCAAGGCCCGGTGGGGGGGACAGGGAGGGGACGGTCCCTGGGATTGTTCCCGCAGCCCAAAGCGGGAGAGGTCAGGCGGCGTTGGCGGGGGCAGATTCCACCCCGAGGAATGCGAGCGCGCCTGGACGGCTTCCAAAATCGCTCGTGTTGTGCACAGGAGCGCCCGAAACACGCGGCCAAAGAGCGGCTCCCGGCAGGCACCGGCCCCCCGCGGCCCGCGGACACACGGACACACGGACAGCCGGACATATGCACAGCGGGACACACGGACAGCCGGAAACACGGACAGGGGACACACGGACACACGGACAGGGGACACACGGACACACGGACAGGGGACACACGGACAGGGGCACACACGAACACACGGACAGAGAGACACACGGGCAGGGGGACACACGGACACACGGACAGAGAGACAGAGAGACACACGGGCAGGGGGACACACGGACAGAGGGACACACGGACAGTGGACACACGGACAGCTGGACACACGGACAGCCGGACACACAGACAGGGGGACACAGGGACAGAGGGACACAGGAACAGGGGGACACAGGGACAGGGGGACACACGGACAGCGGGACACAGGGACAGAGGGACACGCGGACAGAGGGACACAGGGACAGGGGACACACGGACAGCCGGACACACAGACAGGGGGACACAGGGACAGAGGGACACAGGAACAGGGGGACACAGGGACAGGGGGACACACGGACAGAGGGACACACGGACAGGGGACACACGGACAGCCGGACACACGGACAGAGGGACACAGGGACAGGGGGACACATGGACAGAGGGACACAGGGACAGCGAACACAGGGACAGAGGGGACATGCGGGCATGGGAACACACAGATGAGGGGTCACATGGACAGGGCACACATGTCCATGGAGGACATGTGGCCCTGGGGACACACGGACAGCCGGACACACGGACAGGGGGACACACGGACAGGGGCACACACGGACAGGGGGACACAGGGTCAGGGGGACACACGGACAGAGGGACACATGGACAGGGGGACACAGGGACAGAGGGGACATGCGGGCATGGGGACACACGGATGAGGGGACACATGGACAGGGCACACATGGCCATGGAGGACATGTGGCCCTGGGGACACACGGACAGCCGGACACACAGATGGGAGGACACACGGCCTTGCTCCCACAGCGGCCCGTACTGCGGGATCTCCACATTTCCACCCCGGTGCCACCCCCGTGTCACCCCCGTGTCCCACCCCGCCCTGCCCTGAGCGCGGTGACATCGCCGGGACGCGGCCGCTGCTCCCAGCTGGGGACATGTCACCGCTCCCGGGCCCGGCCAGCCGCGCCATCGCCGGCCCTGGCACGCGGCGGGGATAACGTCACCCCCGGGCAGGGACAGGGACAGGGACAGGGATGGGACAGGGACAGGGATGGGACAGGGACAGGGACAGGGACAGGGACAGGGACGGGGACAAGGATGGGGACAGGGATGGGGACAGGGATGGGACAGGGACAGGGACAGGGACAGGGACAGGGACAGGGACAGGGACAGGGACAGGGACGGGGACAGGGACAGGGACGGGGACAGGGACGGGGACAGGGATAGGGACAGGGACAGGGACAGGGACAGGGATGGGACAGGGATGGGGACAGGGACAGGGACAGGGACAGGGACAGGGACAGGGACAGGGACGGGGACAGGGACAGGGACGGGGACAGGGACGGGGACAGGGATAGGGACAGGGACAGGGACAGGGACAGGGACAGGGATGGGACAGGGATGGGGACAGGGACAGGGACAGGGACAGGGACAGGGACAGGGATGGGACAGGGATGGGGACAGGGATAGGGACAGACACAGGGACAGGCACAGTGACAGTGACAGGGACAGGCACAGGGACACGCAGCTGGCAGCGCTGCCACCACTGCAGCGACACCGCCGCCCTCCTCCGGCCGCGCGGATCCGGCGGGGCCGGGGCGGGGGGGGGGACACAACCGCTAATCCCCCCGCGAAGGGCCAGCTGAGATTAGGGTCAGAAAAATGAGGTTTTAATAGGATTTTGGAGGAGGAGAAAGCCCTGCTGAGACAATAACCCATTTCCAGCCCTTTTATGGCAAAGCTGCTGCCGGCTCCCACCTGCGATGGGCAAGGGGGTCCGGGGGTCCCACACTTGGCCCCCTCTGGGTTCCAGACAGCGTTTGGGGGGGGCTGTGGCCCCAAAAAGAGCCGAGATCGATGCTCCCCTGCAGGCAGGAGCTGCCCGCGCCCACCCACAGCCCCGGGGCGGGGCGGGGATGCTCCCGCAGCCGGACCTGGCCTGGAGGGGGGCGGTGAAGCGACAGCAGAACGGGGATGGGGACAGGTGAGCAGGCCGGGAGCATCCGGGCATCCCCTGCTGGCAGCGCCCCAGCCGCTGGGATTAGGGATCGGCGGGAGAAAGCATTTTAATTCTCTTTAACTCAAACCAGGGCTGAGGAGCTTTGCAGCTCAGCGGGGATTTAAGGGAGGGGTGATCGCACCCAGGCAGAGCCCCGGGATGCTCCGGCCCCCTGGGATGCCCCCAGCCCAATCCCACCCGGCCGGATCCCGCCGGGAATGGGGGGAAAGCAGCGGGGGAGCCCTGGGAGGGGAGGGACATCCCAGGCGGGAGCAGCAGCGCTGGGAAAAGGAGGGAAAAGGAGGGGAAAAACACCTCGGTGATGGAGAGAAATCCCCCTGGTGCCTCCCTGTGCCTGCCCGGCCCGGGCAGGATCCCTCGGGATGGATGCACCACCCCTGGGGAAGGTGGGAGTGCTGGGGATGACTCTCAGCTGATGCCAGCGGGGTTTGCTCCGAGCGTCCATGGAGATTCCCAACGGCCTCTTTTGCCACGGCCGGGCTGTCAACAGCACCCCCCGAGCCCCTCGAGGCACCACTGGGACCCCACAAACCTCTCAGAGCTCATGGGGGACATGGAAAAGCCACCAGAGATCATGGCTGGGGGTCCCTGTGCTCACTGCCAGCTCTGGGGACAGCCCGGGACAGGGATCCCACAGGAGATCCAGCACTGAGGGCTGGGTGGGAGCTGCCCCACTGCCAAATCCCACCCCACAACAGCCAAGGACCCACATCCGCACCCCCAGAGCAGCCGGGAGCAGAGTGGTGACACTGCCCGGGTGACACCGGAGCCAAGGAGAGGCCACCAACCACCCCTGTGACATTCCTGCTGCTCCAGGCTGGGTGTGAACGCAGGGAAGGAAATCCTTCCTTCCTTCCTTCCTTCCTTCCTTCCTTCCTTCCTTCCTTCCTTCCTTCCTTCCTTCCTTCCTTCAATCCTTCCTTCCTTCCTTCCTTCCTTCCTTCCTTCCTTCCTTCCTTCCTTCCTTCCTTCCTTCCTTCCTTCCTTCCTTCCTTCCCTCCTCCCTTCCTTCCTTCCTTCCCTTCCCTTCCCTTCCCTTCCCTTCCCTTCCCTTCCCTTCCCTTCCCTTCCCTTCCCTTCCCTTCCCTTCCCTTCCCAACCCCACCTTTTATCAGGACAGCATCTCCCCCCCAGCCCACGCCAGGCGCTGCCACCAAGCCAAGCTGGCACTGCCCACCCCGGGCCACCATCCCTGGATCCACAGGGATCTCGTTCCTGACACATCCCAGAGCTGCAGCTCCAGCCTGCCCGGACAGGGGGTCCCTGCTGCTGCCACATCCGGAGAAATTCGGGAATTCCCTGAGCCTCCTTCCCTTTCCTGAGCTCTCCCCGTGCCCCCCGTGGCTCTCTGGCCACCCGGCTCTGCCCGTGCCAGTCCCCCACTGCTGCTGGATCCCTGGAGGAATCCCTGGGCTGGAATTGTCCCCGTGAGCAGCCCCGCAGGTGTCAGCAGCTGATGTCACTGGGCTGAGGTGACACAGATCCCCCGTGTCACAAACCCAGGGCAGGAGGTGGCTCCATCCCAGCTCTCCTAAATCCCTCTGGGTGGTGGGGACAGGGGACACTCACAGCATCCCATGGCCACACCCCAGGACAGCCAGGGGGCAGTTTTGGGGACACTGTGTCCCCTTAAGGCAGCAAATCCCCCTCCACAGCAATTTGTTGGGGTTTTTTATCTTCTTTTCCTCGTGTTAGAGCCGGGATTAAAAATTCCCAATTCTCACTTTCCAGAATTCCAACACCACATCCCAGCCCCCCCTCCCAGCTCCTCATCCCTCCTGGATTGTCCCCAGGTGCCAGCAGGGAGAGCAGCCCCGAGGCAGGGACGAGGCTGGGGACACACCAGGGCCAGCAGAGAGACGGGAACCACGGAGCCAGAGCCGCTCCAAGGAGGAGTTTTCATCTCCCAGCCCAGGAGGGACGGCGAAGGCCACGCTGGGGCTGCCTTCATCCCCAGCTCCTCCTCCTCCTCCTCCTCTGCCCCGTCCTAAAAACGGCGTTATCGGCAGCGGGCCCTAGAAAAGTAACAGGATTCCGTTTCCTGTTTTTGCCGTGCAAACCCTCAAATAGAAGCTGGCCTCACTCGGGCCGCTTTTCGGGGCTCTGTTTTGTTCGGCCGGGTAACAATGAGCCATTTCCTCCGGCGGCTCCAGAGGCACCTTGCGCTCCGCTCCCGCGCCGGGGAGGTCAGGGGGAGGCTGCAGCTCCTTCCAGCCCCTGCCCCGCTCGAGGATGGGGGTCTGGGGTGGGGACAGTGGCCGTGAACCCCCCCACGACACACACACATCAGGGACACCCTTGGGGCGATGCCCGAGGCTGTGGGAGGGAGCACAAACCCCACAGCCCTCGCTGGAGGGTGAAGAAAAGGAGCCCAAAGGGGGTCCTGAGCTTCCCCCCGGCCACAGCACGGACGGGGGGGTGGCTTTGGGGACACGGCTTTGGGGACACCGAGCTCCCAGCCGCGGCGCTTGTCCCGGGATCAGGAGCAGCCCAGCATTTTTTCCTCGGCCCACGCGCGTCCAGCGGCCGAACGCCCAGCCCGAGTCCCCTCCCCGGCCGGGGACACCGCTCCGTCCTGCCGCTGCTGTCACCGCCAGCCCCGCTGGGGACCACGCTCTGCCCTGACAAGCGCTGGCACCGCCGCCCGGCCCCCGCCCGGCGCGGCACAGAAAGAGCCACTATGAGCCACAATGGCCCGATTGTCCCCCCGCAGCCACCGGGCTCGGGCCCGCCCGCCCCGGGGCTGCCCCACGCGCTCGGCCCCATCAAGGGACCCTCTGTTGCCCTCGGGGGATGGCGGGGAGAGGGGGGGGGACACGGTCACCGTGGGCACCCCGGGGTGTGCGGTGACAGGTCGTGGGGTGCCACCGGAGGGGCGGTGGGGAGCTGGCTGGTGGCTGAAGGGGACACGGGCCTGGGGCTCAGGGCTCTGGCAGGAACCTATTCCTGACCCTGGGATGGCTCCTGGGATCCCAGATCCATCCTGCTGCAACTGGACAAGGGATTCTCACCCCGGGGTGAGGGCAGGGTCCATCCCCAGGGTGACCAGGGTCATCCCTGGGGTGACCAGGGCCATCCCCGGGGTGACCAGGGCCATCCCCAGGGTGACCAGGGCCATCCCCAGAGTGACCAGGGCCATCCCCGGGGTGACCAGGGCCATCCTCACAGCCACTAGAGCCATCCCCAGGGTGACCAGGGGCCATCCCCAGGGTGACCAGGGCCATCCCCATGGCCACCAGGGTCCATCCCCAGGGTGACCAGGGCCATCCTCACAGCCACCAGGGCCATCCCCATGGCCACCAGGGTCCATCCCCACAGCCACCAGGGTCCATCCCCAGGGTGACCAGGGCCATCCTCACAGCCACCAGGGCCATCCCCATGGCCACCAGGGTCCATCCCCACAGCCACCAGGGTCCATCCCCACAGCCACCAGGGTCCATCCCTATGGTCACCAGGGTCCATCCCCAGGGTGACCAGGGCCACCCCCACGGTCACCAGGGTCCATCCCCAGGGTGACCAGAGCCATCCCCACGGTCACCAGGGCCATCCCCATGGCCACCAGGGTCCATCCCCACGGCCACCAGGGTCCATCCCCACGGCCACCAGGGTCCATCCCCAGGGTGACCAGGGCCACCCCCACGGCCACCAGGGTCCATCCCCATGGTCACCAGGGTCCATCCCCATGGCCACCAGGGTCCATCCCCATGGTCACCAGAGCCACCCCCACGGCCACCGCTCCCTCATTTTGGTCACTTTGGGACAACTCATCCCCTCTTCCCCAGGGCCAGCCCAGCCTCAGCTTCACCCTCCCCCAGACCGGGGCCAGCCCCACAGCCCCACACCCCCCATCCCCCAAAACCACCTCTCCCTGGCCTGGCCACACCAACCCCAGCAGGAATGTGCCCCATCCCCGGCGCGGCCGCGGTGGCACCGAGCTGCCGGACCTTGCGCCACGCCAAGGTGTGCCCGGGCTGGCAATTAGGCAGGACTTAATGAATTCCTAATGAATTCCTCCTGGGGAGAAGCTGCCAGGGTTAGAAAGGAGGCTCCGGGTGCTCCGGGCAGGAGGTCGGCGGCGCTTTTGAAGCAGCAGCTGGGTCACGCTGAGCTGGGAGGATTTGGGGAGAGCTGGGAGGGTTTGGGGAGAGCCGGGAGGGTTTGGGGAGAGCCGGGAGGGTTTGGGGAGAGCCAGGAGGGTTTGGGGAGAGCCGGGAGGGTTTGGGGAGAGCTGGGAGGGTTTGGGAGAGCCAGGAGGGTTTGGGGAGAGCCGGGAGGGTTTGGGGAGATGCAGGAGGGTTTGGGGAGAGCCAGGGGGGTTTGGGGAGATCCAGGAGGGTTTGGGGAGAGCTGGGATGGTTTGGGGAGAGCCAGGAGAGTTTTGGGAGATCCAGGAGGGTTTTGGAAGAGCTGGGAGGGTTTTGGGAGATCCGGGAGGGTTTGGGAGATCCAGGAGGGTTTGGGGAGAACCATGCAGGTTTTGGGAGAGCCGTGCAGGTTTTGGGAGAGCCGTGCAGGTTTTGGGAGAGCCAGGAGGGTTTGGGAGATCCAGGCAGGTTTAGGGAGAGCCAGGCAGGTTTTGGAAGAGCCAGGAGGGTTTTGGGAGATCCAGGCAGGTTTTGGGAGATCCAGGCAGGTTCTGGGAGAGCCGTGCAGGTTCTGGGAGAGCCATTCAGGTTTTGGGAGCGCTGTGTGGCCCAGCTGGCACAGCCGGCCCCGCCGCTGGCGGGCTGGAGGCAGCCAGGTCGATATTTTCCAACTTGAGAGCTTAAAATAGGTCATCTATCTCCATTCCTTTTTAAATCAGGTCTTGCTGCCTTGCCGAGGACCAACTTGGTTTATTAATGGGACGGCACCGACTTGAAACCTAATCCTGTTTTTTTCCCTTTTAATGAGAATAAAAGGCCATCCCGGGGCTCGGCAGCCTCCCAGGACAACCCCCCCTCGCCCCGGGTGTTTTCTCCCAGTGAGTGGCTCCACGTGAACTGGGGAGAGGCTCCAAATTCCAGTTCGGAGCCGCTCCCACACTCAGCATCCCCCAGGCCGACCCCAACCGACCCGAGCTGTGCCCCCCCCAAGGCCGAAAGTCCCCAAAGCCGCTGTCCCCAAGGCCCAGATAACGCCGGGGCTGGGTGATTTAGGAGCAGCCCCGGGGGCGATTTAGGATCACACGGCCCCGCTCGCTCCCCCCGCGGTGCCACGGGCCAGGCCGGGGTTAAACCGCAGGGGCCGGAGCCCTCCCGGGCGGGGCTGCGAGCAGCGGGACCCCGCGGTGGCACCGCCTGCCCCAGCCGGTGCTGCCCCAGCCCGCTGCCCGTGCCAGGTTTCGCGCTGGCGAGGCGGGATTGCGGCAGCAGCCCCGAGCACAGGCTTTTCCTGTCTTTCAAGTTCAGGGTTCAGAGAGAAAGGAGGGGGAACCGAAAAAAAAAAAAAACCAAAAAAAAAAAAACGACAAAACCAACACCAAAAAAAAACCAAACCTAAAAAAAACAAACCTAAAAAAAAAACCAACAAAACGGCGTTAAGAAGCTCAATTTGTCGAGCAGAGCCATCAAAAGGGGTGCAGGGGTGAGGGCAGGAGGAGCCGCCGGGTGAGGGTTTGGGGACAGTGGGACACCGTCCCTGCCACGCTGCCCTGGGGGCGGCCGCCGGGAAGGATTTCTGCTGGCGCAGCACTAAATCCTCACAGGAGGAGGGCGAAGAGCCTTCGTCCCCGCACGTGCTGGGTAATGAACCCCTCCGAAGCCACCCCAAAACCTCCAGGACTCCAAATCCCCCAGCACCCCAAATCCCCCAGGACCCCAAATCCCCCAGCGCCCCAAATCCCCCAGCGCCCCAAATCCCCCAGCACCCCAAATCGGCGCCCCAAGCCCCGGGTGCCGCACCCCCACATTTTCACGGCCGATTTCGAGATTCACAGCCCAGCCCAGCCCCAGAGCCGAGCGCCGGCGCTCAGCGGTCCGGACGGAGTCAGCAGGGAGGGATCCCAGGAGGAGCCGTGATTAACGCCCGGCCGCCGGCCCGGCAGCTCCTCATCCACCTCGCACACCCCAATTAATCCTCCGAGGCCGGTTATTACCCCACGGCCGGGGCCGAGGAAGCCGAGTTCAAAAAAACCAGGAACTGAGCGACAGAGGCCGAACTCAGCTCTGGGGCGAGGAGGCGCAGCCTCTGCGGGAAGGAGCCGGCGCCGTGCCCCTGCCCCACCGCGGGGTCCCCGCCGCCACCAGACCCCCGCCCCGTGCCCCCCCAGCGCCGTCCCCGTCCCCACGCCGAGGTTCCGCCGGGATTTGGCACAAAACGGGCAGGAAATGGGGGTTTAGCCAGGGCTGGGCTGGCCTTCCTCGGCAGCACCGGGAGACGGGAATCGCCCTCCGCTGCGGCGGCGCCGGGCGATGCCGGTGCCCACCCGCGGGGTCGGCGGGTCCCGGGGGGCCGCTCGGAGCTGAGGGGGGGGATGGATTTGACCTCCAGGGGCTCCTGGGCACGCCCGGGGGGTTCTGCCTGCCTGAGGCGAGGGCTGGCGGGGATGGAACCGCCGGAGCCGCACGGAGCCAGCCCGGCCGGGAGTTTCGGAGGAGGCGCGTGGGTGTCCGTGGGTCTCGTCCCGGGAAGGGGCAGCTCCTTCCCGGGGTCTCCCCCTGAGCTCCGGGGCCGGATCCAGGCGCCGCAGCCCCTCCGCCCTGCCACGACGCCGCTGCGGCTGGGGACAGGCCACCGCGGCCACCGCCGCCTGTGGCACCACGGCGTGGGAGGCCGGACACCCCCCGGTGCCGCCGATCCCGACCCACAGCCCGGCCCCGAGGAACCGGCTCGGGCCCGGTCCCGTCCCCCGAGGGGCATCACCCACCAGCCGGCCCCACACTGCCAGAGCTCGGCGCCATCCCAGCACGCCCAGCCCCGGCCCCACACTCTCCCAGTTCCTCCCAGTTCCCCCAAACCCCATTCCCCCCGAACCTACAGCTCAGCCAGGATCTCCATTTCCTCCCAGAGCCTATTTCGCCGAATCTACACCATCCCCAGCCCACCCAGCACCCCCCAGTTCCTCCCAGACCCCATTTCCCCGAGCCTACACCCTTCCCAGCCCACCCAGTACCCCCCAGCGCCGCTCCCCGTCCCTGCTCCCGCGTCCCCGGTGTCCCTGGTGTCGCTCACCGCGGGGGCGGACGGCGGGATCCCGACCAGGCAGAAGGCGATCCCATTCATCGGGGCGCGGCGGGCTCGGCCCGGCCCGGCCCGGCTCCGCACGGCTCGGCTCGGCACGGCCCCGCGCGGCGCGCTCCCGTTGGGTTCGGCCCGGCCCGGCCCGGCCCCGCACGGTGCGGCTCGGCTGGGCTCGGCTCGGCTCAGCTCGGCTCGGGCTGGGCCGGCGGCGGCGGCCCCGGCCCCGGTCGCGGCTCCGCCTCCTCCGGGCGCCCGCGGCGGCGGGCGGGGCGCGGGGCGGCTCGGTACGGCCCGCCCGGCGGGAGGGACCGGCACGGCACCGGGATGGCGGGGTGGGAACGGGAACCGGCACCGGCACAGCGGAACCGGCACCGGGACAGCAGAACCGGTACCGGCACCGGGATGGCAGGACGGGAACCAGCACTGGCACTGGGACAACAGAACCGGCACCGGGACAGAGGAGTGGGAACAGGAACCGGAACCGGGACAGTGGGAACAGGGACAAGGACAGTGGCACGGGAATGGGAACCAGCACCGGCACCAGGACAGCAGAACCGGCACCGGCACGGCGGGGTGGGAACGGGAACCAGCACCAACAGTGACACCGGGACAGCAGAACCGGCACCGAGCTGGCACCGGGACGGGGCCCAGAGCAGGGACACCGGG
Source organism: Phylloscopus whistleri (assembly GCA_017589585.1). Lineage (NCBI taxonomy): Eukaryota > Metazoa > Chordata > Aves > Passeriformes > Phylloscopidae > Phylloscopus > Phylloscopus whistleri. Next base: position 152,283 of record JADMLD010001697.1, on the reverse strand, counting down.
ATGGGCGGGGGACAGCCAGGGACAGGACCAGGCCAGGGACACCCAGGGACTGGGACAGGGACAGGAATGGGACACCCAGGGATGGGCAGGGGACATTCCCAGGGATACACAAAAACCAGGCCAGGCATAGGCAGGGGACACGCAGGGATGAGGATGGGGACAAGGACATGTCACCCAGGGCTGTGTCACCCAGGGACGTGTCACCCAGGACCAGGCAGGACAGAGGGACAGGGACCCTGAGCTGACCAGGACGGGCACAGAGGGAGCTGGCAGAGGGAAACCAGCAGGGAAAGCACCAGTAGGGTGAGGCCAAGGCCGGAGGAGAGGCACGGAAGGACACACGGACAGGAAACGCCAGGACAGGGGGACAGGAGTGACGGGGACTGGCACAGGCAGACGTGGGGACGGAAACAGCCGGGTCGGGGCCGACGGACGGACAAAGGCTGACACAGACCCGCGGGGAAAGGAAACGGCGAGGACGGGAAACAGCTGGACAGATGGACGGACAGAGCCTGGCCTGGCAGGCAGAGGGATGGGGACAGCCAGCTTGGGGACAGCTGGGATGGGGACAGCCAGCAGGGCCTGGCCTGGCTCAGGCCGCTTGGACACAGCGGAGCATCCCGAAACCGCCGTGGAGAAGCTGCTGAGGAAACGAGCCCCAGCCCCACATTGGGGGTGCAAACAGCCCCTCAAGGGCTGGGGGTGGCAGGGGGTGACCCCAAGGCCACAGCACCGGCCCTGAGTCACCTGTGACACCACCTGCCACAGCCAGGACCCAGCTGTGGGCCCTGGGGTGGCGTGGGGGGCAATTTTGGGAGGGAAACGGAGCCACATGTGACAGGAACATGGGAGGACTGACAGCCACAACGCCTGGGGACACAGGGACACGGCAGGAGGGGGACAGAGTCACCACAGTGACGGGGCTGGAGCCAACAGGGCCCAGCCCAGGCGCAGATGGGCCCAGGGAGGGGCTCAGGGCAGGGCACAGCGGGGTCACCTCCCATTATCCCCCCAAAGCACCCTGAGGTGGCCCCTCCGCTGCTGGCGGGTGTCACTGTCCCCGCTCTGTCCCCAAAAGGGACAGAGCTCCATGTGTGGGACAAAGGTGGGGCTGGAACAAACCCCCAGAGCACCCCAGGGAATTCCCGGGGGAGGCAGCAGCCCCATCCTGCAGCTGGGATGGCACCAAGGGCTCTGGCACCGCCAGGCGATGTCCCCGTGTCACTGCCGGCCCCGAGGCCGGCCCCGAGCCTGTCCTGAGGGGCGTTTCCCTGCCTGCACCCCGGCTTTGCCCCCGGGAATGCCGGACTGTGCCACCCCACATTCCCGGGAATGCCAGCCCGGCCCATCCTGCATTCCTGGGAATGCCAGCCCGTACCACTCCATTATCCTGGGAATGCCGGCCCGGCCCATCCCACATTCCCGGGAATGCCGGCCCGTGCCACTCCATTATCCTGGGAATGCCAATCCATGTCACTCCATTATCCCGGGAACGCCAGCCCATGTCACTCCATTATCCCGGGAATGCCGGCCCGTGCCACTCCATTATCCCGGGAATGCCGGCCCGTGCCACTCCGTTATCCCGGGAATGCCAATCCATGTCACTCCGTTATCCCGGGAATGCCGGCCCGTGCCACTCCATTATCCCAGGAATGCCAGCCCGGTTCCATCCGGGAATGCCAGCCCGGTTCCATCCGGGAATGCCAGCCCGTGCCACTCCGTTATCCCGGGAATGCCAATCCATGTCACTCCATTATCCTGGGAATGCCAATCCATGTCACTCCATTATCCCGGGAATGCCAGCCCGGCCCATCCCGCGTTCCCGGGAATGCCGGCCCGCGACACCGCGGCTGCCAAGCGCGAGCTCCCCGCGACACCATTAAGAAAATCCTGTGTCAACAACAACTTCCTCCGGGCGCCGGGAGCGAGCGCGGCAGCAGCAGAACAAATAAATAAATGCCCGAGCTGCCGGCGGCCGCCGCGGAAACGCCGGGAATTCGGGGCCGGGCAGGGATGGGGGAGCAGCTCCCACACCTGGGGTGGGCAGGGGACAGCCAGGAGGGGCAGGAGCGGGGAAGGGACGTTCAGGGACAGGGAAACACAGGGATGGGAGCACAGGGGACAGCCGGAAACCAGGGATGGACAGCGGGCACCCCGGATGAGGACAGGGACGGTGCCACCCTGGTGCCACCCACAGCACCCAGGGGTGGGACCGAGGGGTTTTCCCCTCTGGAAGTGTGGGTGCCACCACTGAGGGGACCCACGGGGTCACTGCTGTCCCCTGCCCGGCCCCGGGAAGCAGGAGGGGACAAACGGGGGGATGTGAGTGTCGGGAGTTTCCTCCCCGTAGGGCACAGCCGGACACACCCACACCCCAACCCTGGCACCCCCAGGACCCCTGTGTCACCCTGGGACCCCTCCCCGGGGTGTGGCAGGCGGGAGGTGCCCACGGCCGCCCTCTGCCTGCCCGGCCACGCAGCGCTGGCCACCCCGGCCGGCTGCCACTGGCCACTCTCCAGAAGGGCTTTCCAGGAAATGTCCCCTCCGGCTGGGTTTGGCACCGAGGGCCGGCCCAGCCCGCGTCCGTCCCTTCCCACAGGACAGGCCGGGGGAAGAGCAGGGCCCTCCTCCAGCTGTGCCACCCGCTCCCGTCCCCCGCTCCCGGGGGTCCCTCTTGCTGTGCCCCCCAGGAGGGGACACAAGGACACGTCCGGCCTGTGACCCCCCCGGCAGCCCCGGCACGGAGAAACCGCTGGCGGCAGGACCCAGGACTGGGTCCCGGGACTCTCGGTGTCCCCAGTGCCACCCAGGGAGGTGACACAACCCGAGTGGCCCCTCGCTCTGCAGAGACAGGGACTGACCCTCACACGGGGTCAGGGACACGGTCGCGGCGAGGGCTGAGCCCCGCCCTGGGGTGCACAGCTGGGGGGGCTCCAGGAGAGCCCCCAGACCCTGGGCCCACCCCCACAGGTGTCCCCAAGGCGCCGGTGCCGCCGCGCCTCAGCTGCTCCCTCCCCACTCCGAGGAATTCCCATTGTTCGTCTCCCCCAGCCCCACCCCGGGGGCCGCCCCCGTGTCCCCCACGCGCAGGGTGGGACAGCGGCACACACACCTGCCAGGGCTCCCCCACGCCCCATTCCGTGCCCATCCGGCCGAAAATCCCCGCCCCGATCCGCCGCTCCTCGGTCCCCCCGCAATCCCGAACCCCGGCGGCCGCAGGAGCGGGGCTGGGGGGGCGAGCAGGAGCCCCCCGCCCGCCCGCCCGGGCTGCCGCTCCCTGCGGAGCCGCTGCCGCAGACAAAGGGAGCCGGAGCGGGGGGGATCCAGCCTGGAAGATGGGTTTTAACCTAATCCCGGGAATTAAAACCAAGAAAAGCAAAAGCGGGGCGCGGGGAGGGCGCGGGGCGGGGGGGCAGCGGAGTCGGGGCAGGGCGGCGGCGGCGCTGCCCGAGTGACCGCGGGGGTGGCGTGGGTGCCCCGCTGGGGTGGGGTCTCGCCGGGTGCCCCCCACCCCCAGCGCCCCCCCCGGCTCCAGGGAGGCGCTCCCGGCCGGCAGCTCCCGCTCCCCGCTCCCCGCAGCAGCAGCAGCAGCAGCAGCGGCACGAAGCCATTTTGAGCTGGCGGCGAGACGAAAGGGTTACGGCCCCAGCCCCTCCTTCCTGCCCGCCAGCGGGGCCGGCGGGATAAACAACAGCCAGGCCAGGGGGGCTCGGGGCCGGCAGCGGCCGGGAATCCCGGGAGCGAGGCGGCGCAAAGCCGGGCAGGGCGGTGGGAGCGGGCGGGGGGGGCTCCGAGACTTACGTGCTCATCCCACATCGGGGAGGGGCCGCGATCCCGCCGGGGTTTGGGGTGCCCCGGGCGCTGCGCAGCATCCGCGGCCGCCGCCGGGAGCGGGGCAGGGCGGGCGGGCAGCGCTGCCGGAGCCTCCCGGCCGTGCCCGGTTGCCGGCGGGCACATGCCAACCTGCTGCCGCTCACGGCCTAAAATTACCACGGCGGCTTCCAGAGGCGTCGCCGCCAATCAGGGCGGCGGGGAAAGGCGTGCGGGCGGCTCGGGAGCTCCTCTGCATTGCAGCTGGATGTGGGCAGAGGGGATTTCTGCCCCCCCGGGGGGGATGCCGCACCCCCGCGATGTCACCGCGGGCCGCGGGCGGTGGCCGTGCCGGTGGGCAAGGGGGGACGTGCCGGGGGGTCCGGGGTGCGGGTGGTCGCCGGGCTGGGTGACATCGCGGGGCTGTGACACCCCCGGTGCTCCCCCCGCGCCCAGGCCCTGCCCGGATTTTGCAGCACGCGGCTCCCAAACGTGCGGCCGGAGCTGGCGGCGCGCTGGGGACGTGTCGTGCCCGCGGCGGGGGCACCGCGCGGGGTCCCCCAGCGCTGCCCCCCAGCCCCTCGGGGGGGTGCGGGGGGTGCGGGGCACCCGCCAGGCATCAAATCCTGCGCTGGGATGCGGGCTGAGCCGGAGGGATGGGCGAGGAGGGGGAAACACGAGGCAGAGCCCCGGGGGGTGCGGGGAGGGGGGGGCTGGACCCCACAGCTGGGGTGGGGGTGGTCGGCGAGGGGTGACCCCCACTGCAGGGACCCCCCTGCCCACGCAGAGCCACCGAGAGACCCCCAGAGCGGGGACAGCCCGGAGCGGGACGGGGCCGGAGGCGCTGCTGGATAACGGGATGGGGAGGCAGAGGGAAGGACCCCCGCCCCCCCAAAAAAACCCCAAACCCCGAGGTTTTTCCCCACCCCACGGCGGCTCCAGCAGGAGCAGAGATCATTTCCCCGAGCAGAAATCCCCTCCGCGAGCCCCTGGCCGTGCCGGGGAGCGGCGGCAGAGCGGGGAGCGGGTCCCAGGGCACACCTGGGCTGGGCGAGGCGCGCCGGTGCCCCCGGGGGGGTCTCGGGGTGGGGGTGACGCCGAGGGTCCCGGGTGGGCGATGCTGCGGTGGGGCAGCAGGTGGGCGGCGGGGAGAGGGCGGGGGGTGAGGCTGGGGGCCGGGGGAAGGTGGGTGGGGACCCGGCCGGGCAGAAAGCAGCAGGTGGGGAGCACGGGGCGGGCAGGTGGGGTCCCTCCGGCGGCAGCTGGGGTCCCCGGGGGTGTCGGAGCCCCGGAACGGCGCCGCGCCCGTGGGTGCTGGACCCGTCTCATCCTCGCCGCGGCGGCTCCGGGCCCGGTCCCGCTCCCCGTCCTGGTCCCGCTCCTTCTCCCGGTCCCGGTCCTACCTGCTCCATGGGGCCGCTCAGGGGGCGGGCGCGGCGGTCCGGCGGCGGGCCATGGGCCGGTTCCGGTGCCGGTGTCGGTGCCGGTGTCGGTGCCGGTGGCGGAGCCGGCGCGCCCCGGTGCGGCCCCGCTGCCGCCGCCTCTCGCCGCCGCCGCCCACGCCCGGCGCCGCCCGGCGCATCCCGGGAGCGGCGTCATGTGAGCGGCGACGGGAGGGGGCCCCCCCGGCCCCACCCGGACCCCGCCGCCGCCCTCCCCTCCCTCCCCTCCGCCCGCCCTCCCCCGGGACCCCGCCAGCCCCATCCCGCTGCTTCCCTGCTGCTCCATCCCTCCATCCATCCATCCATCCATCCATCCATGGATTCCATCCATCCATCCGTCCGTCCGTCCGTCCGTCCATCCATCCTCCCCCTGCATCCCACCTCCCACCTGCCCCTTGCACCCGGCGCCGCTCCAAATCCTCCGTCCATGGATCCATCCCTCCATCCCTCCATGGATTCCATCCCTCCATCCATGGATCCATCCCTCCCTCCCTCCCTCCATCCATGGATTCCATCCCTCCATCCATCTCTCCCTCCATCCCTCACCCCTCTCCCTTCCCCAGGGGCTCCGGCGCTCCCGGTGCCGCCGCTGGCCGCGCCCGTGGCCGGGGTGGCCCCGTGGCAGGGCTGGGTGACACCGGCTGTCCCTGTGTCCCCGCAGGCAGCGCTCGGTGTCCCCTGTCCCGGGCAGGGCCTTTCCCGGGCCGGCAGCAGCGGCAGGAGCGGCCGGCAACCCCTCCGGGCTGGGTAAATGTTTGCTCGGAGCGGCGCCGCTGCCAGCCCGGCACGGCTGCCAGCCCGGCACGGGTGCCAGCCCAGCGCGGCCCGGTGACCCCTGGGGCACGGCCAGGGCCCGCCGGGGCTCGGCCGGGGACAGCGGGCACCGCGCCCGCCCTCGGGCACCGCCCCGCGCTCGGCCTCGGCTGCCTTGGCAGGGCCCTGGGATGTGCCTCAGTTTCCCTTGGATTGATCCCACCCCGTGCCTCAGTTTCCCTTGGGTTGATCCCATGCCGTGCCTCAGTTTCCCTTGGGTTGATCCTCTGCCGTGCCTCAGTTTCTCTTGGATTGATCCCATACTGTGCCTCAGTTTCCCTTGGATTGATCCCACCCCGTGCCTCAGTTTCCCTTGCATTGATCCCACCCCGTGCCTCAGTTTCCCTTGGATTGATCCCATGCCGTGCCTCAGTTTCCCTTGGATTGATCCCATACTGTGCCTCAGTTTCCCTTGCATTGATCCCATACTGTGCCTCAGTTTCCCTTGCATTGATCCCACCCCGTGCCTCAGTTTCCCTTGGATTGATCCCACCCCGTGCCTCAGTTTCCCTTGGATTGATCCTCTGCCGTGCCTCAGTTTCCCTTGGCTTGATCCCACCCCGTGCCTCAGTTTCCCTTGCATTGATCCCATACTGTCCTCAGTTTCCCTTGCATTGATCCCGCGCCGTGCCTCAGTTTCCCTTGCATTGATCCCACCCCGTGCCTCAGTTTCCCTTGCATTGATCCCGCGCCGTGCCTCAGTTTCCCTTGGATTGATCCCGTGCTCTGCCTCAGTTTCCCTTGGATTGATCCCACCCCGTGCCTCAGTTTCCCTTGGATTGATCCCGCGCCGTGCCTCAGTTTCCCTCGGCTGTCCCCACCCCGTGCCTCAGTTTCCCTCGTTCCCACACTCCCCCCAGAGCACTGGGATGAGCGAGGCCGAGGAGGGGCGGCTCCCCCGCCCCAGACCCCCCCCCACAGGACCCAGCCCCAAATTAGGGGGTTCGGACACCCCGGGGAGGTACCAAGGGTGGGGTTTGGGGGTGGGATTGAGGGGTGGGATTGAGGGGTGGGGTTTGGGGATGGGATTTTGGGATGGGATTTTGGGATGGGATCTTTTAGGACAGGGTTTATGGGCAGCATTTTGGGATGGGATTTGAGGATGGGATATTTTTTTTTTTTACGGGATTTAGGGACAGAATTTTGGAATGGGATTTTGGGACGGCATTTTGGGGTGGGATTTAGGGACGGGATCCCACCGGCATTTCTGAGCATCCCCAGGCTCCCCCCCCCGCCTCCCCCGACCCCGCGGGGGCCGGAGCCGCTCTCGGGGGTCCCGGGGGGGCCCAAGGGCGCCGCGGCACCCGCGGGATTGGGGTCGGGGGGCGGCGCAGAGCGAAGAAAGCGCCTTTTGTCCGGGAGCCGCGCCGCTTTCTGATGCTAATGAGGGGTGGAAATAAAGCTCCGGCCCTGCTGGGGCTGCTCCAGGCCCGCTCGGGGGCGGCCGGACAAAAGCGGCTTTTTTGGGGAGGGGGAGGGCAGCGAGGGGGGGCCCCGGGCCCCCACGGGCTCCTCCGGGGGTCCCGGGAATGCGGCGCCCCAAAGCTGCGGGGAGCCCAAATGGGCCTCGTTCTCCGTTTCGGGGATCCCCAGGCGGGCCCATCCCTGAGACCCCAAATCTGCCCCATTCCCATTCCCGGAGACCCCAAATCTGCCCCATTCCCCATCCCGGGGACCCCAAATCTGCCCCATTCCCGTTCCCAGGGACCCCAAATCGGCCTCACTCCCCATCCCGGGGATCCCAAATTTGCCCCATTCCCATTCCCAGGGACCCCAAATCTGCCCCATTCCCCATCCCGGGGACCCCAAATCTGCCCCATTCCCCATCCCTGAGACCCCAAATCTGCCCCATTCCCATTCCCGGAGACCCCAAATCTGCCCCATTCCCCATCCCTGAGACCCCAAATCTGCCCCATTCCCCATCCCTGAGACCCCAAATCTGTCCCATTCCCCTTCCCAGGGACCCCAAATCTGCCCCATTCCCATTCCCAGGGACCCCAAATCTGCCCCATTCCCCATCCCGGGGACCCCAAATCGGCCTCACTCCCCATCCTGGGGACCCCAAATCTGCCCCATTCCCATTCCCAGGGACCCCAAATCTGCCCCATTCCCATTCCCGGGGACCCCAAATCGGCCTCACTCCCCATCCCGGGGACCCCAAATTGGCTTCGCTTCCCATCCTGGGGACCCCAAACCCGCCCCATTCCCCATCTCTGAGACCCCAGATCCGCCCCATTACCCTCCCCAGGGAGCCCAAATCCGCCCCATCCAGGGGATCCCAAATCTGCCCCATTCCCCATCCCGGGGACCCCAAATCGGCCTCACTCCCCATCCAGGGGACCCCAAGGGGACCCCAAATCTGCCCCACTCCCCACCCCAGGGACCCCAAACCCGCCGCATTCCCCATCCCTGAGACCCCAAATCCGCCCTATTACCCGCCCCAGGGACCCCAAACCCGCCCCATTCCCCAGACCCCAGCTCGGCCCCGTTCCCATCGCTGTGGGGCGGGCGGGGGGGACACGCGAACATTTTAAAAACCCCAAAAGGACCCGCGGGTGTCGCGTCCGGCGCTGTCAAAGGCGCTTTGTCCCCGCGCCACCCCCGCGCCACCGCCGCTGTCCCCAGGGGCAGGGACCCCCAGAACTGCGGGGGGGCAGCGGGAGGAGGAGGAGGAGGGGGCGGGGATGAAGGTCCCGGGACTCGGAGCCCCCCCCAGACCCCCCCGGCCCCAATTCTGTCGCTTCGCCGCGGTCGGGGGGGGATTTGGGGCGGGGGAGGGCCTGGGGAGGGTTGGGGGGGGACAGGAGGGGGGTTTAGGGGGGTGGGAGGAAGGAATTTGGGGGGCAGGAGTGGGGTTTGGGGGGGCCGGAGCAGGTTTGGGGGGGGGGGATAGGAGCGGGATTGGGGGGGCAGGAGGTGATTTAGGGGGCCAGGAAGGGGATTTGGGGGGGGGGGGGGGGGAGGAATTTAGGGGACAGGAGTGGGATTTGGGGGAACAGGAGGAGGGTTTGGAGGGGAACAGGAGGGGGATTTAGGGGGAACAGGAGGGGGATTTAGGGGGGGGAAGGAATTTGGGGGGCAGGAGTGGAGTTTGGGGGGCCGGAGCAGGTTTGGGGGGGGAGAGGAGCGGGACTGGGGGGGCAGGAGGTGATTTAGGGGGCCAGGAAGGGGATTTAGGGAGGGGGGGAAGGAATTTGGGGGGCAAGAGGGGGGTTTGGGGGAACAGGAGGGGGGTTTAGGGAGGGCAGGATGGGATTTGGGGGGATAGGAGCGGGATTGGGGGGGCGGGAGGTGATTTAGGGGGCCAGGAAGGGGATTTTGGGGGGGCAGGAGGGGATTTGGGGGGCAGGAGTGGGATTTGGGGGAACAGGAGGGGGGTTTGGGGGGGCAAGAGGGGATTTGGAGGGGGGACAGGAGCGGGATTGGGGGGCAGGAGTGGAGTTTGGGGGGCAGAAAGGGGATTTGGGGTTCAAGAGGGCGATTTGGGGGGGGGGCAGGAAGGGGATTTGGGAGAACCAGGAGCACCCGGGGGGGCACCCAGAGATCCCTGAGGGGTTTGGGGGTACCCAGAGCTCACCCTCGGGGTTTTGGGGGGCACTGGGAGCTCCCTGAGGGGTTTTGGGGGCATCCCTGGGGGGGCACCCAGGGCTCTCCCGACATTTTTGGGGTGCACCGAGAACTCCCTGATGAATTTTGGGGCACCCAGAGCTCACCCCAAGCAGATTTTTGGGGTTCTGATGAATTTTTGGGACACCCAGAGCTCCCCGATGGATTTGGGGGGGTACCAGGGAGTTCCCCCTCCCCCAAAATAAAAAAGGGACAAAAAGGGTAAAATGGGGAATCCACCACAAAGAAACGTCCAACAATTTCCAAGATTTTTATTTCAAACCCTTTCTTCTCTTTCCCTTCCCACTCCCCCCCCCCAAAAAAAAGAAAAACCCCAAACAACCCCCCCAAAAAAAACAAAACAACCCCCAAAAACGACGCTAAAAATGATTTTTACAAACACCAAGCCAGCTCCTCCTGGCTGACCCTGTAGGAAAAAAAAACCACAACCCCCAAAAAAACCCCCCAAAAACCCCCAAATCCAGGAATTCCAGCAGTTCCTAAAATCTCCCACGAGAGGCCAAACATGCCTATAAATACAATATTTACACACAAACCCCACAGCTCTCCACCCCAAAAAATAACCAAACACACCCAAAAGTGCATTTGTGGTTCATATCAAAACCCCTTCATTATTAATATTATTATTATTAATTATTTTTTTTTCCCATTAAATCTGAAAGATTGGCCTGCAAAGTCCGTTTGGTTTTTTTTATTATTATTATTATTATTATTATTATTCTTTTTTTTAACCATTTAGTAACTTTTCTCATATATTTACGAAAATAAATTATACAGCCACTATTCGAATAAATTAAGCACACACCAAAAACCAAAAACCAAACCAAAACAAAATGAAAATAAAAATTAAAAATAAAAAAGAGGGGGGAAAATAAAAATAAAGATAAAATGAAGCCAAAGCTGCCATTTTTTTGTTGTTGTTGTTGTTTGAAATTCCCAAAATCCTGGCCAGGTCCTGCCCTGGGAGCTGCTGGAATCCTCCAAAGGTGAGGCTGGAGCCCCTGAAATTCCTGGACTGGGAGCACTGGGAGCACTGGGAACACCCCAGGATGGATTTTTAGGGACTGGGAGCACTGGGAGCTCCCCAGGTTGGGATTTTGGGGGCACTGGGAGCACCCTGGGCTGCGGTTTTGGGACGCTGGAGCACCCCCAGGATGGATTTATAGGGACTGGGAGCACCCCAGGGTGGCACTGGGAGCACTGGGAGCACCCCAGGGTGGCACTGGGAGTGCCCCAGCGTGGATTTGGGGCTCTGGGATTTCCCCAGGGTGGGATTTGGGGGAACTGGGAGCACTGGGAATACCCCAGGGTGGCACTGGGAGTGCCCCAGCGTGGATTTGGGGCACTGGGATTTCCCCGGGCTGGGATTTGGGGGAACTGGGAGCACTGGGAGAACGCCCAGGGAGGCACTGGGAGCACTGGGAACACCCCAGGGTGGAATTTTAGGGACTTGGAGCTGCCCAGGGTGGGATTTTGGGGCATTGGGAGCACCCCAGGGTGGCACTAGGAGCACTGGGAGTACTGGGAGCACTGGGAGCACCCCAGGGTGGCACTGGGAGCACTGGTTGTGCTTTGCAGCTGGAGGCACAGTCGGAGGCAGCGCTGGCGGGATCCCCCTGATCCCAAGGGATTTTTGGGAAGAGGATCCCCTGATCCCAAGGGATTTTTGGGAAGAGGATCCCCTGATCCCAAGGGATTTTTAGGAAGGGGATCCCCCTGATCCCAAGGGATTTTTGGGAAGGGGATCCCCCTGATCCCAAAGGATTTTTGGGAAGAGGATCCCCTGATCCCAAGGGATTTTTGGGAAGGGGATCCCCTGATCCCAAGGGATTTTTGGGAAGGGGATCCCCTGATCCCAAGGGGTTTTTGGGAAGGGGATCCCCCTGATCCCAAGGGGTTTTTGGGAAGGGGATCCCCCTGATCCCAAGGGATTTTCCCCCCATTTTTGGGGACTTAAAGCCACTTTTTTGGGGGGGATTTAAAAACCACAGGGACCTCCCTGCTTCCCCCGGATTCAAACCCCTGGATCGCTCCCCCCCCCCGCCCCTCTCCCGGGCAGGTTTGGGGGCAGCCCGGTGACCGTGGTGGGGTTTGGGATCTGATCCAGCTGGATTGGGGCTGGTTTGGGATCTGGTTTGGGATCTGGTTTGGGATCTGATCCAGCTGGATTGGGGCTGGTTTGGGATCTGGTTTGGGATCTGATCCAGCTGGATTGGGATCTGGTTTGGGATCTGATCCAGCTGGATTGGGATCTGGTTTGGGATCTGGTTTGGGATCTGGTTTGGGATCTGATCCAGCTGGATTGGGATCTGGTTTGGGATCTGGTTTGGGATCTGATCCAGCTGGATTGGGGCTGGTTTGGGATCTGGTTTGGGATCGGATCCAGCTGGATTGGGGCTGGTTTGGGATCGGGTTTGGGATCTGATCCAGCTGGATTGGGGCTGGTTTGGGATCGGGTTTGGGATCTGATCCAGCTGGATTGGGGCTGGTTTGGGATCTGGTTTGGGACCTGATCCAGCTGGACTGGGGCTGGTTTGGGATCTGATCCAGCTGGATTGGGGCTGGTTTGGGATCTGGTTTGGGATCTGATCCAGCTGGACTGGGGCTGGTTTGGGATCTGGTTTGGGATCTGATCCAGCTGGACTGGGGCTGGTTTGGGATCTGGTTTGGGATCTGATCCAGCTGGATTGGGGCTGGTTTGGGATCTGGTTTGGGATCTGATCCAGCTGGATTGGGGCCGATCCCTCCATCCCTGGCAGAGCCCTGGGAGCGCTGAGGAGCAGCTGCCACCTCCAGGGACCCGGGGGAAATTCCCAATCCCACATCCCAGTCCCAAATCCCCTCCCGATCCAACGTCCCCTGCTCGCTCCAGGGCTCCAGATCCAAACCCTGGATGTCACCCAGAAGCCTGGAATTTTTTTAAGGATTTGGTTTGGGGGTTTTTTTCCCTCCAAAAAGGCGGGAAGGGCAGGATTTGTAGCACCTTTCTCTGAGGAATTTTTCCATCAAAATTCCACAGGAATTCCAGGACAGGGGTCATCCCTGGCAGCTCCCAGGGAACCCTCAGATCCAGCAGGACGGAGCAAATCCCTTGGATTTCTGCTGCTCCTTGAAGCACAGGAGGGAAGAGGCTTCTCCAGAATTCCCAGAGCTCTCCCCAGGGAATTCCCACTCAGGGGATGGAGCAGCAGCTGATCCCAGGGTGGGGAGGGAGGGAATTTGTGCCCAAAAGCAGCAGGGAAGGAGCCCCAGCTCCCCTGGATCTGCTGTTCCCGTGTCCCAGGGAGAGCAGCAGGTGCTCCAGGAGAGCCCTGGGTGCTCCAAAGGAGATCTCAGCTCCATTCCCAGCCTCTGGAATCCACCAGCTCTGCCAGGCTGGGATCCCCACCAGGAGGCACCTTGGGATGCAGGGGCAGCTCCAGGAATTCCAGCAGCAGCTTCTCCACCTCGCCAGGGCTCCAGGGGAATCTCCCCAGGGGATTTTTCCCTCCGGATCCACCACATCCCAACGCTCTTCCTTCCTTTCCTTCCACGGCTCCAGCTTTTCCCAGGATGCTCCCGCCAGTCCTGGAGGGTTTGGATCTCTTTTCCCAAATCCTGAGGAGCTGTGGAGCTGCTCAGAACTCCAGCCTGGTCATTCCCAGGGGTCATTCCCAGGGGTCATTCCGTCCCCCTGGCCCCGTTTGCAGCTCTCCAGTCAGGATCAAAGCCTTGCCCACGCCGCCTCGGAGCAGATGGATCTTCCCAGAGAATTCCCTCTTTTTTTCCTCCTTCTCCCCCAGCTTGGAATTCCTGGGCAGGATCAGAAAAATCCAGGGGGATCAGAAAAAATCCAGCGGGATCAGAAAAATCCAGTGGGATCAAAATATCCAGCGGGATCAGTTTTGGGTTTTTTTTCCTCACGCTGAAAATTAAAAAAAAAAAAAAAATCCAGAGATATCCAACCGAAAAAACTTCCAGGAAAAGTTGGGAATAGTGCCATGACATTCTTTGTTCCGCCAGGATCCCGCGGGGCCGGGCTGGCTTCCCCCCTGGGATTCCTTCTCCCAGGAGCCGGGGCTCCGGAGCCTGCTCTGCTGGGAATGCTGGCTTTCCCGGGAATGCTGGGTTTCCTGGGAATGCTGGGTTTCCCGGGAATGCTGGGCCCTCTCCTCCAGGGAACAGAGCAGCAGCAGCAGCAGGAGCTCGGCCTCCTCCCCGTCACGGCCGGGCTGGGCAGGAGGGCAGCAACCAAATTCCTGCGGGGAAAAAACAGCAGGAATGGGGGTCAGATGGGATTGGGAGGGATGGGAATGGAGGAGAGGGGGAGTGGGAATGGAGCAGGAAGGTTGGGCGCCTTCCCCAGGAGAGATGGGAATGGTGGGTTCATGTTCTCACATGAAACCTTGTTCTCCTCCCCAGAGAAAGTCTGGGAACGGTAAAAGGAAAGGAATCCTGTTCCCATTCCCAAGGGTGAAAGGCCAGGAAGTCTTGCTCCCCTTCCCAAGGAAAATTGGGAATGGTAGAACACCAGGGAACCGTGTTCCCCTTCCCAAGGAAATCTGGGAATGGTGGAACAGCAGGAAATGCTGTTCCCCTTCACAAGGAAATCTGGGAATGGTGGAACACCAGGAAATGCTGTTCCCTTCCCCAGAGAAACCCTGGGAATGACAAAAGAGCCCAGCCCTGATCGTGGTGCTGAGGGAACAGCAGGACACAGGACTGATCCTGGGATCAGGAACCATTCCTGAGCATCCCCAAACCATCCCAGACCATCCCAGACCACCCCAGACCATTCCCAAACCATCCCAGACCACCCCAGACCATTCCCAAATCATCCCAGACCACCCCAGACCATTCCCAAAACATCCCAGACCACCCCAGACCATCCCTAAAACACCCCAGACCATCCCTAAAACATCTCAGACCACCCCAGACCATCCCAGACCATTCCCAGACCATTCCCAAAACATCCCAGACCACCCCATATCATTCCCAAAACATCCCAGAGCATTCCCAACCATCCCAGCCCATTCCTGACCATTCCCAGCCCGTTCCCAGCCCGTTCCGGTACCGTCGGCGCCGGGGCGGCCCCGCTACGTGGAGGATTCCGTGGAGGATTCCGGCTCCTGCTTCTGTCTGGAGATGAGCTGGGCCTCCTTGAGGGACAGGTACTGCTCCTCCTGCGGGTCGTAGTAGTAGAACTTGCGGATGTAGGAGATCAGGGGCCTGGGAGACACCGGGAACAGCCGGACCCCTGAGACACAGCCCCTCCGGAATTCCCAAAATACACCCAGAGCCTCTTCTCTGGGAAAACACCGGGAACAGCCAGGTCCCTGAGGCACAGCCCCTCTGGAATTCCCAAAATACACCCAGAGCCTCTTCTCTGGGAAAACACTGGGAACAGCCAGGTCCCTGAGACACAGCCCCTCTGACATTCCCAAAATATAACCAGAGCCTCTTCTCCAGAAAAACACTGGGAACAGCCAGGTCCCTGAGCCACAGCCCCTCTGGAATTCCCAAAACACAACCAGAGCCTCTTCTCTGGGAAAACACTGGGAACAGCCAGACCCCCTGAGACACAGCCCCTCCAGAATTCCCAAAATACACCCAGAGCCTCTTCTCTGGGAAAACACCGGGAACAGCCAGGTCCCTGAGGCACAGCCCCTCTGGAATTCCCAAAATATAACCAGAGCCTCTTCTCTGGGAAAACACTGGGAACAGCCAGGTTCCTGAGACACAGCCCCTCTGGAATTCCCAAAATACACCCAGAGCCTCTTCTCCAGAAAAACATCGGGAACAGCCGGATCCCCAAGGCACAATCCTTCCAACATTCCCAGAGCTCAGCCCCTCTGACATTCCCGAAACACAATCAGAGCCTCTTCCCTGGGAAAACACCGGGAACAGCCGGATCCCTGAGACACAGCCCCTCCGGAATTCCCAAAATACAACCAGAGCCTCTCCTCCAGAAAAACACCGGGAACAGCCAGATCTCCAAGGCACAATCCTTCCAACATTCCCAAAACACAACCAGAGCCTCTTCCCTGGAAAAACACCGGGAACAGCCAGATCCCTGGGCCACAGCCCCTCCAGAATTCCCAAATACAACCAGAGTCTCTTCCTTGGGAAAACACCAGGAACAGCCAGACCCCTGAGACACAGCCCCTCTGACATTCCCAAATACAACCAGAGCCTCTTCTCTGGGAAAACACTGGGAACAGCCAGACCCCTGAGACACAACCCTTCCAATATTCCCAAAATATAACCAGAGCCTCTTCCCTGGAAAAACACCGGGAACAGCTGGATCCCTGAGACACAGCCCCTCCAGAATTCCCAGAATATAACCAGAGCTGGATCCCTGGAAAAACACCGGGAACAGCCGGATCCCCGAGGCACAGCCCTTCCCAGAGCGCAGCCCCTCCGACACCCCAGCCCCTCCGCGGGAACAGCAGCTCCTTCCCAAGGCTCCGGCAGGGCAGGGGGAGCTCCTCCTTCCCGAGCCGCTGACAATTCCCAGCGCGTCCCCAAACCCCCACATCCCGCCGATCCCCTCCCCTCCCGGCCGGGAATTCCCGGGATTCCTGCGGGAGGGACTCACTTGGGCAGCGGCAGCTCGGGGATGTGGTCGATCCGCACCAGCTGCCGGATGCGGAAGCGGCAGAGGTGCTGCAGGGATTTGACGTTGCTGAACCTGGAGACGGGGTACAGCAGCTGCACCGGCGTCGGGGGGAGGCCTTTTGTTTTTTGGGGGGAGAAAAAGGAGATTTTGGAGAGCGGGATTAGGCTGGGAAGAAAAGGAAAAAAAAAGGGAAAAAAGGGAAAAAAAAAGGGGAAAAAGGGGAAAAAGGGGAAAAGGGGGAAAAGGGGGAAAAGGGGGAAAAGGGGGAAAAGGGGGAAAAGGGGGAAAAGGGGGAAAAGGGGGAAAAGGGGGAAAAGAAGGGAAAAAGAAGGGAAAAAGAAGGGAAAAAGAAGGGAAAAAGAAGGGGAAAAAAGGGAAAAAAAGGGAAAAAAAAGGGAAAAAAAGGGAAAAAAGAGAAAAAAAGAGAAAAATGGGAAAAAAGGGGAAAAAGGGGAAAAAGAAGGGAAAAAAAGGGAAAAAAGGGGAAAAAAGGGGAAAAAGAAGGGGAAAAAGAAGGGGAAAAAGAAGGGGAAAAAAAGGGAAAAAAAAGGGAAAAAAAAGGGAAAAAAGAGAAAAAAGAGAAAAATGGGAAAAAAGGAAAAAAAGGGGGAAAAAGGGGGAACCAAGGAAAAAAATTAAAAATAAAGAAAAAAGAAAAAAATAAAGAAAGAAGGGGATGTTGGAGGGAAGGGTTGTGCTGCTGATTCCAAAGGGAAAGGCTGGCTCTGGGAACGAGGAGAGCTCGGCAAGGCCGGGAGCCACGGAACCCCAGCCCCTGGCATTCCCCAATCCCAGACCAACCTGGGACCCTAGAACACAGGAATTCCCTGTTCCTGGGCTCACCTGGATCACAGAATTCCCCGTTCCCAGGCTCACCTGGAACCCCAGATCACAGGAATTTCCCATTCCCAGGCTCACCCGGATCACAGGAATTCCCCGTTCCCAGGCTCACCTGGAACCCCAGATCACAGGAATTTCCCATTCCCAGGCTCACCTGGATCACAGAATTCCCATTCCCGGGCTCACCTGGCACGCGGGAGCGCAGGAAGTAGAGGAATTTCCCGTTCTTGGAGTGCATGATGGCTCTCTTGATGAACTCCACCACCGACTGGCAGCGGTCCTCGAACTTGGGGTGGCACCACAGGCTGAAGGTCCCTTCCCGAGAGAGCACAGGGGATTATTGCTGATATCCCAGGGGATTGGTGGGAAAGCACAGGGGAATCGTTCCCAATGTCCCAAGGGATTTTTGGCACAGCAAAGGGGATTTATTCCCACCATCCCAAGCAATTTCTGGCACAGCAAAGGGGATTTATTCCCATTATTCCAAGGAATTTTTGGCAAAGCAGAGGGGAGTCATTCCTGGTATTCCAAGGAATATTAAATATTCTTCTGCTGAATCAATTAAATACCCTTCCATTTGATACATTAATTATTCTTCTATTTAATCCATTAAATATTCTTCTCTTTAATAAATTAAATATTCTTCTATTTAATAAATATTCTTCTATTTAGTACATTAAATATTCTTCTATTTAATAAATTAAATATTCTTCTATTTAATAAATCAAATATTCTATTTAATACATTAAATATTCTTCTAGTTAATACATTAAATATTCTCCTACTTAATACATTAAATATTCTCCTATTTAATCCATTAAATATTCTCCTATTTAATGCATTAAAGGATCTTCCATTTAATCCATTAAATATTTTGATATTTGGTAAATTAAAAGTTCTTCTATTTGCTCAATTAAATATTCTTATGTTTAATCCATTAAATATTCCTGGATTTACTCAATTAAATATTCTTATGTTTAATCCATTAAATATTCCTGGATTTACTCAATT
Organism: Phylloscopus whistleri; assembly: GCA_017589585.1. NCBI lineage: Eukaryota > Metazoa > Chordata > Aves > Passeriformes > Phylloscopidae > Phylloscopus > Phylloscopus whistleri. Next base: position 134,142 of record JADMLD010001697.1, on the reverse strand, counting down.
AAATATTTTTATGTTTAATCCATTAAATATTCCTGGATTTACTCAATTAAATATTCTTATGTTTGATCCATTAAATATTCCTGGATTTACTCAATTAAATATTTTTACGTTTAATCCATTAAATATTCCTGGATTTACTCAATTAAATATTTTTACGTTTAATCCATTAAATATTCCTGTATTTACTCAATTAAACATCCCTCTGTCCCTGCTCCATCCCCACATTCCCAAGGGGAGGTGACCTTGGATCATTCCCAGCTCCAGGTGTCCCCATCTCCCAGCCCTGGGATCGTTTTCCAGGGGAGCAGTTTCACCTCCCTGCTCGTTAATTAACGGCGCTGTTAATTGGACACTCTGTCCCTGCGGTGGCCCAGGGTGACACCGGAGCTGGGGACACCTGCTCCAGGTCCCAGCCCAGCCCGGACAGCCCCTCCTGGCACCAAAATCCGGGAATTCCTCGGGCTGGGAGAGGTTCCAGTGCCCCCTGGGCCGTGGCACCGTGTCCCCAGGTGTCCCCAGGTGTCCCCAGGTGTCCCCAGGTGTCCCATCCCCAGGGTTTGGGACATTTCCAGGGATGGGGACTCCCTGTGCCAAGGCCTCAGCACGCTCCCCAGGAATTCATTCTCCCAATAATTTAAATTTTAATTTAAATTTTAGATTTTTAATTTTAATTTAATTTTAATTTTTTTTAATTTTAATTTAATTTTAATTTTCTTTTAAATCCACTTTCCCAAGGCCCTGGCACCTCTCTATTTACAACACCCCAAACACCCCACAGCTCCTTATAACACCCCAGGGTTATTTATAACACTCCGTAACTATTTATAACACCCCATAGCTATTTATAATACCCCACAGATACTCCAAACACCCCCACAGTTATCTATAACACCCCCACAGATATTTTTAACACCCCAACAGTTATTCCCAAAACCTCCAGAGTTATTCCCAACACCCCCAGAATTATTTATAACACCCCCACATTATTCCTGACACCCCCAGAGTTATTTCCAACACCCCCACAGATATTTATAACACCCCCAGAGCTATTTCTGACCCCCCCCAGTTATCTCTGACCCCCCACAGTTCTCCCTGACACCCCCAGAATTATCTCTGACCCCCAGAGTTATCTCTGACCCCCCCAGAGTTATCTCTGACACCCCACAGCTATTTATGACACCCCCACAGTTATTTATGACCCCCAGAGTTCTATCTGACACCCCACAGAATTATCTCTGACCCCCCACAGTTATCTCTGACCCCCCACAGTTATCTCTGACCCCCCCAGAATTATCTCTGGCCCACCACAGTTATCTCTGACACCCCACAGTTCTCTCTGACCCCCACAGTTCTCTCTGACACCCCCACAGTTATCTGTGCTCCCCCACAGTTCTCCCAGCCCCCCAGAGTTATCTCTGACCCCACAGAGTTATTTATGACCTCCCCAGAGTTCTCCCTGACACCCCCAGAGTTCCCCCAGCCCCCCAGAGTTCCCCCAGCCCCCCAGAGTTCTCTCTGACCTCCCCAGAGTTCCCCCAGCCCCCCAGAATTCCCCCAGCCCCCCCAGAGTTCCCCCAGCCCCCCCAGAGTTCTCCCAGCCCCCCAGAGTTCTCCCAGCCCCCCAGAGTTCCCCCAGCCCCCCCAGAGTTCTCCCAGCCCCCCAGAATTCCCCCAGCCCCCCAGAATTCCCCCAGCCCCCCCAGAGTTCCCCCAGCCCCCCAGAATTCCCCCAGCCCCCCCAGAGTTCCCCCAGCCCCCCCAGAGTTCTCCCAGCCCCCCAGAGTTCTCCCAGCCCCCCAGAGTTCCCCCAGCCCCCCAGAGTTCTCTCTGACCCCCCCCACAGTTATCTGTGCCCCCACAAGAGTTCTCCCAGCCCCCCCAGAGTTCTCCCAGCCCCCCCAGAGTTCCCCCAGCCCCCCAGAGTTCCCCCAGCCCCCCCAGAGTTCTCCCAGCCCCCCCAGAGTTCTCCCAGCCCCCCAGAGTTATCTCTGACCCCCCAGAGTTCTCTCTGACCTCCCCCGAGCTCCCCCAGCCCGTTCCCTGCTCACCCCGGTAGTGCTCCATGCGGGTGTGGTGCGTGATGCCCTGCGAGCGGAAGCTCAGGCTCAGGATGTACCGCGGGTCGGAGCTGTCCCGCACCAGGAAGGACCCGTCCGCCTTCCCCTTCAGCTTCATCTCCGCGTCCTCCCAGTTCATGGGGCCCCAGTACCACCCGCACTGGGGGCAGAGCGCAGCTGGGGACGGGATCCCAGCGGGGAAAACCCCGGAGATCCCTCCCCCGTTATGGGGTTGCCCAGTGGAAGCGCCCGGGGTTTTGGGATGCGGGGGCAGAGGGGATCCAGAGCCGCCCTCCATGCACAGAAAGTGTTTTCCAGAACCATGGAAAAGCCCTCTGGGACCACCCAGCCCAATCATTCCCCAGCACTGCCCCATGGCCCCAAATGCCACATCCCTTCTAAATCCCAAACGCCAATCCCTGAGGGGCCAGATGCCCCAATCCCAGTCCCTGAGTGATCAGATTCCCTGATCCCAGTCCCTGAGTGATTAGATTCCATGATCCCAATCCCCGAGGGCTCAGATTTCCCAATCCCAGTCCCCGAGGGCTCAGATTTCCCAATCCCAGTCCCTGAGGGCTCAGATTCCCCGATCCCAATCCCCGAGGGCCCGGATTCCCCGATCCCAATCCCTGAGGGGCCAGATTCCCCAGTCCCAGTCCCTGAGCGATCAGATTCCCTGATCCCAGTCCCTGAGTGATCAGATTCCATGATCCCAATCCCCGAGGGCCCAGATTTCCCAATCCCAGTCCCTGAGGGCTCAGATTCCCCAATCCCAGTCCCTGAGGGCCCGGATTCCCCGATCCCAGCCCCTGAGGGCCCAGATTCCCTGATCCCAGTCCCTGAGGGGTCGGATTCCCTGATCCCAGCCCCTGAGGGCCCAGATTCCCCGATCCCAGCCCCAGGTTTCCCCGCTGGACCCCGAACCTTCTCCAGCTCCCTCAGGCTGGCGGCGAAGCTGCTGGGGTCGGGCCGGGCCAGGGGACACTGCAGGTGCGGCGGGGGCGGCTGGCCCGGGGCCTCGGCCGGACGCAGGGACACGGCCCGGGGAAAGGCGTCTGCAGGGGACAGCGGGGTCACTGTCACTGTTATTGTCACTGTCATTGTCACTGTCATCCATGGGGACAGCGGGGTCACTGTCACTGTTATTGTCACTGTCACCCACAGGGACAGCGGGGTCACTGTCAGTGCCACTGTCATTGTCACCCACGGGGACAGCGGGGTCACTGTCATTGTCATTGTCACTGTCACCCACAGGGACAGTGGCATCACTGCCATTGTCATTGTCACCCACAGGGACAGTGGGGTCACTGTCACTGCCACTGTCATTGTCACTGTCACCCACAGGGACAGCGGGGTCACTGTCATTGTCATTGTCACTGTCACCCACAGGGACAGCGGGGTCACTGTCACTGTCACTGTCATTGTCACTGTCACCCACGGGGACAGCGGGGTCACTGTCATTGTCATTGTCACTGTCACCCACAGGGACAGCGGGGTCACTGTCACTGTCATTGTCACTGTCACCCACGGGGACAGCGGGGGTCACTGTTATTGTCACTGTCACCCACAGGGACAGCGGGGTCACTGTCACTGCCACTGCCACTGTCACTGTCACCCACGGGGACAGCGGGGTCACTGTTATTGTCACTGTCACCCACAGGGACAGCGGGGTCACTGTCACTGTCACTGTCACCCATGGGGACAGTGGCATCACTGCCATTGTCATTGTCACCCACAGGGACAGCGGGGTCACTGTCACTGTCACCCATGGGGACAGTGGGGTCACTGCCATTGTCATTGTCACCCACAGGGACAGCAGGGTCACTGCCATTGTCACTGTCACCCACAGGGACAGCAGGGTCACTGCCATTGTCACTGTTACCCACATGGACAGCGGGGTCACTGCCATTGTCATTGTCACCCACAGGACAGCGGGGTCACTGCCACTGTTATTGTCACTGTCATTGTCACCCACAGGGACAGTGGGGTCACTGTCATTGTCACTGCCACTGCCACCCACAGGATAGAGGGGTCACTGCCACTGTCACACTGACACAGCCCAGGGCCACTGTCACCCAGAGACACCGGGGGTCATTGTCACTGTCACACAGGGACAGCCCAGGGCCACTCTCACCCCTGGGGACATCCCCCACGGACGGTCCCCCGGCCCCTCAGGAAGGAGGGGGACACTGGTGACCCACGGAGGGACAATGTCCTGCTGAGGGACACCTCGGGAAGCGCCACCCAGCACCAGCACATCCTGCTCTCCTGGGAGGAAAGGGCAGGAATCCCGGGAAAAGGGGCAGGAACCACGGGAAAAGGGGCAGGAACCCTGGGAAAAGGGGCAGGAACCACGGGAAAAGGGGCAGAAACCCCGGGAAAAGGGGCAGGAACCCCGGGAAAAGGGGCAGGCAAAGCCCTGTGGGGCAGGAGGAAAGCGAAAGGCAGAGCTGGGGCAGCTGAGCTGACCTGGGGCGTGGGGCGGAGGAGGCGGAGGCAGAGGGAAGGATTGCAGGGAAGAGCCCATGGGACCCACAAGCACAGCCGGGGGCAGCGTCCCACTGATATCATCTAGGAGAGAAGAGAGAGTCAGAGAGACAGGGAGAGAGAGCCCCAGAGCTGGGGAAACTGCCTGGAAAAGGGAATGGGGTCAGAGAAACAGGGGAGAGAGAGCTCCAGAGCCCGGGAAAACTGCTTGGAAAAGGGAATGGGGTCAGAAAAATGGGAAAGAGCCTGGGAAAACAGCCTGGGAAAGGGAATGGGGTCAAAAAACAGGGAAAACCCCAGGAAAACAGCCTGGAAAAGGGAATGGAGTCAGAAAACAGGGAAAACCCCAGGAAAACAGCCTGGAAAAGGGAATGGGGTCAGAGAAACAGGGAAGGGAGAGCCCCAGAGCCCGGGAAAACTGCCTGGAAAAGGGAATGGGGTCAGAGAAACAGGGAAGGGAGAGCCCCAGAGCCTGGGAAAACAGCCTGGAAAAGGGAATGGGGTCAGAAAAATGGGGAAGAGCCTGGGACGATTCCCAAAGTTCCCAGCACCATTCCCAGAGTTGCCAGGACAGTTCCCAGGACCATTCCCAGGGTTCCCAGGACAGATCCCAGCACCATTCCCAAGACAATTCCAGGTTCCCAGCCCCATCCCCAGCCCCGCTCTGTACCCAGCAGGCTGAGGCTCCGGCGCGGTGGCGGCGGCGGCGTCGGGGGGTGAGGGGAGCTGAGCCCCCGCTGGGAAATGTCCACATCCACCAGGGACACCGTCTCACCTGGAAAAGGAGATGGAAAGCTGGGATCAGCCAGGACCAGCACAGGGAAAGGAATTCCAAAGGGTTTGGGAGTTTTGTTTTTTTTTTCCTCCCGTTTGCTGCTCCCAAACAAATCCAATTTCTCCCTCTTTGGAGAAGCCTCAATCCCTGCCCGGAGCTCGGGCTGAGGGAATTTGCCCCGAGCCCCAGGGTTTGGATGGGATTGAGGGATTTTCCCAGCGTGGAATTCCCACCCCAGGCAGAGCTGATCCATGCCTGGCACCAGGGAATGATCCCGGTCACCTCGGGGGTCAAACACCCCGGAGCCCAAAAACCACAGAAACACCCCTTAAAAACAGCTCCAAAAATTAATAAAGAGGAGCTGGAGAGAATTTCACACCCAAAAACGGGATTCACTCTGGAGCCTGAAGGATCCAGGATGTGCTTGGGGAAAGTTGTGGCACAAAGTCTTAAAACCAGACAGGCTCTTAAATCAACCCAACTTAAAGCCAGGAAAGATTAAAACTGAGCTAAAAAACTCAGTCTAATTAACTTTAAACTTCTCCTTAAGGTCTACAACATCTTTCCTTGGGGTTAGACCCTTCCTGGGGCTCTTTGACCCTTTCCTCAAGCTTAGACCCCTCTCCTGGGGGTCTTAGACCCTTTCCTTGGGTTTAGATCCTGCTCAGGGGAGTCTTAGACCCTTTCCTTGGGTTTAGATCCTGTTCATGGTGTTTTAGGCCCAGACCCCTCTCCTTGGGCTTAGATCCCTCTCTTTGGGGTCTCCTTTTTGGGTCTGGGGCCAGGCAGGACCCCACAGAGATCCCAGTTTGGGATCCCACAGAAGCAAAATTCTCCCGTTCCCCGCTCGTCCCACAGCAAAACAAAAAACCCCAAACTGGCACAAATCCCCCCCAGAATCCTCACCTGTGAAGAGGGGGCTGAACACAACCGGGGAAAAGGCACTTTGGGTTCTTGTCAGTCTGTGTTTCCTGCGGGGGGAAAAAATGGGGAGAAATGGGGTGAGGAGAGAGGAGGAGACTGAATCCCACCAGAAAAAAAAAAACCAGGAGAATTTTCTCTCAGCAGAAGAACCTTCTCCAACCAGGAGAGCCTTCTCCCACCAGGATGAGAACCTTCTCCAGCCACAAAAACCTTCTCTGACCAGAACCTTCTCCCACCAGGAGAACCTTCTCCCACCAGGACAAGAACCTTCTCCCAGCAGCCCCGGGAGGTCCCAGGATCAGTGGAATAACCCCAACCCCATCAGCAAAGCTTTCTGTCCTTCCAGACTCCACGTTTGGGGCCGTTTGAGTCACCTGTGGGCAAGGAGCCACCGTCTGAGGCTGCTCCAGCTCCCTGGGAGGTTCCTCGGGGCCACAGGAGCCCCAGAGAGGCCTCAGCACCTGCCCGGCTGCAGGGCTGGGAGCTGCCAGCTCCCCACCCAGCCCCGCCTTCAAAGGGGAGCTCGTTTGGGGGTAATTTTGGCCTCCTCGGGCTGCCAAAGGGCGCTGTCCCCACACGCCAGCGCTGCAGGTGACACCTGACCCCGGGTCAGCAGCTCCAGCCTGGAGAAAAGCTTCCTGCTCATCCACCGGCAGCAGCAGCAGCAGGAGGAGAAGGAGGAGGAGGAGGAGGAGGAGGAGGAGGAGGAGGCAACGCAGCCCAGAATCCCCGCGGAGGGTGAAGGAACCCGCAGGGGAAGGGCTGAATCCATCCCCAGTTCCCTGCTGCACACCCTGGGCCTTCTCCAGGAGAAACCTCAGCTCTGCTGCCGGGAATGTCACGGCCAGGGCTGCCAGGAGCCTTGGGGACAGGGCAGGGACAGGGACAGGGACGGGACAGGGGCAGGGACGGGACAGGGGCAGGGACAGGGCACAGCTGGGACCCAGCAGCTCTGGCCTCGCTGGAGCGGCAGAGGGTGACAGGGATGGGGGACAGGAGGGACGTGTGGGGTCCCACACCAAGAGACCCCGGGATCTGTCCCCCGTCCCAGCCCAGCTCTGCATTCCTCCCGCACGGGAGGGAGAGCGGAGCCCCCAGGGCAGCCCCCACCAGCACCAACACCGCCCTGCAGGGCACGGGGGGTGACAGAACGCCAGGGCCTGGGGGACAGCAGCGCCAGCAGGGGGGACAGCGCTGCCTCAGCACCGCCCCGGGCCGCCCGTGCCCTCACCGGCCACGGAATCGCAGAGCCTGGAAAAGCCCCCTGAGGTCAGCGAGTGCAACCTTCCACAGAGCCCCACCGCGGCCCGTGTCCCCAGTGTGTCCCCGTGTCCCCAGTGTGTCCCCGTGTCCCCAGTGTGTCCCCGTGTCCCCAAGTGCCACATCCACGCAGCTGCTGAACCATTCCAGGGACGGTGACCCCGCTGTGCCAGCGCCTGACCGCGCTCTCCACCCATAAATTCTGCCAAACATCCAACCTAAACCTCCCCTGGGCACAGCTTGAGCCACCCCATCCCCTGTTCCCTGCGAGCAGAGCCCGACCCTCACCGGGCTGCACCTCCCGGGCAGGAATTGGGGGACAGAAAAATCTCCCCGGAGCCCCCTCTGAGCCCCCCCGGAGCCGCCTCTGAGCCCCCCCGGCTCCCTCAGCTGCCCCCCACGGGACTGATGCTCCGAGCCGCGCTCCCGGCGCTGCTCCCAGAGGCTTCTCCGCCATCCCCGGCAGGGATGCGGGGCCTGGAGCAGCGCGACCCCGCTCCGCCAGCCTCCCCCGGGCTCCAGCGGCCCCGTGCGAGCGAGGAGGCCTCGGCAGCCCCGGTACCGCGCGTACCCCTCCGGCAAAGCAAGCACGGCCCCGGTGCCACCCCCGGTGCCCCCGTACCTGCCCGGCTCCTGCTCCCGCCCGCGGGCCCCGCACACATCCGTCAGGCTCCCGGCCGAGGCGGCGGCGCTGGCGGCGTCCCCGGTGGCCGAGCCGCCGCTGCAGCTCTTGGTGCGGAAGAGGCGGCTGAGGCGGATGCGGAGCGAGCCCTTCCTGCCGCCGGGGCCGCCGCCGGTGCCCGCGGGCGGCGGAGCGGGGCCGGGAGCTGCCGCTCTGCCGGCGGCGCGGGCGGCCCCGCGCCCGGGGGACCCCGGCTCGTCCTCGGAGCCGCTGCCGCCCTCGTCGGGCTCCAGCGCCTCGAGCACCAGCAGCGCATCGCTGGTCTCCTCGCCGGCGGGCGGCCCCAGGCACGGGCAGGGGGTGCCCGCCGCGCCCGCCGCCCCCTTCGCCCCCAGCCCCGGCGGGCGCAGCCCCAGCGCCGCCAGCTGCAGCTCCAGCCCGCTCTGCGCCGCCGCTCCCCAGCCCGCCGCCGCTTTGGGCTCCAGCGCGCAGCGGTGCCGCGGGCACAGCTCGGTGCCCCCGCCGCCCGGGACCCCCCCCGCCCGCCGCCGCCGCCGCCGCCGCCGCCGCCACCGGGCCGCAGTCCTCGCCGGGCCGGCCCTCGGCCGCCGCGTTGCGGAAAACCATCAGCTGCGGCCGCGGGCTGCGCAGCGCCGGCCCGGCCCCCGGCAGCCGCCCCGCGCCGCCGGGCCCCGCGCCCGCCGCACCGGCACCGGCGCCGCCCGCCGCGCCCGCCTCCGGCCCGGTGCCGTAGCCCAGCAGGCGGCTGAGCACCCGGTACGAGGCGGCGGCGGCCGCCGCCGCATCCCCGTCGCGCTGCATGGCTACGGCCGCCGCATGGCCCGCGGGGACCGGCACCGCACCGGGACCGGCGGCCGCCGCCGCCCTCGCACGGCCGCGGCGACCCGCCCCCAGCGCCGCCGCCGCCGCCGCTCCGCCCCCGCGCTTCCGCCGCTGGCCGCGCCCCCCCGGTGCCGGTCCCGCCTCTCCCGGTGGTTGCGGTCCCGCCCCGGTTCGGAGGCCGCGCCCCCCGAGCCCCCCGACCGCACGTGGAGGGGCCGCGGGGACCCGCGGGGACACGCACCGAGCACAGGGAGCCGCTCCGAGCCCCCGCACCCACCGGCGGCAGCGGCACCCGCGGGGGGACCCGCTCAGAGCACCGGGGCCCGCTCCGAGTCCCCCGCGCTACGGGCGGGACCGGTTCCGAGCCCCCGGACCCAGCGGCGGTCCCGGCACGCACGGGCACGGGGGGGTCACGGGTGGGGGGGCGAGGGGCAGAGAGCGCTCCCGGACACGCAGCTCCAGCCGTGACCCACCGGACCCATCCCGCACGCCGGGACCGGGGGATGCTGTGGGGGAAACTGAGGCACGGGCACGCAGCGCTTCGCACCGGGAGCTCTGCGCGGCTCTTGCCCGGTCGGGGCGGGCAGCGCGTCCCGACCGGAGCGGAGGGGACGGGCCCCGGCTCTCCCCACACCTCCCCGCGGGCTGGGGCTGGGGAAGGTAATCGCTGCTTGAGGCTGGAGCAAGGAAACGGAGCACCCTCCCGTGCCTCAGTTTCCCCTCTGCACCCCAGCCGGACATCGCACTCGGGGGGAGTGGGGGGGGCTTCAGGTCCTGCTCTTGCCCGCACCCACCACCCCCAGCCCCACAGGGACACCCCGCGGGGATGCCACCCCCCATTCCCACCCCACGTTCCGGGGTGGGCGGTCGGGCACCGCGGGGTTGGACCCCGCGACAATGCGGGGACCCCGCGGGCGCCCCGTGCCCCCCGGCTGCCGCGGGGCCGCGGGGAGGGCGATGCGGGCAGGAAAATTCCCGTTCCCGTTGCCATGGCTTCCCATCAGGATGCGTTTGCATCACGGCCAGCCCGAGGGGCCGGGGCGCGGGGTCCGCTCGGGGCTCGGCGCGGGGTCCCCACGGGGCTCGGGGCACCGGGGGCTCCGGGCAGCGCTGCCGCCCCGAGCGGGAGCGCGGGGGCGGGCGGGGGGGCTCCGGGCAGCGCCAGCCGCTGAACACGGTTTGGAGCCGGTGACGTCTGCTCCGGCATCGCCGAGGGAGAAGAACGGGGCGGCAGAGCGCGGGGCCGGCTCCGGGCAGCTCGGGGTCCCTGCCCGCCATGCGCCCCCCGGGCCGGCCGGGGGCTCCGCCGGGGGCCGGGGGGCTCCGCTGAGCCCCAGCCATGGGGCCGCGCCGCTGGCCGCTGCTCTGGGGCTTGCGGGCGGTGCTGCTGCAGGTGGCCGTGCTCGCGGCGGGGCAGCGCCCGCAGGAGAGACCCCCGCGGCCGGCGGGGTGGTCGCCGGCCCCTTCATCCTCGTGGGCGCCCACCCTGGAGCCGGGAGAGCCGGGGGACGGCGAGGGCTCGGCGGCGGCGCTGGCGTTCCTGCGCACGGGCGATGCCGAGCGCCTGGCCCGGGCCAACTGCAGCGGGGGTGTCGCGGCGGGGGCCCCCGGGCCCGGGCCCCCCCCGGCGCTGCGGGCAGCCCTGCGAGCCGCCCCCGAAGCGCTGGCCCACGCCGCCAACTTCCTCAACATGCTCTTCCAGACCAACGACATCCGCGAGGCCAGCGTGGCCGAGGACGTGGAGTGGTACCAGGCGCTGGTCCGCAGCCTGGCCGAGGGGCACCCGTGGGTGCGCAGGGCGGTGCTGGCCCTCGACGCCCACCCGCTGGCCCCCAAGCCCCGGCTGATGCTGCAGGCCACCAAGGGCGACGGGCAGATCCTGCTGCAGGACGTCTCCAGCGCCGCTCCCAGCCTGGGCAACCTCAGCTGGGACAACGAGTGGTTCAACGCCCTCAAGTCGCAGCGGGTGCCGGCGCTCCGCAAGCGGGTGCTCAGCAACGACCTGCGCAGCCTGGAGACCCCCAAGTGGCAGCGGGGGGACAGCTACGTGGGGGACCCGGGCCACGTGCGCTGGTCCCCGCCGTTCCTGGAGTGCCGCGAGGGCCGGTTCCTGCCCACCTGGGCCGTCACGCTCTCCTCCGCCTTCTACGGGCTCAAGCCGGACCTCAGCCCCGAGTTCAAGTAAGTGGAGCCCGGAGGGGGTTGGGGGGGAGGATGTCAAAAGGGTGGGGGGTACCCCGTGTGTCACCCGCCCCGGCCACTCTGGGTGGGGGGCAGGAGGTGGGCACAGGGATGTCCCAGGGCCACCCCATGGGCTGACCCCGTCCCTGGTCGCAGGGGGGTCGTGCGGGTGGACGTGGAGCTGCGGGATGTGGCCATCGACCAGTGCTCCAGCGGGCCGGGCTGGTTCTCGGACACGCATCGCTGTGACCTCAACAGCACCCAGGTACCGGCCCCGCACCCCGCACCCCGTGCCCATCCCCGCCAGGACCGCGGCACCCCGCACCCAACCGCAGCCGTACCCCCGGCCGGGCTGCCCGTGCCCCGCGTCCCTCCCTCCGGGCTGAGCTTTATCCTCTCTCCCGGGCGATCCATCTGCTTGGCTCAGCTGCTCTCGCACCGCGGCGAGGGGTTTATTGTGCAAATCTTCCCCGGCCACCGCCAGCCGCGCAGTGTGACCCTGCTGCTCCCTGCCCGGGCACCGCGGGGACGGCGGGGACGGCGGCTGGCACCGCTGACAGCATCACCCCGGCCCCTCCAGCCGTGCCCGCCCCGGCCGGACAGCGGTGCCCGAGCGTTTCGGGGCTCGGCACAACCAGCAGCGCCCCCGGCCGGGGCGAACCCCGCAGCCCCCCAGCTTTGGGGTCCCATCCGGGGCTGTCCCCGAGCGGGAAAGGCGTCGCCAGCTCCTGTTTCCTACCAGCGGTGCCTTGCGGGGGCCGGGCTGTGCGCCGGGCATCCCTCCAGAAAACAACAATGCCCAGCGGGGCCGCCAGCGCGGCCCGTTCGGGGCAGGATGGGCCGGGGGGGATTAGGGAGCAGCGCCCGGCCCGGAGCTGCCGTCACGGCTGGGCAGGATTAGGGCGCTCGGCTGCATTAGGTGTCCATTTAGGTTTTAGGGAGGGATTTGGGGCCAAGCTTTGGGTTTTAATTCTGAAATGTTTAACCACTGATTCCTCACGGCTGTGGGGGAGGACGGTGCGGGGTCAGGTAGCCGTGAGCTGGGGGCTGCTGGAGGCCCTGGGGCGGGGGGATTTGGGAGCAGGGGGGACATAGGGGGTCGGGGACGTGTCTCAGGTTGTCTCCTTCAGTGTGTCCCCCAGGAGAGCCGCGGCTTCGTCCTCGGGAGGTACCTGTGCAGGTGCAAGCCCGGCTTTTATGGGGCCGGCGGAGTGGCCAGCGGTGCCTGGGCAGGTGGGTGCCGTGCCTGGCCCCGGGGTCCCCGTTGTCCCCAGTGGGGACAGCAATGGGTGCCAGGGCTGGGGGCTTTGGGGGCACAGAACACGTGCCCTGGTGTGGGGGGGGTGCCATCAGGCCCTGGGATGTGCTGATCACACCTGGGATGTGCTGATCCCACCCGGACACCCTGACCCCACCTGGGTGTGCTGATCCCACCCGGACACCCTGACCCCACCTGGGTGTGCTGACCCCACCTGGGTGTGCTGATCCCATCCGGACGCCCTGACCCCACCTGGGTGTGCTGATCCCACCTGGGTGTGCTGATCCCACCCGGACGCCCTGACCCCACCCTGCCATCCCTCTGTCCCCAGGTGTGGCAGGGACAGACGGGGGGGCCCGGCTGGGGTGCCGGCCGTGCCGCCTGGGCTGTGCCACCTGCGAGGACGACACGCCCTGCCTGATCCAGGAGGACCCGGTGCTGCGGGCAGCGGTGCTGTCGTGCCAAGCCTGCTGCATGCTGGCCATCTTCCTCAGCATGCTCGTGTCCTACCACTTCCGACGGAGCAAGGCAAGCTGTCCCCGTGCCCCCCAGTGTCACCCCAAACCCCGCGGTGTCAGGGGTCCCCGGCCCCTCCGAGGGGATCCCTCACGGCTCTGTCCCTGCAGAGGATCCGCACATCAGGGATCATCCTGCTGGAGACCATCCTCTTCGGGTCCCTCCTCCTCTACTTCCCCGTGAGTACCCAGCTGTCCCCAGGGCTGGAAAGCCGCGGGATGGAGTTTCCAGGATGGAGCTGCCCCAAGCAGGGCACGGGCACGGCTCCACCTAATTGTTAATTTCGCTGGCACAGTCCCTGGGGGCTGCCGTATAAACCTTCTCAGAAAACCAAATCCCTTTTCTCCCGCTGCCCGCGGGAATTAATCCCTGCCCAAATCCGCTGTCCCCTCCCGCCCGAGCTGCAGCGGCTGCTGCAGGGTCACGGGGGAGGGTGGCACGGGGCTGGCCCGAGGAGCTCCTGGGGCTGTGGCAGGTGGGGTCCAGCCCTCGATCTCCCTCTCTCCAGGTCTTCATCCTCTACTTCAAGCCGAGCATCTTCCGCTGCATCGTGCTGCGCTGGGTGCGGATGCTCGGCTTCGCCATCGTCTACGGCACCATCACCCTCAAGCTCTACAGGTGCCTGGGGAGGGGGGCTGGGGGCTTGGGACCCCCACAGCAGGAAGGGTTTGGGGCTCAGGATCCCCACAGTGGGAAGAGTTTGGGTCTGGGGACCCCCACAGTGAGAAGGGTTTGGGGCTCAGGACCCCCACAGCAGGAAGGGTTTGGGTACTCAGGACTCCCAGAGTGGAGAGGACTTGGGACCCCCACAATGGGGAGGGCTGGGGGCTCAGGACCCCCATGGTGAGGGGTGCAATGGGACTCTGCAGTGGGAGGGCTGGGGGCTTGGAACCCCCACACTGGGATGTGCTGGGGTCTCACTGGGCTGGGCAGGGGTCTCATGGGGATGGATGGGGGTCTCACTGGCCGGATGGGGGTCTCAGTGGGGCGGGTTGGGGTCTCAGTGGGATGTGTGGGGGTCTCACTGGGCTGGGTGGGGGTCTCAGTGGGCCGGGCGGGGGTCTCAGTGGGATGGGCGGGGGTCTCACTGGGATGTGCTGGGGTCTCACTGGGCTGGGTGGGGGTTTCAGTGGGGCGGGCGGGGGTCTCACTGGGATGGGTTGGGGTCTCACTGGGCTGGGTGGGGGTCTCACTGGGCCGGGTTGGGGTCTCACTGGGCCGGGTTGGGGTCTCACTGGGCCAGGCGGGGGTCTCACTGGGCCGGGTTGGTGTCTCACTGGGCCGGGTTGGGGTCTCACTGGGCTGGGTGGGGGTCTCACTGGGCCGGGTTGGGGTCTCACTGGGATGGGTTGGGGTCTCACTGGGCCGGGTGGGGGTCTCACTGGGCCGGGTTGGTGTCTCACTGGGCCAGGTGGGGGTCTCAGTGGGGCGGGCGGGGGTCTCAGTGGGGCGGTCGGGGTCTCACCCCTCCTCTCCCGCAGGGTGCTGAAGGTGTTCCTGTCCCGCACGGCGCAGCGCGCTCCCTACGTGTCGAGCGGGCGGGTGCTGCGGATGCTGGCGCCCATCCTGCTGCTGGTGCTCTGGTTCCTGGCCGCCTGGACCATCGGGATGCTGGAGAACGCCCACAAGAACATCCCGCTGGTCATCCTCGCCCAGACCAGCCGCGGCCTCCGCTTCCCCATCTGCGGCCACGACTGCTGGGATTACATGATGGTCATCGGTGAGACCGGCCCCCGACCTGTCCTGGGGGTCCCACGGCCCTGGGACCCCATCCCATAACTGTGGGGATTTCATTCCCTTGTTTGTTTAATCCTCCTGGAGGCTGCAAGGACCTGGGATCCCCACAGCCCTGGGACCCCACCCCATAACTGTGGGGCTTTCCTCCCCGTGTCCCTTTAATCCTGCTGAAGGTTTCAAGGAGGGTTGGGGTGCCCCAGCTGCCTCCCAGCCTCCCCCCGAGCATCCCCTGGTGCAGGTGTCGAGTCCCAGGCTTTGGGAAGGCCGCGCTGGGGGATGCTCCAGACCCGGCACATTCCCACATCACTGGGGGTGAGGGTGGTGGGCAGCAGCTGAGCCCCCCAAAAAGCTGCCAGGCCTGGGTGTGGCTGCTTCTCAGAGCCGGGGTTAATCCACAGGAGTCGCAGTTTTGTGTTTGGAGTCAGTTTTTGTTAATTAATTATCTGTAGTACAGCCTCACCAGCCATGAGCTCCAACTAGCCAGGTGGAAAATGGATCCTTTTCTTTCCAAGGTCTTTGAAATGCTAATTACCCAATAACGAGGTGGCACCTATATTATTTATACTTTTGACCCAGTAATTGACCACCCAAGGCCCGCAATGCAGACCCTTTCACCCAGTTAGAAAAAACCACCCAAACCCACAAAGAAGGTGAAGATCCTAAATCCTCCATCTTGCCCCATATATACCACTACACACTAAAACCCTAAAAAATCCGAGTTTCCAGGGTTTCAGCAGCTGCTCAGGGTCTCTCCTGCTCTGCCCCACAGCCGAGATGCTGTTCCTGCTGTGGGGCAGCTTCCTGTGCTACGCCACTCGCGCCGTGCCCTCGGCCTTCCACGAGCCCCGCTACATGGGCATCGCCCTCCACAACGAGCTCATGGTCTCCGCCGCCTTCCACGTGGTCAGGTAGGGCTGGGAGTCGATGCTCCCACCCCTGGGGGTGCTCAGGAACTGCCCCAAATGTGGGAACTCCTGGCTGCTAGAGGGGAAAATACAGTGTGGGTAACGGTGGGGTTTTTTCCCCTCTTTCTCCTTTATTCCAATTTATAATTCCCTTTAATCACGTAAGGATGCTCTTATCTCCTACCCGAGGCACTCCACAATGGGGAGGGTTTGGGTGCTCTGGATCTCCAAAGGAAAGGGGGTTTGGGTGCTCAGGATCCCCACAATGGGGAGGGTTTGGGTGCCCAGGCAGGGGGGAGGCTGTGGGGTGTGGAGGTGGGCAGGGGGCTGCAGTGGGACCCGGCACTGCCCTGCTGGTCCCTTCCAGGTTCCTGATTGTCCCCTCGCTGCATCCGGACTGGACTCTGCTGCTCTTCTTCGCTCACACCCACGGCACCGTCACCATGACCCTGGCCCTGCTCTTCATTCCCAAGGTATTCCAGGCTGGGAGCAGGGCTGGGGAAGGGGCTGGAGCACCAGAAGGGGCTCAGGGAGCTGGGAAAGGGGCTCAGCCTGGAGAAGAGGAGGCTCAGGGGGACCTTCTGGCTCTCCACAAGTCCCTGACAGGAAGGGGCAGCTGGGGAGGGTCGGGCTCTGCTCCCGGGGAACGGCCTCAGGCTGCGCCAGGGGAGGTTTGGTTTGGATATTGGGGAAATTTCTCATGGAAAGGGTGACCAGGCCTTGGAACAAGTGGAGTCCCCATCCCTGGAAGTGCTGGAGAACGTGCAGCTGTGGCACCTGGGGGCGTGGGTTAGCGGTGGCTTTGTCACCGCTGGGGGAACAGTGGGGCTCGCCGGCCCCGGAGAGCTTTTCCAGCCCAAACCATTCCATGATTCCACCATTAACGCTCATCCCAGAGGCTCGGGGAGCAGGGACAGGAACCCCTGACCCTGGAGAGCTTTTCCAGCCCAAACCATTCCATGATTCGACCACTAAGGCTCATCCCAGAGACTCGGGGAGCAGGGACAGGAACCCCTGACTCCGGAGAGCTTTTCCAGCACAAACCATTCCATGATACCACCACTAAGGCTCATCCCAGAGGCTCGGGGAGCAGGGAGTGACAGGGTGGTGACTGTCCCCTGTCCCTGCGCAGTTCCTGCACACGGGCTCGCCGCTGCGGGAGGAGATCACGGCCGAGGTGTACGAGGACGAGCTGGACATGCGGCGCTCGGGCTCCTACATGAACAGCAGCATCGCCTCCGCCTGGAGCGAGCACAGTCTCGACCCCGATGACATTCGGGTGGGTGGCACACTCAGGACCTTCTTTTGACGCTAGCTGTGCAGAGTAAGAGGTGCCTTTCGCAATCTTTTCCTGATGCAAAGCAGAGGGAGGGGACGAGGGGGTGCAGGGTGACCCCACTCGGGTGGGCAGACCCGCTGCGTCCTCTGGGCAGCGTGGGAGGGGTTTGGGGGCACGGGGACAACCCGGGGCTCGGCGGGGCGGTCCCGGCCGCAGCCCCCGCTGTAGGATCTCTCCTCTCTCCCTTTTCTCTGCCGCGTCCCCCCCTCGCCCGCGGCGCAGGAGGAGCTGAAGAAGCTTTACCGGCAGCTGGAGGTGCACAAGACGTGGCGGATGGCGACCAACAACCCGCACCTGGCCAAGAAGCGCAGCTCCCGCCGCAGCCTCGCCCGCTCCATCCTGCGCCGCAGCGCTGCCGAGCTGGCCGAGAGCGCGTCCCGCCGCAGCAGCGCCGGGGACCGGGCCGGGGGGGCCCTGTCCCGCCGCAGCTCCTCGGCCAAGCGGCTCGGGGACGCCGCCGGGACCAGCCTGAGGATGCGGGATGAAAGCTCCCGGCGCCGCTCCTCGGCCCTGCGCAAGTCCCGCAGCTCCGAGGGGCCCCGCCGAGGGTCGCCCACCCCCAGCCCGCCCCAGGAGCCTCCGCCGGCGGCGGTGAGAGACCCGGAGCAATCCGACAGCGACTCGCTGGACGCCGCCCCGCTGCTGTGCAAATCGGCCAGCGCCCAAAACCTGACGGGGCACTGGCAGCGACCCCCGGGCCGCGCCCCGCCCTTGCAGAAGTCGCACAGCGTCGTCGCCGGGGCTCGGGAAGTGGCGCTGCTGGCCGCCCGCACGGCCGCCCGCGAGCAGTGGTGGCACGGCGGCCGCCACCTGCCCGCGGCACCCGGCGACACCGCGGCGCCCCAGAGCCCCGCCGAGAGCCAGGACGCGGCGCCGCCGGGCGATGCCAAGGGGCACAAACACGTCACCTACGCGCCCATCAAGAGCGTCAGCGTTGACAGCGCCCACCCGCCCCGGAGGGTGCGGGTGACCGTGAAGAAAACCCCCCCGCCGCCCCCCGTCCGCTACCAGAGCCTGCAGCGCTCGGGGACGCTCGGGGACGGCCCGGAGCCACCCCCGGGCCCCCCGGCACAGGCGGGAGAGGCGCCGGGGACAGCAGGGGACGGCCCGGAGCGCGCGTCCCCTCCGGCGGGGAAGGGCAGGCTGCTGACCGCAAGCGCCAGCTCGGCACACGTCTGTCCCTGGGAGCTGGTCCAGGACGAGATCCTGAGCAGGAAGCAAAAAGCGGCCGAGGCGGCGGAGTCAGAGACCCCCGGTGACACAGCGGCCACCACCGCCGGCCCCAAGCCGCCCCCCCAGAAGAGTTTCCGGAGCCTGGGACTCGCCATCAAAGCCCTCAACCGCTCCAGGGGGAAGAGCATCCTGAAAGGGAAAAGCGAGGGGAGCCTCAGGAAGAGGGGGAGCAGCAGGAGGGAGAAGTCCGGCCTGGCAGAGGCCTCGGCCGTGTCCCTCGGGGGGGTCAGGCCCGACGCCGCTGCCCAAAGCCCCGAGGGGAGCGGGCAGAGCCTCGAGGTCCCCGCCCTGCAGCACAACAACAACGCCGCCACCCCCGGGGAAGGCGCGGCCTGGGGGGACAGCGGGACAGGAGGACAACGGGACAGCCCGGCCCCGGGGACAGGCGATGGGGACAAAGCGGCGGAGGAGCCCAGCGCTGCCCGAGGGGACGCGGGTACTGCTGAGGGTCTGGAGCCACCCAGCGCGGGCCACCAAGGAGCTGAACGTCCCCCGGAGGTGGCACGGGTGCAGCCCCAGGAAGGGGACGAGGCTCCCGCCGTGGATCTGAGGGAGGACGTTCCTGGGGTCACAGCAGAGGAGGGGACACTTGAACAGCTCGAGGGGACCAGCAGGTCCTTCCAGCCCCGGGAGCACCCGGAGAAGGAGCAGCCGCCTGCAAAGCCCACCCCGAGCAGCGGCCGGGGCGCGGCGGGGGCGAAGCCGCGGGCTGGGGTTTGCCCGCCCGGATCGCTCGGAATCCCGGCGGGAAGGGGAGCCTTGCTGCGTCAGGAGGCGATCGCTCCCCGGGAGGACGGCGGGACCCCAGAGAGCCCGGACAAGGCGCTGGAGAAGGAGAGCAGCCAGCCCGAGCCCGAGCCCGAGCGGGGCCCTGGGAGGAGCTGGAGCGGGGCCGGGAGCGCGCAGGGAGAGCTCAGCCCGGGGGGAACGCGGGGAGATTCCAAACCGGGAATCTGCTCTGGGAAGGGTGGCAGTGAGGGGGATTCTCAGCGCTCTCCGGGCATGGAGAAACCAGCGGAGCTGCCGAAAGTGGCCCCGGAGCAAGCGGAGGGCAGGAGGGCTGAGGTGTGCCCGTGGGAGAGCCGGGAACGGGGAAGGAGCGTCCGAGCAGAAATCTGCCCCTGGGACACGGAGGGGGCTCCGCCGGAGCGGGAGGGACAGGGATCCCCCAAACCTGGAGAAGGTGTGGAGCAGCCTGGAGTGGGGCTCGCAGGAAAAGCCCCAGCTCTGCCCAAACCCTCATCCCAGCGGGCTGGAAGCACGGAGAGCAAAAAGGCCGACATCTGTCCCTGGGAAGTGGAGCCGCCCCCAAAAACAGAGATCTGCCCTTGGGAAGAGGCTGCAGCTCCGCCGGGGAAGGAGAGGTTGAGGCAGGACACGCGCGGCACTTCCAAAGGGGAAGAAAAAGTGGGATCCAGAGTACCGGAAAAAGGAAAGCAGCCCCCAGGCAAAGCCCTGCCCAAATCTTCTTCAGGGAAATCCCAGAGCACCGAGAGCCTGAAGGCAGAGATCTGTCCCTGGGAGTCTCAGGATCTCAAATCCAGTGACAAAGCTGAAATCTGTCCCTGGGAGAGTCAGGATCTCAAATCCAGCGACAAAACAAAGATCTGTCCCTGGGAGTCTCAGGACTCCAAATCCAGTGACAAAGCTGAAATCTGTCCCTGGGAGGTGGCTGAGCCTCAGATGGAGAAAGGAACAGCGCCAGGAAAGGAGAAACTCCCACCAAAAGAAGCTTCCAAAGCTCTGGAGAGGAGCAGCAAAGAAAGGCAATCGATTTGTCCTTGGGAGAGCTCGGACACAGAGCAGCCCCCGGCCAAACCCCAAACTGGGAGCTCAGCCCTGCCCAAAGCAGCCCCAGGGAAATCCCAGAGCTCGGAGAAGGCAGAGATCTGTCCTTGGGAGGTTGAATCCAGCAGCAAAGCTGAAATCTGTCCCTGGGAGTCTCAGGACTCCAAATCCAGTGACAAAGCTGAAATCTGTCCCTGGGAGTCTCAGGGCTCCAAATCCAGTGACAAAGCTGAAATCTGTCCCTGGGAAGTGGCTGAGCCTCAGCTGGAGAAGGGAACAGCCCCAGGAAAGGAGAAACTCCCACCAAAAGTGACCGAAGCTCTGGAGAGGAGCAGCAAAGAGAGGGAATCCATCTGTCCTTGGGAGAGCCCCGACACAGAACAGCCCCTGGCCAAACCCCAAACTGGGAGCTCAGCCCTGCCCAAAGCAGCCCCAGGGAAATCCCAGAGCTCGGAGAAGGCAGAAATCTGTCCTTGGGAGAGTCAGGATCTTAAATCCAGTGACAAAGCTGAAATCTGTCCCTGGGAGTCTCAGGGCTCCAAATCCAGTGACAAAGCTGAAATCTGTCCCTGGGAGTCTCAGGGCTCCAAATCCAGTGACAAAGCTGAAATCTGTCCCTGGGAAGTGGCTGAGCCTCAGCTGGAGAAAGGAACAGCCCCAGGAAAGGAGAAACTCCCACCAAAAGAAGCCTCCAAAGCTCTGGAGAAGGGGAGCAGAGACCGAGAGTCCATCTGTCCTTGGGAGAGCCCGGACACAGAGCAGCCCCTGGCCAAACCCCAAACTGGGAGCTCAGCCCTGCCCAAAGCAGCCCCAGGGAAATCCCAGAGCTCAGAGAAGGCAGAGATCTGTCCCTGGGAGAGTCAGGACTCTAAATCCAGTGACAAAGCTGAAATCTGTCCCTGGGAGTCTCAGGGCTCTAAATCCAGTGACAAAGCTGAAATCTGTCCCTGGGAAGTGGCTGAGCCTGCCTCCCTGCAGCCAAAGGCAAAGCAGGTCCCTGGTGGGGGCTCCAAGGGGGACAAGCGCATCACACGTCAGGCAGCGCTGGCCAGCCCGGAGAGAACCCTGGACAGCAGAGACCGAGAGTCCATCTGTCCTTGGGAGAGCCCAGACACAGAGCAGCCCCCGGCCAAACCCGAAACTGGGAGCTCAGCCCTGCCCAAAGCAGCCCCAGGGAAATCCCAGAGCTCAGAGAGCCTGAAGGCAGAAATCTGTCCTTGGGAGAGTCAGGACTCTAAATCCAGTGACAAAGCTGAGATCTGTCCCTGGGAGTCTCAGGGCTCTAAATCCAGTGACAAAGCTGAAATCTGTCCCTGGGAAGTGGCTGAGCCTCAGCTGGAGAAAGGAACAGCCCCGGGAAAGGAGAGACTCCCACAAAAAGTGACCGAAGCTCTGGAGAAGGGGAGCAAAGAGAGGGAATCCATCTGTCCTTGGGAGAGCCAGGACACAGAGCAGCCCCCGGCCAAACCCCAAACTGGGAGCTCAGCCCTGCCCAAAGCAGCCCCAGGGAAATCCCAGAGCTCAGAGAGCCTGAAGGCAGAAATCTGTCCTTGGGAGAGTCAGGACTCTAAATCCAGTGACAAAGCTGAGATCTGTCCCTGGGAGTCTCAGGGCTCTAAATCCAGTGACAAAGCTGAAATCTGTCCCTGGGAAGTGGCTGAGCCTCAGCTGGAGAAAGGAACAGCCCCGGGAAAGGAGAGACTCCCACAAAAAGTGACCGAAGCTCTGGAGAAGGGGAGCAAAGAGAGGGAATCCATCTGTCCTTGGGAGAGCCAGGACACAGAGCAGCCCCCGGCCAAACCCCAAACTGGGAGCTCAGCCCTGCCCAAAGCAGCCCCAGGGAAATCCCAGAGCTCGGAGAAGGCAGAAATCTGTCCTTGGGAAGTTGAATCCAGCAGCAAAGCTGAAATCTGTCCCTGGGAGGTGGCTGAGCCTCAGCTGGAGAAGGGAACAGCCCCAAGAAAAGAGAAACTCCCACCAAAAAAGGTCTCCAAAGCTCTGGAGAAGGGGAGCGGAGACCGAGAGTCCGTCTGTCCTTGGGAGAGCCAGGACACAGAGCAGCCCCTGGCCAAACCCGAAACTGGGAGCTCAGCCCTGCCCAAAGCAGCCCCAGGGAAATCCCAGAGCTCGGAGAAGGCAGAAATCTGTCCTTGGGAGAGTCAGGACTCTAAATCCAGTGATAAAGCTGAGATCTGTCCCTGGGAGAGTCAGGATCTTAAATCCACTGACAAAGCTGAAATCTGTCCCTGGGAGTCTCAGGGCTCCAAATCCAGTGACAAAGCTGAAATCTGTCCCTGGGAAGTGGCTGAGCCTCAGCTGGAGAAAGGAACAGCCCCAGGAAAAGAGAAACTCCCACCAAAAAAGGTCTCCAAAGCTCTGGAGAGGGGGAGCAGAGACCGAGAGTCCATCTGTCCTTGGGAGAGCCCGGACACGGAGGAGCTCTCCCTGAAAACCGCAGTGGGGAAGGAGTCCTCCAAGAAATCCGAGAGTACGGAGAGCAGGAAATCTGCAATCTGCCCCTGGGAAGCAGCAGAGCCCCTTGGGTCGGAGGAGGAACCCTCCCAGGCAGGTGTGCAGCCACAGGGAGCCCACAGAGCTTCCCCTGCAGGGATGGGAGCGCCGGGAGCTGGCGCCGTGTCCGCAATGCTTCCGGAACAATCCAGGGGCAGATCCCAGGGGGACGCTGAGCACAAGCCCCTGTGCCGGCTCCTGCCCAGCACCCAGCATGCAGGGCTGGGCAGCAGCTCCAGCCTGGCTGAGGTTTGTCCCTGGGAAGCTGGGGAGGCTCCATCAGTACCTGCCAAGCCCAGCTGGGACAGCAGGAAAAGCTCTGAGGTGTGTCCCTGGGAGGAGGAGAGCACAGATCCCTCCGGGAGCTGCCCCAGGCAGGGCAGAGCTGGGGAGGGGAGCACCCAGGATGGGGCTGGGGTGTGAGGGAGCACCAGTGGCTCCATCCATCCATGGATCCATCCATTCATCCTTTTATCCACCCATGGATCCACCCATCCATGGAACTATCCCTCCATCCATGGATCCATCCATTCATCCTTTTATCCATCCCTTTATCAATCCATGGATCCCTCCCTCCCTCCCTCCATCCCGGGAGGGAAAGGCTGGAGCTGGAGGCTGCTCCCCCCTGCCCAGCCCCACTGTTGGACTGGGGGGGCTCTGGGGCTGTGAGGCTGAAGGTCCTGGTTGTGTAATTTTGTGTAAATACAGGAAATAAACGGAATTATCTACGGAGTGTGCTCCGCGAGGTGGGGAAGAGCTGGGATATCCCCAGGGAAGGGGCTGGAGAGGAAATCCAGCAGTGGAAGGAAAGGCCATTCTCCCAAAAAAAGTCAGATTTCTCTCAAAAAACCCATTTCACTCAGAGCCAGGGCTGGGGAACCCCACAGAACCCCAGGTTTGGAGGGAAGGGACCTTCAAGCTCATCCAGGGACACCTCCCACTGTCCCAGGGTGCTCCACCCTGGCCTTGGACACTTCCTGAGCGAGGCAGAGGCTCCGTGGAAAAGGTTTTTTTGTTTTTTTTCAGGAACAGAGGGATTGTGACACCCCTGTGACATCCCAAAGGACGTGGCAGGGGCTCCACTGCTGTCTCCTCTCCCAGCACAGCACAAAGAGCAGGTCCTGCCCTCCCAAAAGGAACACTGAGAGGCAAAAAGGAGCCACAGCTCCTCTTTTTACAGCTCTGCAAAACCCCTCTGAAGGAGGAAAGAAGAGTTCCCTGAACTCTCCCACGCTCTGGAAGTGGCTGAGCAGGACAAGAAGGAGAAAGAGCAGGACAAGAAGGAGAAAAGGGTTTGTTCCTGGGTGAGCAGGGGGGATTTTGCTCTGTGAGCGAGGAGAACTGGCTGAGCAGGGCAGAAAGAGAGGAGGCGCCTCACAGGTTTATTCCCAACCACGGGGAAAAAAAAAAACAAAAACCAAAACAAAAACCAAACCAAGTGTTTTCCCAACCCAGGCACCCTGGAAGAGCAGGGCCAGCTGCAAATGTCCCCGTGTCCACAGGATGGTGCCAGTCCCTCAGTGACAGCACCAGCTCTGCCACCAACCCCTCTGCTCCTTGTGAGGAACCGAAAGTGAGATTAAATCCAATTATCAGCTGTGCTGCAGCTCCTCTGGGGAGCTCCAACGGCAGCACCCCCCTCACCACAGACATTTAAAGCCTCCCTGGTTTCTGTTAAAAAAAGCAGGAGTTTGGGAAGGAGAGAGAGAGATGGGGAAAAAAAAACCTGTGCCAACAGCCACTGGTTAGGTTTTAATGGCTGAGCAGTGACACCTGCCATGGAGGTGACAAACATTCCAAGGGCTCTCCCATGGGATTCCAGGACAGAGGGTGGCCCGTGGGTGCTCCTGAGGCTCCTCATCCTCACGGAAACCCAGCGAGGGCGAGGCTGCAGCACACGGAGCCTGCTGGGACAGAGCCAAGCCCTTCCCAGAGCTCATCCCTTCCAAGCCCCTCTGGCTCCTTGAAGGACAAATTCGGAGTGGCTGGAGCCCATCCTCCCTCCTGGCCTGTTTGCTGGCCCTGCCCACGTTCCAGAACTTTCTACTTCACTTTTTCATGCTCCTGTGCGGGGTCCAGGGCTGGGCCAGGAATCATCACCGTCTGCAAAAGCAAGGGACAAAGATCAGCAGGAAAAAGGGGAGCAGGGGGCTCTGGAAAGGGAAAAAAGGGGGATCAGGTGGAAGCAGGAGAAGGGAATGGGATAAATTATGCTGGAATTCTCCCCTCCTTCTTCTCCAAGGTCTATTTTTAGTAACAGAGAGAGGCAGAGACACTTTTTCAGGTTGGGCACAAGGGGAAATAATTCCCCAAATTATCCCACACCTGCCCTCAGCCATTCCGGGCCCTCCCATTCCAGCTCCCAGGTGCTCCTGGGAACAATTCCATGGACATTCCAAACTGAATCCCCCACCTTCCCCTCCCAGGCAGCTGAGCTTTGTCCAGAATGATCCCCAGGGATCTGCAGGATCTGCATTTCCCCCAGGGATCTCTCTCCAGTTCCCCCAGGGATCTCTCTCCATTTTCCAGCCTTTTTCCACCTTAATGATGGGGTCCTTGGGTGGGGCCCACTCTGGGACAATCTTGCCGTGCATCCTCCAGGTCCCGTAGGGGTTCACCAGGTACCTCTCAAACACAACGTACTCCAGAACATCCTTGGGAATCTCCTCCCCGCCGTACATCAGCCGCCCAAACCGGTCGTAGATGGCCAAAATCTGAGGAAAGAGCCAAAAAAAATCCAGGATGGATGGGGTTTTGGGGTGAGAAAGGGGGAATTTGTGAGGGGGAAAAGGGGGAATTTGTGAGGGGGAAAAGCGGGAATTTGTGAGGGGGGAAAAGCGGGAATTTGTGAGGGGGAAAGGCGGGAATTCGTGGGGGGGAAAGGCGGGAATTCGTGAGGGGGAAAGGCGGGAATTCGTGAGGGGGAAAGGCGGGAATTCGTGAGGGGGAAAAGGCGGGAATTCGTGAGGGGGAAAAGGCGGGAATTCGTGAGGGGGGAAAGGCGGGAATTCGTGAGGGGGGAAAGGCGGGAATTTGGGGGAAGAAGGGGGTCCCCTCCCTCCTGAGCCACCCCAGGGTGTCCCCCCAGAGCTCACCTGGCGGCTGTGCATCCTGACTGTCACCTGCCCGTAGAGGTTGCCCCGGTTCATGACGCTGTCACAGCGCACGTGCACCACCCTGGGGGGCTCCAGGGACTCCACAAACCTCCAGCGGATGGTTTTGTACCTGTTCCCACGCACCATGTCCTGCCAGGAGGAACCAGCTTGGGATTCACTCACATAATTAATGACTTAATTACTTAAAATGCTAAGTTTTTTAATTAAAAAAAAAAAAAATCAGCTATGACTCGGTTTGGGTGTGAAGAGGGCAATGAGAAAACACCACAGGCATTTCATGGGTTGGGCATTGGTTTTGGGTTCTCCTTCCCAGCTCTCTGCTGTACCCAAAAAAAAAAATAAGGCATCGACAGGTTTAGAAAGCCTTAAAAAAAAAAAATCTATTAAAAATGAGGCAGAGGATGAAATTTAGAGAGTTTTAAATGTCATGGAGGTGATCCAGGCACCAATCCCTGCTCTGGAGAGCAGGAACAGAACCCAAGGAATGGCTGGAGCTGTGCCAGGGGAGGGTTAGGTGGGATTTTAGGGAAAAGTTCTTCACCCTGAGAGTTTATGGGCGCTGGAACAGATTCCCAGGGAATGGTCCTGGCGCCAAACCTGGGAGGGTTTGGACAGTGCTCCCAGGGACGGGATTGTTGGGATTGTGCTGTGCAGGGCCAGGGGTGGGATTGATGATCTCTGGGGGTGGATTCCAGCTGAGGATATCCCAAAAATTCCAGGCACTTACGGGGTAGCAGCGCTCGGTCACCAGGGAGTGAAGCTTCTGCTTGTTAAAGCTGCAAAGGAAACACCCCGGTCACCTCAGCACAGGAAGAGAGCTTCCCCAAAAATTCCCGCTTTTCCCTCAAAAATTCCCACTTTTCCCCTATCAATTGCTCCTTCCCCACAAATTCCTGCTTTTCCCCCACAAATTCCCCCTTTCCCCCACACATTCCCAGTTCCCCCTCATAAATTCCCGCCTTTTCCCCCTCATAAATTCCCGCCTTTTCCCCCTCACAAATTCCCGCCTTTTTCCCCTCACAAATTCCCGCCTTTTCCCCCTCACAAATCTCCACTTCCTCCCCCCAAATTCCTGCTTTTCCCTCACAAATTCCCCCTTTCTCCCCCAAATTCCAGCTCCACAGGGCTCAGGGAAGGGCCTTACTTTGCCAGGGCGTTGTGGGCCTCGATAAAAATCTCCTGGGCTTTCTCAGGGAAGGTTTTGGTGCTGAAATCCGGGTCGTGATCCTTGATCTTCCGCAGGCTGGGAAAGGAGAAAAAAGAAAAAAAAAATAAGGAAAGAGCAAATTGGAGCTGTCCTGGATGTTTGGATCCTACAGGATTCTATCCCAGCTTTTACCAGCTGAGAGCTGGAGATCCCCCACTGAGACAAAACCTTCAGGTGGTCAGAAAAAGAGCCAAATCCAAAGAATCCTAAAAAAATTAGGACTGGCACCGTGGTGCCATTCCCAGCAGGAGAGGTGGGAACTCCTGGGGAAGGGGAACAGCAGCAACGGGAGCAGCAGGGAGGAAACAACTCCTTAATCCTTAAAATCACCCAGAGACCCCTCAGCCCCCTCACAGAGGGGGGGTTGGTGGGGCTTGAGGGGTCCTGGGGATGTTTGAGGGGACCTGGGAGAGTTTGGGGGGTCTTGGGTGGCCTAGAGGTGACTTGGGGGTCTTGGGGAGAATTTGGCAGAGTTTTGAGGGGATCTGGGGAGTCCCAGGTGGCCTGGAGGTGACCTGGGGGGAGATGTGAGGGAGTTTTGAGGGGATCTGGCGGGTCCTGATGGCCTGGAGATGATCTGGGGGGTCCTGGGGTGGTTTTGAGGAGGTCCTGGGGGAGTCTGGGGGAGTTTTGAGGGGATTTGGGGGGGTCCTGGACAGCCTGGAGGTGCCCTGGGTAGGAACCGGAGGAGGAGTATCTCCCAGGGCCAGACCCAGGACAGGCGCAGCAGAGGTGCTGCAGCAGGTTAATTAAGCTAATTAGTTAACGAGGGGTACGTACGCCAGCTGGGAGGCCGCCGTCTGCCTCAGCTTCTGCATCTGCTGCTTGACCCCGTCCTTGGACAGTGAGGTGAGGCGGCCATCGCCCTCGGGAGGGACGTAGGGGTCCGTGATCTCAGCTGGGATGGGGAAAAGCAGCTCAGCAGGAGGCTCAGGAGGCAGGGAGTGCAGAGGGGAGGTCAGGGCAGGCAGAGAATCCCTGGGCTGAGCTGGCGCTGCTCTCTGCTCCTCCCTCACAGCCCAGGGGAGAGGGGGGAAACGGCTTTCAGAGTGAAGTTCAGAGGGGATTCTTGGGAAGGAATTCCTCCCTGAGAGGGTGGGAGGGAATTCCCAGAGCTGCTGTGGCTGCCCCTGGATCCCTGGCAGTGCCTCTGGGACAGTGGGAAGTGTCCCTGCCCACGGCAGGGGTGGCACAGGATGGGATTTCAGGTCCCTTCCCACCCAAACCATTCCCTGATGCCGCTCCCCAGACCCACAGAGCACTGCTCCGCTTTTACAGATGGAGAAATGGACTCGGGAGGGGATTTGGGGGAAAAATTTCTGCCCTGTGAGGGTGGTGAGAGCACACTCCTCTGGCACAGAGCAGCTGTGGCTGCCCCTGGATCCCTGGAAGTGGCCTGGCTGGACAGGGCTTGGAGCACCTGGGGCAGTGGGAGGTGTCCCTGCCATGGCAGGGGTGGCACTGGGGGGGCTTTCCCAACCCAAACCCCTCTGGAATTCCAGGATTCATGGTAAGAAAGCACCAACAGCTCCGGAGATCAGGCAGGGAAGCCTCTCCCCCCGGGCAGAAGGAACAGTGGGGCAGGAACTCAGCCTGATTCCGCCTGATTCTCTCTCTCACGACATCACCCGGCCAAGGCTGGCTGCTGTTCCTGCCGTACCCGTGCAGGCCAAGAAGAAGGTGCGCTCTATGCGCTCGTCCGGGAAGATCGGCTCCGAGCACTTCAGGCGCCGCTCCTTCTCCTCAGGGCTCAGCTCCCGGGCCCACTCGGGCACCCGCGGGGACTTCCTCCTGCTCCTCACCGGCACAACCACACAGGACACCCCGGGATGCAGCAGGGACTCCGCGGCCTGAGGAGAGGCAACAGCAGAGAACGGGATGAGCCCAGCACCTTCATCTGTTTCCCCTCACACCTCGCACGCCGCTCACCCCGCGGCCCCGCAGCCGCTCCCCAGTGCCCCTGGCCGCGCTCCTCCCGTCCCCACCTTCCAGCAGAGCCGCGGGGCGCTGCGCCCCAGCCCCGCCGCCATGGCGGCCGCCATCTTTTCCCCTCCGCGGGGGATGGCGGGAAGGGAGGGGCGGGGCCGGAGCGCCCACGGTGGGGGGGGGGGGGGTGGGCGGGGGCGCGCGGGGCGCGCGCGCGGGGCGGGGCGTGGCCGGCGGGAGCCCGCGCCGCGCCCGCGAGTGGAAAATTCCATCGGCTGCGGAGCCCCGAAGGGGCGGGGCCAGCGCCGGAGGCTCCGCCCACCCCTCCTCACACCCCGAGCGCGCGGAGGGGGGACCCCCGTGCGTGGTGCAGTGCGGGGGGCGGGGGGTCCCGGGCAGTGGGGGAGGGGGGGATGTTACACCTCCACCCATCCCCCACACGGGTCACGTGCGGCAGGCGTGGGACCCCCACCCTGCCTCACGCTGGGGATGCTGAGCCCCCCCAGACCCGCAGAGCCCCCCGGATCTGTAGTGACCCACCCCTGGACCGGCAGAGACGACCCCCTCCCCAAACCCGCAGGGCTCCCCCGGACCTGCAGAGCCCCCCCTGGACCTCCAGATTTGTCCCCCCAGACCCACAGGGCTCCTCCGGCCACGCAGAGCTCCCCCGGAGCTGCAAAGGCCCCCCGGACACGCACGGTCCCCCCTGAACTTGTAGAGCCCCCCCGAGACCGGCAGAACCACCCCCTCCAGGTTCCTGCCCTCCCCTCCTCCCCCCAGCATCTCCGTGGGTTTTGTCCGATGCTTTTGGGATTTCACATCGCAGCAGCCCCTGACGCTGCTGGCGGCGCGGGGATAGAGGGCGGGGGTCCCTCCGGATGTCCCCGGGACAGCCCAGGATGCGGCACCCCCGCGATGCTGCCAGCAGAGCGGGGTGGCCTCGGGGGTCCCTCCGAATATCCCGGGGACGATCCATCGCGCAGCACCCCCGCCCTAAAACACAAACCAGCTCATCCCAAACCTTCCTCCTTTGAAACCCCATCCCTGAGAGCCGCAGGGACGCCCTGGGGATGCTCATCACCCGCCCACGCCCGCAGAGCCACAGGCGAGCCCAGCCCGGGGGTGCGAAGCCCGGGGGGACCCTCGGGAGCGGGGGGCTCGCCGGGAGGCTCCGGCCGCGCTCGCTGCGCCTGGCCCCGCTCCCAGTTTGCTTTGGGGACTGTTGATCTTGGCTCCGAGGACGCGTTGCTCCATCGGACAGCTGGTTAATGTGTAGTGACGGCTCCGCTGTGCCCGAGGACCGTTGATCCCGGCCCGCGCTCTTATCTGAGCCAGCGGCAGCGGGGACGAGCCGGGAGCGGCCGTGCGGGGCTGGGCAGGGGGGCACGGGGGGAGCCGGGGCCCCCTGGGTGCGGGGTGGGGGACCGCCAGCACCTCCCAAAATTCGGCGTGATGCTCACTGGGGCGGGCAAATACAGCAGAGAGAGCGCTTCCCGCAGCAGCCCCGGTGGGAACAGTGGAGCCCTCTGGAAAACTGGGATCAAGCCCCGGGGTTGTGGAGCCAGTCCTGGAGCAGCCGGGCTTGAGTCACCGGCCCCAGAGCCCCACGGCCCCGGCGCTTTCCCACGGCTCCGGACTCGTGGGGCTGGATTTTCCCAGCCCAGCTGGCTCTGCCGGCTGCCCCGGGATGTCATCCCGGCCGGTTTCACCTCCGTGGGCAGCGCTGGGGAGCTCTGGAACCCCTCTGGAGCCACGTCCTTGCCCGCGGGGGGGCTCCTGGGGGGCTCGGCCCGGGAGCATCCCTGAGGCAATGTGGGACGAGGCCGCGGAGATGCCACTGGATGAGATGATGTCCCCAGCCCACCTGTGCCTTTCTTGCAAAACCACCCCGCGGGGATTTGTCCCGTGGGAGAGCGGGATCAGGGCAGGGATCAGGGCTCAGCACCCGCCCCAAACTGACCCCGCCAGCTGCAGGCAGGGGCTTGGCCACATTTGCCTCCATCCTTGTGCAACTTGTCCCAGGTGCCCGGCGGCGAGGCGGGAGGGGACGGGCAGAGCCGCACGCACACACGGAGAGGGGAAAGCCCAGGGGAAAACGCCTCCCAACACCCCCGAGAATGACCCGCGGAGCAAGAGGCCCCGAGAGTTGTACGCTGTTGTCCCCATGCTCCCGAATACCAGAGATTCCAGCCCTAAGCCGGCGGCCCAGACCTGCGAGGCAGGATTAGCCGGTGCCCTCCGGCTGCTCCCGCTCCCGGCAGCTACGGCGAAAACTCCGGCGAGAGGGAGAGAGAGAGAAAAAAGAAAAGAAAAGCCTCTCCTGGGAATTTTATTTTTTTCTTTCTTCCTCCTTTTTTTCCCCCCTTGTTTTTCCCAATTAGAAGGGAGCACTGACAGCGGTTGGTGGCTGCAGAGGCTCTGGGTTAATTACAGCTCCTGGCTTCCACCCCGTCCATTTGTCCCCGGGCCCTCCCCAGTCTGGCACTACAGGAGAGCCCGGTTTGGCCGGGACACGGAGGAGGCGGCTTCCCCCCGGCTTTCTCCGTGGAGCCTCGCTCTTTCTCTCTTTCTTCCTTTTTTTTTTTTTTTTTTTTTTTTTTTTTTTTTTTTTTTTTTTTTTCCGGATTCTTGCTGACAGCAGCATCTGTCACCTCCCAGCCTCTCCCGTGCGGGAGCAGCACCCGTGGAAAGCGCCCGGAGCTCTTTGCCAAGCACAAACCCTCGTGGTCACCGCGGCCACCGAGACCACCCCCCCTCCGCGGGCCAGGAGGGCAAGCAGTGACCCCGCGGCCATCCAGGGTGGGAATTAAAGATCAGAGGAGACAATCCCCTCCTCTTCCCTCCCGCGGAGCCGAGCAGCTCTGCTCCAGGAATAGTTTTATCCTGCCCCTGACCTTCCCGTGGCTCTGCCAGGGACAGTCACCCGCGGCCACACGCGGTGCCAGCACCGAGCCAAGGCGGCAGGGGACGGGATTTTTGCCCTGGCAAAGTCCCCCAGCAAGGCTGTGGCACAGCTGGGCTGCTCCTGCCGTCCCGCTGCGGTGGCCTCGGGGTGTCCCCAGCGTGGCACGGCCGGGCCGAGTCCAATTCCATCCATCCCGGCTGCGACTCCCACACGGAGCTTCCTCGCCAAAACCGTGGGCTCCAACCCTTCCCTCGCTGCGGGGCAGAGGGGACTTTCCGCCCAGCACCCCGCCAGGATTCCATTAAATCCCGAAACATTCCCTGGACCGAGTCCCAGCGCCGATGTTCCCCCGTCCCGCAGCCTGCCCGTGTCCCCGTGTCCCCGTGTCCCCGCGTCCCGCGGGGCTCCGCACCCCGCCGAGGCGCTGGGAGCTGGCAGGATGGAGCAGGGCGGCAGCTGCCTGAACCCCCCGCGCGGCTCCAGCTGTTCCCAGCTGTTTCCAGCTGTTCCCTTGTCTCCCTTTCCCTCCCCGGGGCTCTGCAGCACAATGCGGCCCCGCGGCAGCCCCGGATGAACCCGGGCTCGGCAGCGCTGGGTTTGTGTAACGATGTGCTGAGAGCTGTCTGTACTTTCTCCCTGCCCCAGTTCGTGCCGCCGGCTCCTCCAGGTCTCAGTGAATCCCTGCTCCCTCCCTGAAATCCCAGTTCCCTCCCTCGAACCCCTTCTCTCCACCTCGAATGCTATTCCCCTCCTCAAATCCCGTCTCCCTCTCTTGAATTCCTGCTCCTTCCCTCAAATCCCTGCTCCCCCCTCCCCGCCTTGAATCTCTACTCCCCTCCTCAAATCCCTTTTCCATCCTCAAATCCCTTTTCCTTCCCGAAATTTCCCACTCCCTCCTCGAATCCCTGCTCCCTACTTCGAGTCCAACTCCCCTCCTCAAATCCCTGCCCACTCTCTTCGCTCCCTGCTCGCTGGCTCAGCACGAAGTTATCTTTTTTAAACAGCGAAGTAGCACTTTTAACAACGGGCTCACTGAGATCCCCATTACCGGGACCAATTGGGATCCCCATTACCGGGGATCACTGGGATCCCCATTACCGGGGCTCACCGGGATCCCCATTACCGGGACCAATTGGGATCCCCATTACCGGGGATCACCGGGATCCCCATTAGCACACAGACCGGAATCCTCCATTACCGGGGCTCACTGAGATCCCCAGTGGGGCTCACCGGGATCCCGATTACCGGGCTCACTGGGATCCCTATTAACGTGCACACCGGGATTCCCATTAATAGACAGACCTGGATCCCCATTACCGGGCACACCGGAATCCCCATTACTGGGGATCCCCATTACCGGGGCTCACCGGGATCCCCATTAACAGACACACCGGGATCCCCATTACCGGGGCTCACCGGGATCCCCATTACTGGGCTCACTGGGATCCCCATTAACAGACACACTGGGATCCCCATTACCGGGGCTCACCGGGATCCCCATTAACAGACACACCGGGATCCCCATTACCGGGGCTCACCGGGATCCCCATTACCGGGGCTCACCGGGATCCCCATTAACAGACACACCGGGATCCCCATTAACAGACACACCGGGATCCCCATTACCGGGGCTGCCCCGTCCCGCAGCACCGTGAGGGGGCGTGTCCCAGCGAAGGGGGCGTGTCCCCGCGGGGCGTGTCTTTGCGCAGGCGCACTCCCCTCCGCCGCTTACGCAACTCCTCCCGCCGCCTTTCCCCCCCCACCCCCTCCCGCTCCCTCCCCGCTCCCCCCGCCCCCCGCGCGCGCTACGTGCGCGGCCGCGTGGCGCCGCCGCGCGCACGCGCACGCGCCGTCCGCGTGCCTCCCTCCCTCTCTCCCTCCCCCCCCCGTCCCTCTCCGCTCTCCTCTCCCCGCACTCCCCCACCGGGGCCGCCTCGAGTCGGGAGCGCGCGCGCGCCCCCGCCCCTCCCTCCTCCTCCTCCTCATCTTCCTCATCCTCCTCCTCATCCTCCGCTCCCGCCGCTGCTCCCTCTCGGTGTGTCCGTGCGGAGCCGCCGCGTCGCCCTTCCCGCGCCCCCCCCCGCCGCCCCCCGCCCCCCCCCCCCCGCCGCCGCCGCCGCCCCGCCGGGGGGGGCGCAGCCCCGCACCCCCCGCGCTCCCGCCATGCCGGAGAAGCGGCCGTTCGAGCGGCTGCCCGCCGACGTGTCCCCCCTCAACTATGGGCTCTGCCTCAAGCCGGACCTCATCGACTTCACCTTCGAGGGCAAGCTGGAGGCCGCCGTGCAGGTAGGGCCCCCCCGCTTCTTCCTCCTCATCCTCCCCTGCCTCATCCTCCTCCTCCCGCCCCGCCCCCAGGGGGTCCCGCCAGCCCGCGCCCCCCCGAGGGGACCCCTCAGTCCCCCTCAGGGGACCCCTCAACCCCCTCCCCACCCCCCGAGGGTGTTTCCCCCCCACCCGCCTTCAGGGACTCCCTGTCCCCCCTCAGGGGACCCCTGGCCCCCTCCCCAGCTGTGGCCTGAGGGACCCCCCTCTCTGCGATCCCCCCATTCCCCCTGCGCTCAGCCCCGGGGCCCGCCCGGGCAGGTGCAGGGAGGCCCCTCGGGGCTCCCCCCGCGTCTCCTCCCCGTGTTTCCATTCAGGATGGATGGACAAACCCCCTCCAAACCCCGCAAAACCCCTCCGGGACCCCCTAAACTCGGCCCGGCTCGGGGTGGGGGGCTCCGCCCAGCCCCGCTGCGGCCCCCGTGGGTCCCCGCGGGCGGCTCCTCCCGGGGCAGGGCCGGCCCGGGCCGGGATGCGGGATAACCGCGGAGCGGCCGGGAAGCCCGGGATGTGCCCGGCCGGGATCCCCGGTGCCCCCGGCCCCTCAGGGAGCCCCCCCCGTGCTGCGCTGCCTGGCGCTCCGTGCGGGCGTGGGGATGGATCGGGATTTTGCTGGAAAAGCCGAATAAGCGGTGAAAGGAGAAGTCCCCCCCGGTGTGTGGCTCGGTGAGGGTAGGCCTCGGTGTCATGGAGAGCTGGGAGGAGAGAGGCTGGGGATGAGCGCCGGGGAGAAGGTTTGCGGACCCGAAACGCCGCGTTTTTCTGCAAGGCGAGAAAAATCCTCCTCGCCGTGCTCGTGCTTCAGAGCCGGAACCAGTTCTGCGAAATCCTTCAAGTCTCTCCCAGTCATTCTCATTGGCTGCTCTGCCAAGATTTCCCGAATTTGCTTTCACGTCTTTTTTTTTTTTTTTTTTTTTTTCCTTGCTATTTGAGATAGGTACAGAATTATAAAGGGATAACTGTTTGTTTTTTTGTTTTGGTGGTTTTTTTTTTTTTTTCCCCCGAAAATTAGATAGTCTCACAGAGAGCTTACAAAAATATTTGAGGGAGATTTTAAGTCTTGAGGTGTGAGCCGATCTGAGCCTTGCTGCGATGAAGGGATGGTTAAACCTTGTTTTAAAGCGAGGTAATAAATGCAGGGAGGCAATAAAACCTGCAGGATGTGAAGCACAGGTAAAGAGGAGGGCGAGTTCTTCCCTGGGGAGGGCCTGGGGCTGGGGATGGTGGGGAATCTTGTGACTTTGGGGACCTGCAGGAACCCAACCAGACACGAGTAACTTGGTGTCATGTGACAGAAATATTGAAAACCTAAATCTCCTCGCGGATTTGATCCTGCCTCAGGGATTTGGTTCCAGCCTCGGGGCCGCCGCCGCTGCCTTTTGGGGCATTTCGGTGTGAAAAAGGCCCGGGCTGAGAAATTCCCCATCCCTTCTGCCTTAATCCCAGCCACCTATTCCTGTCCTGGCACCCGAGTGGCTGCTCCCCGGCCCTGTTACAGCTGTGGGGCTGTAAATGGGATCACTGGAATCATCCAGGTTAAAAATAACACTCGGGGGGAGGGGAGCAGTGGCTTTTTAAGCCACTGCTGAGGAGAGAGGAGCGGTGAGCAGCAGCCTTGGGAACCTCGCTGGGATGCAGGAACACCCCGAGGCTCCTCCTGCCAGGGCTGGTTGGTTTGCAGGTTTTGTTCCTGGGGAGGTGTTTTGGGTGTCCTGCTGTGTCCGGGTGGGTTCCTGGAGCAGGGGATTCCACCTGGAGATGTGGAATCCCTCTGCACTTCCCCACCACCACCGAGGGCCTGAGCTGAGGAAAAGCAGTGACCCCGCAGGTTCCAGGCTGTAAAAAATCCTCTTTCACATCCTGGGGAGCTGCTCTGGTGTTCCCGCAGGAGAGAGGAGAAGGGAAAAAAAGAAACCAAAACAAAAACAAACCCCAGAGGGTGAGGTTTTTAAAACAGATCTCAAGAATGTATCTTTATTTTGGATAACTTTTAACACCGTGAACCCAGGAGGAGCCACCTCCCAGCTGCCTGGAAGTGAGGGCAGGGAAGTGGATCAGGGGTGAGTTCACCTGCCTGAGTAGGGCTGGGAATCTGGAGAGGTTTCCTGGGGCTGCCAGGTGCCCAGAGCACAGGGAAATCCCAGCAAATCAGAGAGGAGCTGCTCTGCACCTTGATGGGGAGAGGAACAACCAGATCACCCACAGGATGCTTTCTGTCCAGGGCCTGATGAACAAAAAATAATGACTATCAGCATATTTTTATTGAGCTGATCTAGAAAAATAAGACATTTAGGCGCTTTTGGGGTCAAATTACTTCAGTTAAGGACCTGTTGGCCTTTTCTACCTGAACCTGAGCTCACCAGAGATGTTCTGTTTCCAGCACCACCTGGGAGCTTTGGAGTCCCTGTAAACTCATCCAGGCAAAAGTGGGTTTATGTTAAAACACCAAAGTTTTGATTTTTCGGGTGGGGAAATACCCGTGCTGCCTCCCCTTGAAGATCCAGCTGTTGTTTTTTTGATACTGATCAATAATAATTGCCAGCTCCTCTGCTCCATCCCAGCTGGATGATGGCAATAATCCACACCCAGTGATGCTTTCTGACCCACAGGGTGACTTCTGAGGCTTTGACACCAAAAAAAAAACAAAACCAAAACCCCAAAACCAGGAAAAAGTTTTTAGAGCCTCCAAAGTGCTTTGTTTGCTTTGTTATTTGGCATCTTTAAGAGCAGAGTGGAATTAGTGCAGGCCGTGGTGTTTAGTCAAGGTATTACAAGTAAACACTTGATCATTCTTACTCACTCCAGTAATAGGATTTGCAGCCCTCCGTGG
Source organism: Phylloscopus whistleri (assembly GCA_017589585.1). Taxonomy (NCBI): domain Eukaryota; kingdom Metazoa; phylum Chordata; class Aves; order Passeriformes; family Phylloscopidae; genus Phylloscopus; species Phylloscopus whistleri. Next base: position 97,400 of record JADMLD010001697.1, on the reverse strand, counting down.
AGAATTTGGGGCTTTCAAGCCCTAAAAAAAAAAAAGAAAAAAGTGTCCCAGCCTTGGCTTTGGGGCAGGACACTTGTGTTGGCTTTAGGACCTATAAATAACCTGAAACACTTTGTGCCACGATAATAAATGTTGCCACTTGCATGGCAACTCCAGATAATCTTCAGAGGATAAAACCTCTGGTGATGCAAAAGATAAGAGGTGGCAGCAGATTTCAAAGCCAGGAAAAGGGAGTGGGACCTGTTTGTGGTTTCTGCCCGTGTTCAGCTCAGGGAATTGTCCCCCCTGGGTAAAGGAATGATCCTGAAACCTTGACAAGTTTAATTTCCCAGCTCCTAAAAGGAGCTGTGCTTCTGAAGGCTCTGGCAACCCATCTATTAATATTTTGACCGGTTATTCCAGCTTTTTCAATAATATAATTTGCGGCCGCATGAATACTTTTGAAGTCCCTGCAGTTGTGTAACAATTACATAAACTGGCAGTACATAATTCCCATTTATCACAGCTGAAAACCCCAAAAAAATCCTTAAATGAACTGTTTCACAAGGAGCCCTGGTCCCAGCTGGGACAGAGCGTGGCTGTGGCAGGGCTGGAACAGCGTCTCCTGCTCACACTCCTGTGATTGTTCTGCCACTAATGTCATCTCCCAGCATTTAAACTTGATTTGTGGAGGGCGTGGGGATGCCTCTCCAAGAGCACAATTAAGATTGTGGGGTGGAAATGGTTCATTTACATGATTCCTCTGTTGGTTGGAGCTTTAATTACGCCAGCCCTGGCTCTCTGGGCCTGGTTATCAGCGCAGGGCACTTGCATTACTCAGTGTCAAACTTCTTTTTTATTTTTTTTTTTTTCCTTTTTCCACTTTTTTTTGGCTCCTGGGAGGGCTGGAACAAAGAGGGGATGTGTGGCCCTGGCGTTGTCCAGCAGCAGAAACAAAACTGCCTCCAGTTGAGGCAGTTTGAGGCTTTCAAATGGGAGTTTTTTAACGCTCCAGAGGATCACCTGTGAGGGGCAGGGCTGCCTCCCAACTTCCTGGTGTTTCCCTGCCCATAAATTCCCTTCCTGGGAGATGATTCACGGGCCCTTTGCCTGGAAACTCCACCACCGCCGTGCTTCTTGCTTGTAGAACAACTTATCTGGGAAGAATTTACAACCTGGGCCCTTTCAAATCCCTTCTGCAGCGCCTTTAATGCACCTCTGGCATATTTAGCAATATTTAACTGCTTGTCTGCTGCTTTTTATAGGTTAATTATGCAGTATCTGCTGGCCTAAGGAATGTATAGGGTGATCCCGCTGGTTAAAGATTAATTGTGACACTCTGGTGTGGAATCCTGGGGAAATGGAGCTGGCTGGGTGTAGTATTTGTGCTCCTGGGGAGTGGGGAGCTGCTCCAGGATAAATCCTCTGCTGTCCAGCGTTGGAATCTGCATTTCCAGCACACGAAATTAAACCTGGAGTGGAGGGTGAAAGGGCCTGGCAGCACCTCAGGGCTTTCCTTCTGTCATCAGCTCAAAAATAGTTGGTTTTTTTTTTTTTACCCTCCTCCCCTCCAAAAAGGTTCTTTCAGCCCCATAATTCCTAAGACTGGGATGGATTTGCAGCAGTCACAGAAGGGATTTACTCATCCCTGTGAATCTGACACCTCTGGAGCTGGGTGTGCTCTGGGACAGAGGGAATTCTTCCAGTGAGCCAATTAAGTCCTGGCGTTGTTAATTTTACTCCTTGGCCACCAGAATTTGCTGGAGATGCAGGTTAATAAATCTCTTGATTGCTCTCCTCATTGAAGGTTTGAATTCTTACAAAAGCCACGCCCTGGAACACAAAACTGGAGTAAATTTAGGTGTCTATTTTTAGAGAGAAAATTGCTGAAAACACATGCAGTTGTTGTAGTGCTGCTTTTAGAAAAGGGCTCTGGAGCCGTGTGACAAAATTGGAATTATCTGGGCTCTGGAGAATTAATTTTGGCTCCTGGAGATCCCTGTGGATGCACCTCAGCCTGTATTTCAGGTAGGCTGGCGTTCAAATCCCTGTTCCTAATATCCTGAAAATTTGGAAAATTATTTTCCATCAAATCCTTTCCTGCTTTGGCCACCAAAAGCTTTGCAGCACCTTTAGGTCTTGTTTGGCAGAGCCAAATAATCAACATTTTAGCCCTTCTTCCATCAAATGTGAGACTTTTGGGGGGATTTCAGCTGTTTTCTCCTGCTGGGTGAGTTTTCCCTTCCCTGCTCGTGGTGCCTGAGTCTCACCTCAAAACAGGTGCTTGAATTCTGATTAATTCAGAATTCAATTTAATTCATCCAAAGCCAGGAGTTTACAATCCTGAGCGTTCCTTCCCTCCAGATATTCCTCTTGGCCCACCTGATTTCTGAGCTGTGCAGAGCTGCTCTTCTCCAAATTAACCTTTCCTTGCTGAAAAATCCATTTATTATATTTATTATATTTATTATATTTATTATATTGCAGAGCAAAGTGAGGCAAGGTGACAACCCCACGCATCCCCCTTGCTGAACTGCTTATACCTTACACAGAAATCTGCTTTTTTTGCCCTTCAGTACATAAAAATCACAGCTTTAACAGAGTATCTGCCTTTCTAAACGTGGCCTTTTGGAGGGATAAAAGACACAAATTCATTTTTGAGCTGTTCCTGGTCGTAAGTGAACCGTGCTGGGCTGGGTTCTGCTCCTGTTTTGCTTTTGTTCTCACAGGTGTGGCTGCACCTCAGTGGGTCACAGGGAGGAGGTTCCTGCTGGAGCCTGGGTGGCAACAGGAAAAATTACTTTTCCCCTCTGAATTCAGTTCTCAGAGCCTCAGAAGGTGTTGAGCTCCACAGCCTGGATTTCTGCCTGTGCAGTGAACTTCACCCTTTTTTGGGGGATAGTTGAACTTTTTTTCACCCTCCTGGCTCATTTTAGATATTTTCAATTATGCTGCCCTCTCATAAAACTGGCTTGATATTGGTAGGAAGTAAAGGAAAAAAAAAATCTAAAAATAGGTAATTGCCTGTTTAAGGAGCCTCTGGATTTTCTCTGCTTAAACCTAAACTTTCTTATTTTGCTGGCTCAGTGCTCCACTGAAAGCTGTGTCCTGGAAAAAGTTGTTTTTTAAAGATCAAGCCCATTGTTAAACTCACATTGTCTGCAATTCAGACAGCTCCGAATCCAGAGAGATTTGGATTTAGAGATTGAATAAAGGTCTCCAGACATTTATAAAAAGCTTTTCTCATCCTGATTTTTCTGTGTTTTAGAAAAACCTTGAACAAAAAACCCCCAAGCTCCAGTATTGTGGTGAAAAATGTGGAGCTTTGAGCTTTGGGTTTGGGGGAGCATTGTAATTTTTCAGTTTCATGCACTCAGAATTGGAAAAAAAAAAAAATGGATTTCAGGTTGTAAATCTTTCCTGGAAAAATCAAATCAACCCTGTGTCACCTCAGCTGTTGGACTTGCTCTCAGTGCTTTGCAAAAACGTTGTTTTCGCAGTCAGGCTGGGTTTATTAATTAAAATTAATTTGATTTGAATTCCATCAAGAGGTGAAAGCAACCGTGCTGCACCTCTCGGTGTGACACCGCCGCAGGGGAGCAGGAGCTGGGAAGAGGCACCAACAGTCACTGCTCAAAAAGTGTAAACCTTTACATAATATTGATTAATTAAACCATTCCATAATTGGGGATAAACCAGGGATATTTTTTAGGTCAGAGGGGTCAAGAAGAAACTCCTGGCTGGGTTGGGGTGTGTGGGGTTGGTCCTCCCTGCATGAGGTGGTGGCTCATGGATGGGCCATCCTGAGGGATTGGGAACACCTGTTAAATCACAAATTTCAATTCCTTCATCCTCCTTTCTCCATAACAGACTCAAATTTGGTTTTTCTGTCCCATGTAATCGTTCCTGGTTTATTTATTGCCAGCTCCTCCTCTCGCTCAGGTCCTTGATGGCACAGGGAGAAGTGGGGGACACCTGAGCCGTTTCTTGTGGCTTTATAAACAAAACCAAATCATAATTTGTGTGCTGCCTGTGGAGTGAGCTGACCTGAGTGTGCACAGAGCCTTGGAATCCTGGGATTTGGGTTGAAGAGATGGAGTTTCTTAGGCTTTACTGAGCTGATTCTGGGGTAGGAAGCAGTTTCTTCGTGCCTGTGTTTCATCTGGTTGGCTGTTACAGAAATTTCTACTCCTTTGTTCAAGAAACTGCTGGTGTCTCCTGCTAGAAATCCTATCCTGGACAAGCAGGATTCCCAGCTCGATCCAGCCTGATCATTCTGGTGGTTCCAGCCATAAATTTCTGAGTAGCTCCCTGCTTTAACTCCCAAACATTTTACCCCTTTGTAATTAATTTATATTTAATTTGAATTCCTCTGTATTGGGGCTCTTGCATTCAAACAGAGAACTGGCACGGCCCCACGGTTTATTCCTACGCTGGGAGCTGGCACTTGGTAAATAAAGCAAAGTGTGTGGAGCCAAGAGCTGGCAGAAGGGAAGCTCCCAGGAAAAGGGGAAGGAGGATCTCCTGGCAGATGTTTTTAAGCTGAGGAGTTCTGAGAGCGTGGAGCACGCACAGGGGTTGTGTTGGTGATCATCTCCAAGAGGGATTTTCACTCTGGTCTCCCTTAGGCCACTCCCAAAGGAGGCTGATGAGCTCAGGATCAGTTTTTGTTGGGTTTGGATTCCCAGCCTGCACAAGGGCCCCATTGTGAAGTTTTCAGCCCCGTTTTTTCCCCAGCATTAAATAATTCCCCGTGGAAATGAGTGGCTGAGCACAGTTCATGCTCTGGGAGCAGCACTGCAATGCCTCATCCTCCTTTACCACCCTGAGCACCCAACTCTCCTTCAAACAGCCCAACAGCCTGGAGGTGGTTTTTAGATGGATGAGAGGTGGGAATTCCACTTTCTTCCTGATGCTGACAGTGTTTCTCTTCCAGGTGAAAAATGCAACCAACCAAATCGTGATGAACTGCGCCGACATCGACATCATCACCGCATCCTACGCCCCGGAAGGAGACGAAGGTAGGAGCCCTGCTCTGCTTTCGTTTCTGCCTCTGGGAGCTGCTGCCAGCAGCCCAACAGCTCTGATAACAAAATGATGTCATGGTTTGAAATGCTCAGCCCCTCCCCTGGAAGCACAGGGTTCCTTATCTTGATTCCGTGCTGGCTCTCATCCCTGTGTTACAGTAAAGAAATTCCTTCAGTTGTGTTCTGGTAAAGACATTCCTTCAGTTGTGTTCTGGTAAAAAAATTCCCTCAGTCTCCTGCACCTCTCCTGAGGGGGTGTAGGCAGAGGGTGCTGGGTTGGTTTGATATTTATTACTTGTACATCTGGACATGGTATAAACTTCTAAGAACATTGTCTGTACTTATGGATTTAGGAATATTGACAAAATCCCTGATAGGAAATGCATCAGTGATGGCCTGCAGTAGGAAATACTCACAGGAAAGGATTTGGAGAGCACAGAAAACATTTAATTGGCATTTAGCAGGATTTTCTGAGTGTAGACAGCATGGAGAAGGGTGATTGTGTGGAGGAGACCAGGGTGGGATCCAGCTCAGGGAAAGCTGCTGGGGGAATGGAAGTTCCTGGAGAAATTTGTAACACTCAGCTGCAGTCGTTGACTTCCCCAATTATACTTGGAGGGGATTAGCAAACACGAAAAGGGCTTTGGCAGCTCGAGTGTGAAATGAAGGAGGTGTGGAAAACAAACTCCGTGGGTTCACAGTGGGCAGAGCCTTCCTGGGGTTCTCAGGGAGCCTCTGCTCTTTGGTCCAACTGCTCCTGAAGCCCTTCAGAGAACAAAAAAGGTGCAGGGCTTCCCTCTCCATGAGGGAAATGTCCCTTTCCATAAGGAAAAGAGCACAGGGATGCCAGCAAACACTTTGTTAAATCCGTGGTTAGGGATTAATGGAATGATCTTGGTGGTGGATGGGAGGAAGGTGTTCTTTGGACGGATTTAAACTTTGTTATTTGTGCAACAGCTGGATAGAGGTGGAGGAAAGGGCTGGGTTTGGACACCTGAGGAAGAGAAGGAGTGTGAGTTTCTGGAGTGGGTTTTGCAGGAATGATTGCAGTTCTGTTGCAGTGATGTTGTCCCACGGGTTTGTACAGGGAAGTGTTCAGGGCTGGCAGCACCCAGGGGCAGGGGGAGGTGTCCCTGCCATGGCAGGGGGGGCACAGGGTGGGGTTCCAGGTCCCTTCCCACCCAAACCATTCCATGGTGCTGCTTTTCAGGTCCTTGTGGCATTGCTCCACTTTTACAGAGGGAGAAATGGACTTGGGAGGCGATTTTGGGGAAAAATTTCTGCCCTGTGAGGGTGGTGAGAGCACACTCCTCTGGCACAGAGCAGCTGTGGCTGCCCCTGGATCCCTGGGAGTGTCCCAGGCTGGACAGGGCTTGGAGCACCTGGGACAGTGGGTGGGAGATGTCCCTGCCCTGGCTGGGGTGGGAATGGATGGGATTTCAGGTCCTTTCCACCCCAAAACACTCTGGAATTCCACGATTTCAAGCAGAACATCTTCACCCACCCAGTCTTTGCATTTAAACAGGCTTGATTATTTTTTTTTTTTTCTCAATTTTTAAGCACCCAGAGGATTTTTTTTGGAGTGCAGCTGAGGTGAGGAGCTGAGGAAGCTGCTTTGGCAGGAGGGCGTGTGTGGAAAAGCAGCTCAGGAAGCACCAGGCAGGGACAGGAATCACCGAGGAGGATCCTGGAGTGGGGCCACCCCATTCCCGTAGGGAAGGGATGGAAAAAAATGTCCCCAAGTGTCCCCTTGAACCTCGGGGCTGCCCCTGGCACTGTGAAATAACTCAAAATAAGTTACTGCTCTTATTAAGAGAGAGTTATTTCTCTCTTAATAAGAGAAATAACTTATTAAGAATTATTTCTCCTCCTGATAACAAGGAGATAACGAGGGGTGGAGAGAGCAGAGGGTCTGTACCATCCACTGCCACCCAGGATTCCACAGTTTGTCACTGAGAAGTTGGAAATAAAGGGAAAAATCACCCAGGAGTGAAAACCACTCAGATCTGAAAAAAATACATAAAATAGAGGGGAACTGCTGTAGCTTCAAAGCATTAAAGCAGAGCTTAGTGGAGGCTTAAAACCAAATGCACTGAAAATAAGTTTTGTGGCCTAAATTTGCACTGATTTTATGGATAACTTTACAGACACAGGATTTTTGGGATGGCCTTGTATGTGGCACTCTGGACACGCAGGGATGTGAGCACAGCACTCTGGCACTCACAAATTGCTGCATCATAAACACTTGAGGTGTAGCTTTGTTGTAATTCATATTAAAAATATAATTCAATCAAAATGAATATATTTAAAATAAAAATAAAGTGGATAAAAATAAAATCAAGAAGATTAAAAGAAAAATTAAAATTAATAAAGTTTTAAATTAATAAAGTTTAAATTAATAAAGTTAATCAATAAAATTAAAACTAAAACAAATAAAATTAAAATCTGTAACATTAAAATTTAATTGAGATTACTATTAAAATAGTTTAAAAATTTTAAAATATTTAGAATTTTTAAAAGAAAATTTTTAAATATATTTTAAAAAAAAAATGAATCACCATAATCACACCCAGGCTCCACGGGGTTAAAAACGTATCTCTGGGTTTTGGGAATGTGCCAAGGAGCGTAATGGCTTTGGAAGGAAAATTTGATGGAATTGGCAGGGCGTTCTCTGGCACCTGTTGATACAGATCGAGTCAGGCTCTCCTAACGCTCCCATTGTGCTCAGCCCGGGGATGGTAATTGTATAACTGCTCTCCATGGCCAGATCACTGGGAATTCCATTCCTGCATGTGTGAAAAACAGGAGAAGTTCACGGTGGTTTTTAAAGGATGGTCACCCCTTCCTTCTGCAGGGAAGAATTTGTCTCACCCTCTTTTTTCCTAAAGAGAAAAGATAATTGGTCATTTATCTCCTTTCCAAGCCTGGTGCTGTCCTGGAAAGCAGCTGTGGGAAGGAGATTTTGTTTGATCCCTGTCCCTTGTTTAAGGAGCTGATCTGGTGAGTTTTATGAGGAATAATTTGGGTTTTTTCCCCCCAAATCCTCCTTAGTGCCCCCGCCCTGTGGCTGCCCAGCAGATCCTGGCTGCAGCTCCTTGTCTGCCTGCACTCCCCCTTGTCCCGATGGATCCAGCAGAGGGGAGGACTTTGGAATTTTAATGCAGATTTGCAGGGAAATCAGATTATTGCCCAATGTTTGACAGGAAGCTGAGGGAGGATCCCCGCAGCTTTAAAGTCAAAGTGAAGAATTTTGCTGTGTAATCCACAAGGCAGCAGTAAGAAATGAGTAACGAAACCAGCAGAGGCTGATCACGGGGGAGCAGGAAATTCCTCCACTTTCATCCCAAAACCGGTGCAGGGATTGTCAGGGAGGGCTCTGGATCTGTTCCGTGCCAGGAATGCTGTAATGGAACAAAGCTGCTCAAAACATGAGAGTTTGCCACGGCTGAAGTTAAAACTGACTCCTCCCACCCATCACAACGAGTCATTGGGATATTTTTATTTTAATTTTTCCCTCCAGAGCTGGTTTGGTTTTTTTTTATTTTTTAACATTTGCAGTGGAATTTTAGCACTGAGGTGTGCACGTGTCCTTGGCTCAGCCAAAAAAGAGCTGCAGAGGATGAGTTGGTGCAGTTTTTTTTTTTTTGGAAGGGGTTGAGTTTCATCCTCAGGGAATGCGAAGGAGTTGGGAGCTCCCTGTGAATCTCCCTCTCTCCCCAGCAGCTGTGAAATCCTGATGGGATCGGTGAATTTGGTCCTAAGCTTGGAATCTCCTCAGATTCTGGGGGAACCTAAAGGAGGTTCTGAAATCCAGGGATTCTTGGGGGGTTGGCAGCTTCCTGTGGGAGATCCCAGCAGCTGTGGTGGGGTTTGGGCAGCAGGAGGAATGGAGGGGACTTGGGGCTGTACTTCAACCCTGAGGAGGTTTTTGAGGGCAGAGTTCATTATTCTGGTCTTTCCCTTCCCAGTGTGGTGGGGATGTGCCTGGATGTTACACCAGAGCTTCAGCTGGTGTTTAAAATGAGAAACAAATTTAAAAAAAAAACCAAAAAAACCAAACCAACCAAAAAACCCAAACCAAATCAACCAAAAACCTCCCAAGAACAAACCAATCAAAAACCCCAAAAAAGCAAGTCACCCAAAAAAACCCCCAAAAATCAGTAGTACTTCTGGAGCAGTGCCTGTCCTCCTCCCACCTCTCTCCTGGCATTCCTGCTTGCACTCCTGAGCAGCCAAGTGGATCAGGAAACTGCCTCTAAAGGGGAAAATTAAAAAAAAAAAAAATTTTGGAGGAAAAAAATCCCCTTCCTGCTGCTGCGTCTTCCAGAGGAATGCCAGTGGAAGGAAGGGAATGGGAACAGGAATTCCCACCTGGGGCCAGGTGGGATTAACAACCACTGCCTGTGGCAGTCTGGAGTTGTTTCAGCCACTTGGGAACTTTTTCTTTGCTGTGGAAAAGCTCAATTTAAATTTTTTTTTTTTTTTTCTGGAGAAGGCTCGAAGTGACAGGGTTTTAATGCAGGATTTGAAAGAGGGCTGGGTTATTTTATTCCATTATTCCCAGCTGGGAATCTCTGATACTTCTGATTCTTGTAGGATTTTAGAGTGAAACTCGTGGAAAAGTGCGGAGAGGCTTGGAAACTTCAGCATTCCTGGGAACAAATCTTACTCCTAGCTGCTTCTTCCCTTTATTTTCATTTTCTCATTTCTTATTTTCTTTTTATCCGTGACAAAAAAAAAAAAAAAAAATCCTTTTTTTTTTCCTCCCTCCCAAATCCACAGAACCACCAGCAGCTTTTCCTTTTCTGCTGCGACTCAGCCCAGGCTGAGCTCTAATGTGCAAGTGATTAACTTGCAACCTTGCAGTGCCAAACTCTCCAAAGTTTGTGGGCTGCCAAAACTGGGCTGTTCTCTTCAGGAGCTTTTGTATTCCGGCGTTAGGAATTCAGACAGCCTTTTGCTGCAATCACATCTTTGTTAGAAGCAGTTCCCTTCAACTCCAACAAAAAGTATTGTTGACGGTTTTCCATGGTTCTGTTGCTCTGGATTAAATTATTGGCACCGAGTAAGAAGTTTAAACAACAACAACAACAGAAAAGAAAATGTAACTTGGAATCTTTGGTTTATGTCCTGTTGTTTTGGCGTTGGATTTGTAAAGAGCTGCTTTGAGATTCAGAAAACCCTGAAGGTTTCAGGGTTTCATCTTCCAGCCTTGGTGATGTTCACCTCAGTGTTTTTTTGGGACAACTTAAAACTTCCAAAGCAGCAGATCCACAAATTCAAACACATTTAGAAAACCTCACATTTGGGAGAGGAGGAGGGGGAGACTTGATATCCATTGTCAACCTTTGGCAGAAGCTGCACAGAAGGCACATTCCTGTGTACTCCTGCGTTTCAGGAGGCTGGAACTCTGCTCCTCAGCTCCTGCAGTGTTGTTTGTCTCCAGGATCAGATCGTTGCCATTAGAAGCTGTAAAAAAAAAAAAAAAAAGATAAAAATGTTTTGTGGTGTTTGCAAACCCACGAGGGGAGCGTTGCTGCATTCCTGGGCTGATCCTTATCCGGCCTCCCTCAGGTGCTCAGTGACCCCCTGACCAGCAGCAGCAGGATTCCTCCTGGATAAATAAATAAATTCCCAACAGGTGTCCGGCCCCTCTCTGGCCAGGGTCACCCTCACTGCCCTGTGGGACTCTGGAAATAGTCAGGGTCAAAATCCGTGGGCTCCCATGGAGTCAGCACTCAGCTCCTCTCTGCTGGAACTCAATTCCAATCCAGCAGGATTGTTCTCTTTAAAATCTTCCTCTGCTGTCTCAGTTTCTGCCTCAGTGTCCCCAGTTATAGGAGGAAAACTCAGACTTTTATTTTTGGTGTTTGCTGGCAGCTGGGTGTCTTGGCGTGGATTCTTCTTCAACGCTCAGCTCATCCCTGCTACAGCTGATTTTTAAAATCTTGGAACTTCTCAGCACAGATCGGGAGAGCCTGGAATTGATCCTGTAGAGATTTCTTTTTGTAATTTATTTCTACATTGTGTTATTGGAGCCTTTCAGTGTTCTGCACCCCAGCACGGTGGTTAACTCAGATTAAACACCGAGCAGGGCTCTGTGGAACCTGTAGTTAAACCTAATTCATTCCTGCAGCTCCCACATTGAGCAGAGGTTGGAATTAACTCAGGCTTAAGGCTGAAATCACACCGCTGCAGAATAAACAGCACTGGAAACTCCTTTCCATTCCCCTTTGTCACGTGTGGAGCATCCTGCAGTGTGCTGGGGCTGAAACCGAACACTTGCAGTGATACCTGAGCACGGAAAACGAGTCCTTTTGTGACTAAAATTGTCATTTCAGAGCAGCTTTTGTCATTCAAGGCCTCGGTTGAGTGGCACGGTTTTGTTTTGGGATGAAAAGTTCTTTGTTGTGTCTGGGCTTGCTGACTTTGGCGGTTGAAGATGCTGTTTTGCAGCAGATTTAAAGTTCTTAAATGATAATTTCTTACAGGTTGAGCGTGGAGGGAGCAGAACTTGCAAAGTGAGGTTCTGTTGGGTTATTCCAGATTTTTTTTTTTTTTTTTGGCTGGTGGAGAACAGATCCACATCCCCTGGGAGGATTTGATGAATTAGGAAGGGAGAGGCAGCATCAGGTGCTCCCTCCTGGATGTCCCAAAGCTCCGGGACAGTTTCATTCCGTGCAGATTCCCAGCCTGGCCTCATAGTTTGGATTTTTGCATCCACAAATAGTTCCTGTGCTGTGTAAACACCAAACTGCCTCATTTTCAGGTGGTTTTGGGATCGTCTGCCTGAGCAGGGCAGGAACCCCAAAGCAGGGCCCTGCTTCTGAAGACATTTCTGAAATAAAATCAACATTTATTTTGTGGTTAAATCCAAGCAACCCCCCCCTTGCTGTGGAGATTAATGGGATTTTCAAAGCGAGAGCCACAAATTAGGTAAATAAATCCTAAGCATCCTGTTTGGGATAATTAATACAAATCCTGCTGCACTGATGGGAGCATTTAACAGCGAGGGGGGAAGTTTGGGGCTGCATTTCACCATTCCTGGGGCACAGGTCCTGCTTTTCCTGCAGGTTTGGGGTTTTTCAGCAGAACTCTCACTCCTGGGTGCTGCAGGAGCTTTCCCTGCTGTGCAGTTCCCACCAGGAGGGTGCTCCTGTGGTTCCTCACATTGAATCACTCAGAACTGATTCTGAGTGATCGAGCTCAGCTGGTTTGGGTGAATTTGAAGAGCTTTGAGCACAAAACCTTTTCCAGGATGGTGCTGACCCCGTTTTTCCCATTGCAGAGGTTCACGCCACAGGGTTCAACTATCAGAACGAGGATGAAAAGGTCACTCTGTCCTTCCCCAGTACCCTGCAGAAAGGTAAGAGCCATTCATTCCCCTGCTGCTGCCTGGGCTTCAGGAGTTTGCCCTTGGAAAGGCTGGAGTGGGACAGCAATTCCTTCCCTGGAATTCCTCCCTGTGGATGTGGGAGTCCGTCCACTCCGGGTCGCTTTGGAGCATCTGGAGTTGCAGATTTTGTCTGATTCGAGGTGAAATTCGCCTCCAGCCCCCTGAGCAGTGATTTCCCTGCTGGTGGGAGGCAGCAGCAATTCCTCTCACTCCTCTGGGCAGAGGAAACTTTGGAATTACCACTGGATTTTCCTCCTTGTTCACCTTCGGATTTTTCCAAAGCTGCTCCAGCTCTGAGGGAATTCCTTGGCTGTCAAAACTCAGCTCCTCACTTTGGATAAAGCTTTATTTCATCTGGAAATTGATTTTTTTTTTAATAATTTCATCTGGATAAACACCACTAAGAGACTGTGGGATGATGATGATGAAGCTGGAATGTTTGATCCTGTGGGATCTTGGCTGGCAAGCTCAGGTTTCCCTTTTTTGCCCTGAGACACCCAGGGCAGAATTAATCCTGAGCCTGATTATGGGCTTTGAACGGGGCCAGAGCTCCGTCTTGGCTTTGAGGATTCCATAATTTGCCATAATTCCTTAAATCCCAGAGTTCTGCCCAACTTTGCTCCAAGGTGAGGACTGGAGGATGAAACTTTAAAGGAAATTCCCACCTGTGTTTAAAAAAAAAATCCTAAAACCCTGTGGGGAAGCTGCCGCTCTTCTGGGATTTATTTTGGAGAATAAAATCCACACCAAACCCTTTTTTTTTTTTTGCCACCTGCCAATCCCAGGGGTTTGTGTGTTTGTTTTGCAGGGACAGGGACACTAAAGATAGACTTTGTAGGGGAGCTGAATGACAAAATGAAAGGATTTTACCGGAGTAAGTACAGCACGCCCAGCGGAGACACGCGCTACGCCGCCGTCACCCAGTTCGAGGTATGGCTGTGCTCTCATTCTTCTTTTTATTTCCAGCCTTATTCTCATTTCTAAACAGGATTTGCAACAGGCAAAGACACGTTTTCTCACCTTCACCTAGCCCCTCTGGGTCAATATCAAAAATTCACATTATTTTTTTACTCCCTGTCCCTCCTTACCTGGAGGTCAGTGAGCTCAGGGCTGGGCTGGATGCCCCTGCTCTGCTCAGTCACATAAATCCAGGATTTTGGGGATTTTTTTTCTTCTTTGGGGACTTTTTTCCTTGTCTTTTGGCTTTTTCCCCTCGTGGTTTTGGGTGTTTAGTCCTTGTTTTTGGGTTTTTCTCCCTTGCTTTTTGGTTTTTTCCTTGGTTTCTAGGTTTTTTTCCTTGGTTTTTTTGGGTTCTTCCTTGTTTTTTGGGTTTTTTTCCTTGCTTTTGGATTTTTTCCTTGGTTTTTCAGGTTTTTTTCCTTGTCTTGGAGGTTTTTTCTTTGTTTTATCAGGTTTTTTTTCACTTTTCCTTACTACCCTTTACCTCACAGCCCCAAGGTCAGTAAATCCTGGATCTGGCAAATTCCTCCCGCTACTGAGGGATTCATCCTCTACCTCCAACATTCAAAAACATCTCTTTGTTTAAGTAAAACTCCCCTTTATAAAGTGCATTAATTTTATTTTTTTAATTAAAAAATGTTCAATAAAAAAATGTCCATTTTTAGTGGGATGCTGTGCCTTTCTCTGGGTATTTAACACCGTCCCCAGTGCAATCCCTGCTATGCAAACCTGGATAAAAACAGGGAATTCTGTATTCCATGGGTTCCTTAATCCCAGGGCAGTCCCTCAGCACAAACAGAGCATTTTTTGGGTTCTCTTGGATAAATTTGGGGTGGTTTCTGCACGCCTGGGTGCCCTCGGTGCTTCCACACCACCGAGCTTCGCTCCTGCCGTGACTCTGCTAAATTTGGACAATTCCAGCAGAGCTCTGAGGCCTTTTCAATGCTTTGTATTTAAAATCAGGACTGAAATAAGAACAAAAAGCTAATTCAGAGGTCAGGAGTGCAGTGAGAAGACCAAACCACCATTCTCCCTCTTTTTGCTGGAAATAAACTGAATTTCTGTGGTTTCTTGCCACGATCTCCTCTGATTTATTTGTTTAATTCTCTTTATTCCAGGCTACTGATGCTCGCAGAGCTTTCCCTTGCTGGGATGAGCCTGCAATTAAAGCAACATTTGATATTTCTTTGGTGGTTCCCAAAGACAGAGTAGCTTTGTCAAATATGGTAAGTTTTCATGTGCCGATAAATGAAATCAATATTTTAATTAAATATTTTAATCGTATTTTTGATAAATATATATTATATATAATTTTATTTTTATTTTTATATATTTTGCTTATAAATTTAAATATATATTTTAATTAAAGTCATGATAATGCCATTGATAATTAATAATTTGCCTTGGTAACAGCTGGGAATACAATCTGCAAGAAATGGGGAGAGAAACAGAAAATTTGATGTCAGCACAAAAACCTCAGCAGGTTGGACAAACCTGGTGGTTTAAAAAAACAAGAAAGAGCTGCTTGCATCCAAATGTTCCACACCTGAAGTTTCTTGTGTTGTGAAAAAAAACCCAAAACCAAAACAGCTTTTGGGTAAAAAATTCAGGTTTTGGATCCCCAAAGCTGCTCTGGTCTGTCTTTGGGGTTGTTTAAATCAGGACTTTCACTCCCACTTTGGCTGATTGGAAGTTCTGATGTGAAACTGAGATTTGAAGTTCCCCCGGAGTTCTGATTTGAAAGTTCTGATTTGAAATTCTCTGAGGCAGCAGGAGTGAAACCATAAAGAAATTCCATTTAACTCTAAAATCCCAGGCTTTCAGAGATTCTGGTAACAAAAGGCTTTCTCAGCTGGGAGAGTTTATTTTACCTTGCACAGGTAAATTTGGCAGGCACAGAGTAAAGGTGTGGAGATGGGAGTTAAACCTGACCTTCCTTTTCCTAAAGGAAAGAGCTGCTTGAACCCAAATATCCCACACCTGCAATTTCATGTGTTGTAAAAACCCCAAACCTAGGATTTGGGTAGAACCCCAACTTTTGGAGCCTCAAACCCCCAAATTAATCTCCCCTCCCAGAACGTGGTGGAGCGGCGGCCGTACCCGGACGACGAGAGCCTGGTGGAGGTGAAGTTCGCGCGCTCGCCGGTGATGTCCACGTACCTGGTGGCCTTCGTGGTGGGCGAGTACGACTTCGTGGAGGCGCGGTCGCAGGACGGCGTCCTGGTGCGCGTCTACACCCCCGTGGGCAAGGCTGAGCAGGGCAAGTTCGCCCTGGAGGTAAATCTCACTCAGGTTTGAGGGGTTTGGGATCTGGTCACTCACGTACATCTGAGAGTTTTGGGGTTTTTTCATGTTTTTTTGGGGTTTTCTCGTGGTTTTTTGGGGGCTGTAGGTGACACAGGGGTCCTGTGTGCGAGTCTACACCCCCGTGGGCAAGGCTGAGCAGGGCAAGTTCGCCCTGGAGGTAAATCTCACTCAGGTTTGAGGGGTTTGGGATCTGGTCACTCATGTACATCTGTGAGTTTTGGGTTTTTTCCTGGTTTTTTGGGATTTTCTCCTGGTTTTTTGGGTTTTTTTCTTGGTTTTTTGGGCGCTGTATATGCATGCGAGGTCCTGATGCGCGTCTACACCCCCGTGGGCAAGGCTGAGTAGGGCAAGTTCGCCCTGGAGGTAAATCTCACTCAGTTTTGGGATCTGGTCATTCATGTAAATCTGAGAGTTTTGGAGTTTTTGGGGGGTTTGGGGGGTTTTTTCTTGGTTTTTTGGGGTTTTATTCTTGGTTTTTTGTGGGTTGTAGACGTGCATGGCATCTTGGTGTCCATCTACATCCCTGTGGGCAAGGCTGAGCAGGGCGAGTTTGCCCTGGAGGTAAATCTCACTCAGGTTTGGGATCTGGTCACTCACGTAAATCTGAGAGTTTTGGGGTTTTTTTTCTTGGTTTTTGTGGGTTGTAGATGCGCACCAAGACGCCGTGCACATCTACACCCTCCTGGGCAAGGCTGAGCAGGGCAAGTTCACCCTGGAGGTAAATCTCAATCAGGTTTGAGGGGTTTGGGATCTGGTCACTCACGTACATCTGTGAGTTTGGTGTTTTTTCCTGGTTTTTTGTTTTTTTTTCCTGGGTTTTTGGGATTTTTTCTTGGTTTTTTGGGGGCTGTAGATGCGCACAAGGTCCTGGTGCGCATGTACAGACCCATGGGCAACACCAAGCAGGGCAAGTTCACCCTGCAGGTAAATCTCATTCAGCTTTGGGATCCAGTCATTCACATAAATCTGTGAGATTTGGGGTTTTTTCATGGTTTTTGGGGGTTTTTTCTTGGTTTTTGGGGGGTGTAGGCACACACGGGGTCCTGTTGAAGTTCTGATTTGAAGTTTTGATTTGAAATTCCAAGTTTAGATTCGATCCTAATTTCTTAGTTTCAGTCCAAATTTCCTAATTTCATTCATAATTCCCTAGTCTCAGTCCTAATTTCTAAGTTGCAGTTATAATTTCCTAGTTTCAGTCACTGTTCCTTAGGTTCAATCCTGGTTTCTTAGTTTCAGTCACAGTTTCCCAAGTGTTGCCCAGTTCCAGGTTAACAGAACGTTTCTCCTCTCATCTCTTACAGGTTGCTGCTAAAACTCTGCCTTTTTATAAGGACTACTTCAATGTTCCTTACCCTCTTCCTAAAATTGATCTCATAGCTATTGCAGACTTTGCTGCTGGTAAAGTAACTCGCTTTATTGCTGAAATTGTATTTTATTTGAATGTTTTTGTACAAAAATTAAATTTAAAAAAAAAAAACCTTTGGGAAGAGGTGTGGATCAATATCAATAAACCTTTGTATTTATTTTATAAAGGTGCCATGGAGAACTGGGGCCTTGTTACTTATAGGTATGATGTTAAAATACTGTCTTTCCCCCTCTTTGTTCACTAATTCTTGGAGTTAATTGGATTCATTTCAGGCAGCTCTAATTGCTGGGTGTCATCCCAAATCACACAGAGCCAATACTTTCAATTTTTATTTTGCTTTGGATGATTTTGGTGGTGCTGTTGCAGCTCAGGAAGGCAAAAATCAGCTACTGGCTGAGGGTTTTAAGTTGACAAAACCTTCTTGGCCCCTTTTTCTGCCCCCATAAAATTTCCTGACACAGCTGGGAGAGTTTATTTTGCCTCACAGGTAAATTTGGCAGCCACAGAGTAATGGTGTGGAGATGGGAAAATCAAAAATATTAACTCGCCTTCCTTTGCAGTTTGATTTTTTTTTTCCTTCTTCTGATCAAGCTTTTGCACTTTTGCTTGACATTAATTTGTTTTCTGTGCTGGTGGTCAGGAGGATTTCCCTGAATTTTGATCAACTTGTAAGCTTTGGACTTTAAATCCTGAAATAATTTGGGATTTCTTCTGCTCAGCTTTGAATTCAGCCTTAAAAAACTGAAACAAATTCAAGCCCAGGTTTCAAATTTTTCCCTGCTGATTGCAATTCTGATGGAATTTGGTATTTATTCCTTTTGGGGGAAAAATATAAATATATTCATCCTGGATGAGGAGAATTTTTGGGATGGAGCTGTGAATTTTTGCCCCTTTGGGCTGAGTTTGCTCTGCCCCCTTTGGGGACCTGCAGGCACCATCCCTGGGGAGGTTTTTCCCTGGAATTGCAGCATTCTAGAGGTCTCTGAGCAGGTGCCACAGTGCAGAAATTGGTGTTGGCACCTCTTGGAAGAGCCAGAATTCCTTTGGGAACGCTGAGTGGGGCAGGATCTGCACCAGTCCCAGAGCACAGAGGGAGCTGAGCTTCCAAAAATTACCTAGGGAAGCTTTTTGATAAATAAAAAATAAATTTTCCTCCTTCTGCCTGGGGTTTTTTTTTTCCACTTCTTGCATGCCATAAAATAATTCCTGCTCCAAAGCATTCCAGCAGCTGTGGAACTCACCCTGAGAATTTCATGGCTACATTGAAATAGATTTTGGGTTGGTTTTTTGGGGTGTTTTTTTTCCTCACTTTTTTTTTTAGCTTGCTTAGGTAATTTCACCTCCTTTGGGTTGTGGTTTTTGTCCCCCTGGGGTTTGTCCCCACCTTGCTGAGTTGTGGTTTTGTCTCTAACACAGGGAGACTGCGTTGCTGATCGACCCCAAAAATTCCTGCTCCTCGTCCCGCCAGTGGGTGGCTCTGGTGGTGGGACACGAACTGGCTCACCAGTGGTTTGGAAACCTCGTCACCATGGTACCTAAACCCTCCAAAATCCCATTTTTTATTTAAATCTGCTTCCCATCCTGCCCAAAATCTCTGCTCGGGTGCCCCTAAACAGCAGCACGCTGCATTAAAATAATTAATTTAATATTTCAGTGGTGGTTCGTGGTACCTAGACCCTTCAAAATCCCATTTTTTAATTTAGATCTGCTTCCCGTCCTGCCCAAAATCTGTGTTTAGGTTCCCCTAAACAGCAGCACACTGTGTTAAAATAATTAATTTAATATTTCAATGGTGGTTCGTGGTAGCTAGACCCTTCAAAATCCCATTTTTTAATTTAAATTTGGAATCCATAAAGAAATTCCATTGATAAAGGAATGATTTTTCCATTAATTTATGTAATTTAGTCCATTACTTTATTTTTATTATTTAGTGATTTTATTGATAAAAACCGGGATTTTCAGAGCTTCTGGTAACAAATGACTTCAGCTTTCTCTGGGAATTAGACCTGACCTTGCTTTTCCCAAATCCCTGCAAAGAGATGCTTGAATCCAAATATTCCACAGGCTCTGGAGTTTCTTGTGTTGTAAAAACCAGGATTGGGTGAGAAAAATCAGGTTTTGGAGCCCCAAAACTGCCTTGGTCTGACTTTTGAACTGTTAAGATCAGGAGTGGCTGGAGAAAAAGAAACATTAATGTTAACCCAAACAATTCCATGGATATAATTCTATTTATGTAATTACAATAAATATCATTCCCATCTTCACCAAACCAAGCTTCAAACTCACCCTGGACTGAACAAATCCCTTGGGATTTTGTCCTTTATCCCTCTTTTTTTGTGTCTCTGCAGGAGTGGTGGACTCACCTGTGGCTGAACGAGGGCTTTGCCTCGTGGATCGAGTACCTGTGCGTGGATCACTGCTTCCCCGAGTACGACATCTGGACCCAGTTCGTGTCTGCTGACTACACACGAGCCCAGGAGCTCGATGCCTTAGACAACAGCCACCCCATCGAGGTGAATCCTGATTTTCCACCTTTTTTCCCCTCCTTTTCCCTGTAATTCAAAAGGGAATTTCGGGGTTGTCGCCGAGCGAAGCGCAATCCGGAGTTCTGGCTGTGCTCTGTGGGTTCTGCTCTCCCTGAGGGGCTGTGCCCCCAGAAACTCCCTTGGAATTCCTAGGGATTCAAATTCCTCAGGATTCTAATGTTTTAAGAAATATTTGATGAAATAAGTTTTGGGAAATGCCCTTGTCCAGCAGGGCATGTTAGAGTGATTTCCTCCCTGAGTATGTCTTGCTGTCTGTGGATTCGACAGTTCCCACTGGCTTTCCCTGCTTCTGGGAAGCAAGAGATTGAAGGAAGATGCCCAAATTTATCTGATCCAGCACCAAACCATAAGTTAAAGCATGTTTAACTTCCAAACCAGCCCTGGCCCAGCCATATCTGGGTAATTTTCATTGTGTGTGGGCAGAGATTCCTCTCAGACAATCCAGCAGTGGATTCTTGGGGAGAAAGAATCCTTCAGATTTTCACCTCTAAAACTGATTTTCCTTCAGATTTTCACCTCTAAAACTGATTTTCCCTCAGATTTTCACCTCTAAAAACTGGTTTTCCGTCAGATTTTCGCCTCTAAAACTGATTTTCCCTCAGATTTTCACCTCTAAAACTGACATTTTCATTCAGATTTTCAACACTAAAACTGCCACAAGCAAAAATCCAATTTTTTGGCAGCTCTAATCCTTCTCCCTGGGGGTTCTCCTGCTTCCCACAGGTCAGTGTGGGCCATCCCTCCGAGGTGGATGAAATATTTGATGCCATTTCCTACAGCAAGGGAGCCTCTGTGATCCGGATGCTGCACGACTACATTGGGGATGAGGTAAAGGGATGGGAGCTGGAGATTTTCAGGGCTTTTTTTACAGCTAAATTTACTGGGGGTTTTAAAAAAAATGAAGTTTTTCTGTGTTTTGAAAATTTCTGCACTTCAAGCTCTGTTTGAACTTACCTGGGAAGAATGAGATAAGGGGAAATACAGAAGGAATTAGTGATTTTAAAGATTCCTTGCCTGCTTGCTGGGGATAAATGCAGAGCAGAGGGAGGACAGGAAAGCCTGACATCTCCATCTGTGTGTTCCCAGGATTTCCGGAAAGGAATGAACCTGTACCTGACCAAGTTCCAGCAGAGGAATGCTGCCACAGGTAACTACGTCCCTGGGGTGGGCACAAAAAATCATTCCTGGACTCAAAATTGCTGCGTTTCCACCTGAGGTAATTGAAATTCCAGGAAATGCCTGGCTTGTTCCCAGTTTCATGCCCTGCACAGGCAGGATTCAGCATCCCTGGGGATTTCCTGTCCCTGGAGTGTGTGGCTGAGGTGATCTGCAAGGGCTGAGTAACCACTTCCCACAGCTATAATTTACAAATATTCTTTGGTTTGCCAAGAGAGCCTTTTGCAGTATCGATCCTGTGATTAAACAGGTCAAAGTCTGATATTTTTGCTTTTAAACCTTTTATTTTTGTGTAACAGGCACAAATGTGAAAGTGGGGGCATCAATGCTCAATCAGCCAAATCCAATCAGTGGTGTTTGGTCAGCAATTTTTGACATAATACATAAAAAACCTAAAGGGAAACGCTGTTCTCTTTGAATATTTAATGTTAATTTCTGTATCACAACGTGTATTGATTGGGTTTTTTCATAGTAAAGAAGCTGTTTCTCCCCTCTCTCCTCCCTGAGGAGGTTTAAACTATTTCCATTTTTTTTGCCTGCCACCTGTTAAATTTCAATAAAACATGAAAGTGTAAAAAAGTGGAGTAAGAACCCAACTTCCCCTATCCTGTCCCTAATAAAACCTGACACATCAAGACTCTGGCAGTCCTGATTCAAATCCTTTTCTCCCGCAGAGGATCTCTGGGAAAGCCTGGAAAAAGCCAGTGGCAAACCCATTGCTGCTGTGATGAACACGTGGACCAAACAAATGGGATTTCCACTAATTTACGTGGAGGCTGAACAGGTAAAAACAGAGCTGTGCCTTGATTTCAGATCAAATTGAACAATATTCCCTGGTTTCAAGCATTCCCTTGGGTCAGGGGTGGTAAAAATGGAATTGTGTCTTCACTTTGGATCAAATTGAACGATATTCCCTGATTTTGAGCATTCCCTTGGGTCAGGGGTGGTAAAAATGGAATTGTGCTTTAATTTTGGCTCAAATTAAACAATATTCCCTGGTTTCAAGCATTCTCTTGGATCAGGGGTGGTAAAAATGGAGTTGTGCTTTCACTTTGGATCAAATTGAATGATATTCCCTGATTTTGAGCATTCCCTTGGGTCAGGGGTGGTAAAAATGGAAAATTGTGCTTTAATTTTGGGTCCAATTGAACAATATTCCCTGGTTTTAAGCATCCTCTTGGATCAGGGGTGGTAAAAATGGAATTGTGCCTTCACTTTGGATCAAATTGAGCAACATTCCCTGGTTTTGAGCATTCCCTTGGGTCAGGGGTGGCTCTGTGTGGGCACAGCTCTGGTTCTCATGGGAGGGAGGTGCCAAATCCCTGCGGATTCATCCCAAAACCCCCTGGATCCCTGGAGTTTGCTGACTTTGCTCCATGTGGGAATTGTTCGTAAGGGGGAAGGGAATAATTCCACTCCAATTATGCTTATTCCACAAGATTGCAGGATGAGGGAGGATCAGGGCTGGGAGCTGGAGTCCGGCAGCAAATCCAGGCCGTGGCTGTTCAAACAGGGCCAGGGATTTGTGCTCTGCAGCAATTCCTGAGGCAGAGCCTTTTTCTGAGGGGAAAAACCCAAGTTATTCCATGAACCAGAGGGCAGTGACAGGCAGAGACCAGAATTAACCGTGCTAATCATACCCTTTTCTCATTTTCTTGCCTTTTTTCCTTTTTTTAAAAAATTTTTTCCCTCAGCAAGAAGATGACAAAGTCTTGAAGTTGGTCCAGAAGAAATTCTGTGCCAGTGGACCATATACTGGTAAGAGGAGAGCTGGGAGCAGGAATGGGGTGGACACAGAGCCACAAAATATCCCAGTTTTGAAGGGACATTGTTGGGTTTTGTTGCTTTTCATCCAAAAGCAGCAATTTTGGGAGCTGAAACAGCCCCAGGCCTGTG
The DNA here is from genome assembly GCA_017589585.1 of Phylloscopus whistleri. Taxonomy (NCBI): domain Eukaryota; kingdom Metazoa; phylum Chordata; class Aves; order Passeriformes; family Phylloscopidae; genus Phylloscopus; species Phylloscopus whistleri. The sequence goes on along the minus strand of JADMLD010001697.1, from coordinate 74,747 downwards.
CTCTGCCTGGATCCAGGTGGGAAAACCTGAGGAAATCCAAGGTTGGGCCTCTCCCACTCTTGGTTTCCATATCCTGGCATGGAGAGCAGCGTTCCTTGGCTCAGAATTCCTTCAGAAATGTCATTTTTAGGGCCAGGGCCCTCTGAGAGCCTGGGGAGCAGCTGTTTTGGGGTGGTGCTGAAATAAGTGCAATAAAAACGCCTCAGGTGGGAGCCACCACTGATTCCAGCACTGATTCCCCTCACCTTCCGTGCTTATCTAAATTAAAATGTTTGGCTTGAAAGTTGATGTAAAGATTTCAGGGGTTTAACTCTAAAACTGTCATTTTCTCTCAGATTTTTACTCTAAAACTGACATTCCCCCTCACACTTTCACCTCTAAGAACTGACATTTCAGATTTGGGCCTTCAGATTTGGGCCTTCTTTTTCCAATTTCATTTTCAGTGCCGAACCTGCAACTGGAACCAGTTTGAGCTCTGTTCCTCGGTGTTTTCCACTCCATTTTTTTTCCCCTAATTCCCTGTTTTCTGTCTTTTCTAGGGGAGGATTTCCCCATGTGGATGGTGCCCATCAGTATTTGCACGAGCGAGGACCCCACCTGTGCCAAAATGCAGATTTTGATGGACAAACCGGAGCTCACCGTGGTGTTGAAGGACACCAAACCAGAGCAGTGGGTCAAGGTCAGTCCTGACAATTTCATTTTTTTCTTCCCTCTTTTCTTTCCCTTTCCCCCTGCAATTTTGGGTTTCCTCTGGAGGGGCCTCTCTGTGCTGCTGTGGAGTCTTGGTTCCCATCCTCTGCTTTCTTTCCCATTTTCCTACAATGTCAACTGGAATTTTTTGGGAATTCAAGCCTGGAAAAAATTATGAAATTAAAGGCAGGATTTGAGTAGAGATATGGTGGCTTTTTTTAGTCATTGTTGTCATTATTATTGTAATTATTGTTAGTATTCTACTATCTCATTACCATTATAATAATTATACTTATTACAATTATTATATACTTTATACCATGTATTAAATATAGTGTCTCTTACTATAATATATTTATTTTTTAATTCCTATCTGTATATATGCTATATGTCTATACATTATAAAATTTTTATTTAATATAAATATATACTATATAGTTATAATTTCAAAATTATAATTTGTATATTTATATAATGTATAAAATACGTTTTTCTATAAACAGCTTTTCTACATATGCTTTTTATATATAAAATTCTTGTATAGAGAGATATAGTTTAGATAAATATGTATACAGACATATTTTAGATAAATATGTATAAATAGAAAGATAAATTTTAGATATAGAAGTACAAATACAAAGGTGTATTTTAGTTAAATATGTGTAAATACAAAGACATTTTAGGCACATATATTTTATACAACTATATATAAATATAAGTTACATTTTATATAATTACATATAACAATTAATGACATTTTATTTAAATATATGAACATTAAATAGGTCTTTTTTAATTATGCATAAAGGTAGGATATATTTTAGATAAAAAGACATACAAAACATTACATTCCTTGCTCCTCTCTTGTGACTTGGTGCTGTTTTTGTGCTGACAATAAATGACTTTTTTTCTAAATATATAAACATAAAATAAATCTTATTTAAATATACATAAATATAGAAGATATTTTAGATAAAAATACATACAAAGTATTTATTACATTGTTTGCTCCTAACATGACTTTGTGCTGGTTTTGCACTTACAATAAATGACATTTTATCTAACTATATAAGCATAAAATAAATCTTATTTAAATATACATAAATACAGAAGGTATTTTAGATAAAAATGCATATAAAATGTTCTATTCCTTGCTCCTCTCTCGTGACCTGGGTGTGTTTGTGTGCTGGCAGCTGAACCTGGGCACGGTGGGGTTCTACCGCACGCAGTACAGCCCGGCCATGCTGGAGAGCCTCATCCCGGCCATCAAGGACCTGTCCCTGCCCCCCGTGGACAGGCTGGGGCTGCAGAACGACCTCTTCTCCCTGGTGAGACCCCTGGGGCTGGGGCACGAGCCCCTGGGGCTGGGGCACGAGCCCCTGGGACTGGGGCACAATCGTCTGGGATTGGAGCAAAATCCCCTGGGATTGGAGCAAAATCCCCTGGGACTGGGGCAGAATCCTCTGGGATTGGAGCAAAATCATCTGGGACTGGGGTAGAATCCCCTGGGGCTGGGGCACGAGCCCCTGGGACTGGGGCAAAATCTTCTGGGATAGAGAAAATCCCCTGGGACTGGGGCAGAATCCTCTGGGACTGGGGCACAATCCTCTGGGATTGGAGCAAAATCATCTGGGACTGGGGCACAAGTCCCTGGGACTGGGGAAAAATCCCCAGCGACAGAGAAAATCCCCTGAGATTGGGGCAAAATCATCTGGGATAGAGAAAATCCCCTGGGACTGGAGCAGAATCCCCTGGGATTGGAGTAAAATCATCTGGGATAGAGAAAATCCCCTGGGGCTGGGGCACAATCCTCTGGGATTGGAGCAAAATCATCTGGGACTGGGGCAGAATCCCCTGGGACTGGGGCAGAATCCCCTGGGATTGGAGCAAAATCATCTGGGATAGAGAAAATCCTTTGGGATTGGGTCAGAATCCTCTGCTATGGAGAGAATCCTTTGGGATCGGGGCAGAATCCCTTGGGATTGGGGCAAAATCCTTTGGGAGTGGGGAAAAATCATCTGGGATAGAGAAAATCCTTTGAGACTGGGGCAAAATAATCAAATAAATTGATGAGCTGTTAAAAATGGGATTAATCCCTGTGTTTTCCTGATAATCAATAAAACAACATGTTGAGCTATTAAAAAATGGGATTAATCCCTTTTTTTTTTTCTTCTTCTTCTCCAGGCCCGAGCTGGAATCATCAGCACCGTGGAGGTGCTGAAAGTGATGGAAGCTTTTGTGAACGAGCCCAACTACACCGTGTGGAGCGACCTGAGCTGCAACCTGGGCATCCTGGCCACGCTCCTGTCCCACACGGATTTCTACGAGGACATCCAGGTGTTCGTCAGAGACGTCTTCTCCCCCATCGGGGAGAGGCTGGGCTGGGACCCCAAACCTGGAGAGGGTAGGAAAGTTCTGCTGGGGATGGATGGGAGTCTCGGGGGGTGGGTGAATCAGCAGGGGTTTGAGGGGGGAAACTGCTGGGAAATTCAGTTATGGGGTGGTGGGGAATCTTGAGTGTCAGGAAATCATCAGGGTTTTGGTTGAAAACTGCTGGGAAATTCAGTTATGGGGTTGGGGAATCTTGAGTGTCAGGAAATCATCAGGGTTTTGGTTGAAAACTGCTGGGAAATTCGGTTATGGGGTTGGGAATGGTGTCAATGAATTAACAGGGATTTGAGGGGAATCTGCTGGGAAATTCAGTTAGGGGGTTTGGGAATCTTGTGTCAATAAATCAGAGATTTAGGGGAAAACTGCTGGGAAATCCAGTTTTGGATTTGGAAATCTTGAATGTTAATAAATCAGGGATGTGGGGACAATTTCTGCTGGGGAATTCTGGAAATCTTGGGGATCAATAAGGCATTTTTCTGTTCTTTCTCACCCCTAGGCCATCCAAATGCCCTCCTGAGGGGTCTGGTTCTGGGAAAACTGGGAAAAACTCCCAAATAATCCCATTTTTTCCATTCTTTCTCACCCCTAGGCCACCTAGATGCCCTCCTGAGGGGTCTGGTTTTGGGAAAACTGGGCAAAGCCGGGCACAAGGCGACGTTGGAAGAGGCCCGGCGCCGGTTCAAGGAGCACGTGGAAGGGAAGCACATCCTGTCTGCTGACCTGAGGAGTCCTGTAGGTCCTGGGGGGGGGTTTGAGGTCCCCAAAATCTGTCCCCACCCCCTTGGCAGGTGTATTCCAAAGGGGAGGGTGAGGATCCCTCTCTTTGCCATCCTGGTGGGGTTTTTTCCATTTTTGGAATGGCCCAACTTTTCCTGAAATGGAGGAAAACGTGAAAGAGTTGAAGCAGCTCTACAATGCAGGGTTAAAACACAGGAGGGAGCAGTGCTGGTGCTTCCAGATGTGGGAATTCCTACCCAATTGCTGCATTTCCAAAAGTGTGGTGATGTTTTAAAATTTTTCTTTGGAAGTAATTCCTGGTTTTCTCCCAGGTCTACGTGACTGTGCTGAAGCACGGGGACAGCTCCACTCTGGACACCATGCTGAAGGTGGGTGCTCACTCTCCAAAATCCCACATTTCCTCCTAAAAATCCCTCTGGGCTGGGATTTCTCCACACCCAGCCCCAACCTCGGGTCGTGGTGTGAAATTCCCTTGGGAATTCCTCCCTGTCCTGCTTGACCTTTTTACATAAACCAGTGAAAAATCAATTTTTTCCTGATGCCATTCCTTGGGATTAACGGAGCCACCAGCCAGGCCAATTTGTCCCTGCTTGGGTTTGATGAGTAATTAGCAGCTGTGGCACCCAGAGAGGGCTCATTAGGTGTGTAATTAATTTATTAATTGCTCTCTGGACGTGTTTCCCCCTGCAGCTGCACAAGCAGGCCGACATGCAGGAGGAGAAGAACCGGATCGAGCGCGTCCTCGGAGCCATCTCCCAGCCAGAGCTGATCCAAAAAGTTCTCACCTTTGCACTTTCAGTGAGTTCCTGGGCAGAGCTGCCCCTTCCTGGGGGAAATCCCCTCAGGAATTACCCTGGGAGAGCACTCAGGGTGAGCTGGAACTGCAGGAATTCTCTGCGTGGGTCGAGCTTCGTGTTGTGTCCTCAAAGGTTTTGGGGGGAAAGTTCCAAATTAAGAAAAATCTTGAGTGAGTTTGGTTCCAGATTAGGAAAAGTCTTGAGTGAACTGGGTCCAAAATCAGAAAAAATCTGAGAGGGTTGGTTTCAAATTAACAAAAAATCTGAGAGGGTTGGTTCCAAATTAACAAAAAATCTGAGAGACTTGGTTCCAAATTAACAGAAATATTGAGTGAGCTCGATCCAGATTAACAGAAATCTGAGTTGGTTCCAAATTAACAAAAATCATAAATGAGCTGGTTCCAAAATCAGAAAAATCCGAGTGAGTTTGTTTCAAGTTAACAAAAATCTGAGAGTTGGTTCCAGGTGAATGAAAATTTGAGGGAATTTCTTCCAAATTACCAAAAATCTGAGGGAGTTGGTTCCAGAGTAATGAAAATTTGAGTAAGGTGGTTCCAAATTAAAAAACCTCTGAACGAGCTGGTTCCAAATGAAGCAAACTCTGATTGTTCTGGTTGGAGGCACCTGCTGTGGGGATTTTTTGTGCTCAGGGCCATTGATTCCCTGGTGTTGTGGAAGTTCATCCCAATTCTCCTGGCAGTGCTCTGCTTCCAATTCCCAGGAAGCCAAAATGTACTTTTACCTCTCAATTTACCAAAGAGCCAAAATTATCTCTCCAAATCTTTCCTTTTTTAGTTAAAATAAGAATTTTTTTTTGTGGATGTAACCTGAGAATAACTCAGGGATTTGCTTTTCCTTCAATCTTTGAGTTGTACATTAAATTTTTGAGTTAAAAAAAAAGTGCTTTAATTGACAGATCGAGTGCAGAAATACCTAAAACCTAAACCCAAGGTGCTGGAATTGTTGGAAAAATGTGGAATATTGCTAATATCTCCCTCCCCAGGAAGAGGTACGTCCCCAGGACACGGTGTCAGTGATTGGAGGAGTGGCTGGAGGCAGCAAGCAGGGCAGGAAAGCTGCTTGGAAATTCGTAAGGGACAACTGGGAGGAGCTTTATAATCGATACCAAGGTGGATTCTTAATATCCAGATTAATAAAGGTAAAGATTAATAAATAAAGGGGCTCTGGGGAAAAGCCCTTCCCTCACAGCTGGGACTGGAAATGTTCAATTTCACCTTTAATGTTGGGTTTGTGGTTTTTTTTTTCTTTACTCCCTTCAGCTCACAGTGGATGGATTTGCAAATGATAAAATGGCTGCAGAAGTAAAGGTAAGAAGCTTTAATTAAAGAATTTATTAATTAGTCACTGACAAACTTCGGGTGCTGTGGCTGGAAGAGTCAAATCCTGGTGGATTTTGTTGTTCTGTCCCCAAACTTGCCCCTCTTTGGGTTGGATAAGATATTATTGAAATGCCCTGAAATCAGCATTTTGGAAGTAATCTGGAATTTCAACTTCATTCATTTCAACTTTGATAAAATCCAGCAGAATTTGGCAGCAGCTTTGAGCCTCCCCAAAAAAGAAAACTTTAAAAAATTCAGAACTATTCCAACTTCCATCATTGGTAGAGCTCTCAGAGTGGGTGTGGGCTTCATCATTTATTCTTTCCCCACATTTTTCCAAGAACATGCTGGAAGAAGAAACTTTAAAATAGGGCTGTTAATTTGTTAATTAGCACTTTCCTGCAAGGAAAATACTCAGAAGGGATTTTTATTCCACAGGTCAGCTGAGCCCTGAGCTGGCTTTATCCTTTTTATCATTTAGTGACTTTCCTTAGTAAAGATTTAATGGCAGAAATGATTTTTACAGAGAAATTTTGCATTAGAATTAATTAATTTTTTTATTTTTTACAAAACACTTGAGCGGGAAAACCACCCTCAATTAAATCCCAGCTCTTTTCCAAGAGAATTCCTGAGCTTTTAGTGGGGAACTTCCCTTGGCTGAGCCTCCGTGTCACCTTGCAGAGCGTGCCAAATCCCAGGAAAAGCTGCTTGCAGGGAGGCAGGGAGAGCTCCTGGCCAGGCTTTCCCCTGTCCCTGCAAAATGTCACAGGGAGCTCCAGCCCCAGGGAGCTCCAGCCCCAGGGAGCTCCTGCAGGAGGAAATGTGAGACTGCCTGGCCAGCCTGGGCTGGAGGGCACTGCCCAGCCCCTGGGGGTCACTGTCTGGCCAAACTGGGCCTGGAGGGCACTGCCCAGTCCCTGGAGGTCATTGTCTGGCCAAACTGGGCCTGGGGGTCACTGTCCAGCTCTGGAGGGCACTGCCCAGCCCCTGGAGGTCACTGTCCATCCAAACTGGGCCTGGAGGGCACTGCCCAGCCCCTGGGGGTCACTGTCTGGCCAAACTGGGCCTGGAGGGCACTGCCCAGTCCCTGGAGGTCATTGTCTGGCCAAACTGGGCCTGGGGGTCACTGTCCAGCTCTGGAGGGCACTGCCCAGCCCCTGGAGGTCACTGTCCATCCAAACTGGGCCTGGAGGGCACTGTCCAGCCCCTGGAGGTCACTGTCTGGCCAAACTGGGCCTGGAGGGCACTGTCCAGCCCTTGGAGGTCATTGTCTGGCCAAACTGGGCCTGGGGGTCACTGTCCAGCCCTTGGAGGTCACTGCCAACCCCTGGAGGTCACTGTCCAGCCTGGGAAGAAACCTGAGAGTGGCACCAGGGCTGTGCCAAAGGGCCTGGAGGCTTCCCTGGCATCTTTCTGCTCCAGATATCCCAAAATATCCCTGGGAGCTGCTGCCTGTGGGGCTGAGCCAGCTCCTGGGGGTGTCCCTGGCAGCAAGGACAGCTCCATGGAAAAGCCCCTGTGGCTTTTCCTTCAGCAGGGAAACTGAGGGGGTTTGCCAATCCCACCCTTCCTGGGAACTCGGGAATGCCTGGAAAGGGTTCCAGAGCAGCTTCAGCTCGGGGGCAGCTGTGGGTGCCACAGGTGGTCTGAGCTGGTTGGAGAGTGTCCAGAGCAGGGACAGGGTGGGAATTTGGGGTGTCTGAGCAGGGACAGGGTGGGATTTTGAGGTGTCTGAGCAGGGCCTGGGGTTGAACTGATGATCCCTGTGAGTCTCAGAGCTTCAGGAGCATTTGGACAACACCCTCAGGGCTGGGCTGGGATTGTCGGGATCATCCTGTGAGGGGGCAGGACACCCTGGAAGTGTTTCCCCACCCCTGCAGGTGCCGAGGGCTGGGCTGCCTGGGGCTCTGACGGACCTTTGGTGCTGTCACCATTTTGGGGCTGTCACCTTTGTGGCTGTCACCGGGTGATTTTTAACCTCCCTCTCTCAACCCCTGGGGCAACCCCCCCATCCAAATTCCCGCATAACCTCCAGGGCTCGGTCCCGCCCGGCCCCTGCCCCGCCCCAGCCGTGTCCTTGTCCCCCCGCAGGCGTTCTTCGAGAGCCACCCGGCGCCGTCTGCGGAGCGCACGGTGCAGCAGTGCTGCGAGAACATCCTGCTGAACGCGGCCTGGCTGCGGCGCGACGCCGACAGCATCCAGCACTTCCTGCAGCAGCGCCGGGCCCCGCCCGCCCCCGTGTGAGCCCCCCGCGCCCGCGCCGGCCCCAGCACAGCCCAGGGGACCAGGGAGGAGCCCCCCAACCGCTGACCCACATGCCAAGAATTTGGGAGTTCTGTTCGGTTTCCTTTTTTTCCCCTCCCCACCCCCCCACTTTTTTTTTTTTTTTAATTTTTTTTTTTTTTAATTTGGTTTATTTCCTTCCTCCTTCTCCTCCTCCTCCTCAAGCCCATGGGGATTGGACCGTGAATGTAGAGTTTAACCGGTTCCTGCTCACACACTCCAAGAATTTGGGAAAAAAATTCTGTTCGGGGAAAAAAAAAAAAAAAAGGCGACAACAGCAACAACAAAAATTGATCAGCGATTCTGCAGAAAGACAGAGAGAGAGAGAGAAAAAATACAAAAATACAAAAAAAAAAAGAGAGAAAAATCTGTAAATATGATAGTAATAAAATAGAGCATAACAAAACTGTGAAACTTCCTCAAGCCTTGTCAGTGGTTAAAATATTTAACACCCCCCCCATCCCCTTTCCTGACACTCTTATTGACAGATGTTCTGTTTTTTACACCCTCCCCCCCCCCCAAAAAAAAGAGGAAACCAGGGGTTTTTAGGTCAGTGGAGGGTCTGAGGCAGGAGTGGGGCCTCAGCCTTGTGTGGATCAGGTCACTGGGCCAGGCAGGTGTGGTTTGACAGAACCTGTGCAAGGTTTTGGGGAGATGTCCCTGAACCCCTCCCCACCCCAAGGATAGTAGGGTTCCCCTTTTCCCTCTTGTGTTACCTCTCAGCAAAAAAAAAAAAAAAAAACCCCAAAAAACCCCCAAACCCGCCCGTTCTGTTTCTCTTGGGTTCCCCACCCCCTCTCGCTGATGTCCTTCCTGGAGAGATCGGGATTGTAAAGGAAAACTCCTCTCACAGCCACATTAAAAACAGAAAGGTTGGTGCAGTTTGATTTTATTTCCCAGTTCCTCGTGGCCCCTTCTCCCCGTGCAGGGGGGGTGTGGGGGCTGCTGCTGCTGCCGGGGCAGGGCTGCCCTGCCCTCCTTCTCCAGAGGATCCAGCTGCTCCCAGCCCCTCCTTCCCAGGAGATTTCCCCTTCCTCTCCATGATTTCGGTGGAAAATTGGATTCAGAAGCCTTAAATCAGTGATGATGATGATGAAGCTGTGCCATCATCCCCTCCCAAGGCAGCGTGGTCCTACTAACCAGCCACCCTCTAATCCACAAAGGTTGGAGTTCCAGCTTTTTTATTTTTTTGGTTTTTCCTCCTTTTTTTCCCCCTTATTTTCTTTAACAGGAATTCGTATTTGGCGTGGCTTAACTGTTAATTTTTTTGGAAGGTCATCAGATTTAACTTGTCAGACTGCTTCCCCTTGAGACATTTTTGTGCTATTGTTTAAAAAAAAAAAAGGATTACAAAAAAAACCCACAAAAAATCCAAAAAAAACTGACAAAAAAGAGTACAAAATAAACAAAAAAAAAAAGATTTAAAACAGTTGGCGTTAATAAAAATGTCAATGTGAAATTCACGTCCTCACCTTGTGTTCTGTTTGGAGGCTGAAAGGACCCGAAATTGGGTTTATTTGGAAGCTAAAATGACCCAAAGCTGGGTTTAATTTAAAGCCTGAAAGGACCCAAAGCTGGGTTTGTTTGAAAGCTGAAAGGACCCAAACCTGGGTCCTTAACTGGAGCCCAAAAGGACCCAAAATTTGGTTTATTTGGAGCCCAAAAAGACCCAGAGCTGGGTTTAATTTGGAGCCTGAAAGGACCCAAAGCTGGGTTTATCTGAGCCCAAAAGGACCCAAAATTGGGTTTATTTGGAGCCTGAAGGGGCTCAAAGCTGAAAGGACCCAAAGCCTGAAAAGCCCCAAAGCTGTGAGGGGACAGCAGCAGCCAAGGTGTCACTTCCAGGACCCCTCCTGTGCCAGCAGGGGCTGAGTTTGTGCTCACAGACCCTGAGCAGAGCCCGTGTAATCTGAATAAAAACCACCCTCAGGCACTCCAGAGCTGCCCAGGACTGGATTTAGCAGAGAAAGGAAAGAAATAATTCCATTGTGAATCAAAAAACTTGAATTCAACAGCGCAAAGTTGATGGAATAACAGTGTGGAAGCACTTCCAGGGTGGGGAAACACCCCAAAAATGAGAATTTTGAGGCTCTGAGCTCTTGCCTGGCTTGCCTGGTTTGGGACTTCCCAGCCTGGTTTGGGAGCTGAGGCGTTTCCCTGCTGTCAGCACCAGCCCTTTCCCCAGACTCAGCCGCTTTCCCTTCTGCTCCCTGCACACGGACAAAATAAAAACAACCCCGGAGGGAGCGGGGCTGGGGCTCGGGGGATCCGTGTGGGATCCAGGCAGAGCCGGGGGAGGCACAGAAACAACAACAGCAACCCCGGGAGCAAAGAGAACGGCCCTGAGGGGAGCTGAATTCCCAAGGAAAGGAACTTGGGAATTTGCCCTTTGTGTAGGAAATCTTTGTTTTTATCGCTGGAGGCAAAGTGGTGCTTGGGGAAGGGGCAGGACAAGGAGAGAGGAGATTTTGGGGTGAGGAAAGGGCTGAGCGTGGCCTCTCATGGAATTTAATTCCCAATTTAAGGAACTTTGGGATTTATCCTTTCCACAGGAAATTCTTAGAGGCAAAGTGATGCCAGGGAAAAGGGCAGGACAAGGACAGGGGAGATTTTGGGGTGAGGAGAGGGCTGAGATAGGGTTCAGGGGGCAATTAATGAGGGGACTGTGGTGATTAACGAGGGAACTGTGGTGATTAACGAGGGAGCTGTGGCTGCCACATCCCTGGAGCGCCCTGGGCCAGCGGGACCTGTCTGGATGAGCACTGGATGAGCTTTAATCTCCTTCCCACCCCAAACCTTCCCACGATTCTGGGATTTTGCCCACGGGATTTGGGGGCGTCCCCTGGGGCTGAGGGTCCCACCAGGGACACCTGAGGGATCCAAAGAGAGATCCACTGGATCCATCCACGCCTGGAGAACTCCTGCTGGGTCCCTGCTCCCCTCCCTGGCACTTTCCATACTCCGTGTAACCTGGATTTTCCAGGGATGGACATTCCCTGTAACCTGGATTTTCCAGGGATGGACATTCCCTGTAACCCGGATTTTCCAGGGATGGATATTCCCTATAACCTGGATTTTCCAGGGATGGATATTCCCTGTAACCCGGATTTTCCAGGGATGGATATTCCCTATAACCTGGATTTTCCAGGGATGGATATTCCCTGTAACCCGGATTTTTTAGGGAATGAACATTCCCTGTAACCCGGATTTTTTGGGGGAAGGATGGATATTCCCTGTAACCCGGAATTTTCAGGGAATGACAGATATTCCCTGGAGCCCTGGGCGGGCCCGTTTCCCCAGCAATGAATAAAATCCCTCCTCGGGGCCAGCACGAGCTCTGCTCCACAGAATTCCCTCAGGGATCAGCTGGAGCTCGTGGGGAATCTCTGGCGGTTTGGGATGGGGAGCCCTGCAGGCACCACGGACCTGTCGGGCAGCTTTTCCTCACTTCCCGCTGCACTGGGCAGGGAATTCTCCCGGATTTGGCCCCACGGGAGGAAATTCTGGGAGCTGCTCCTCCTCCTCCTCTGCGTGCCCTGGGCTTGGGGAGCACCCGGAGCCCGGGATCTCCTCGCAGCCCGTGGGTGAAGGCAGCTGTTTGCAGCTGGAATAGGAACGTCGGGGCCAGCTGCTCCCAGGGGCTCCTCACTCCAGGGTTTTCCCTGGATCGTGGAATCCTGGGATGGTTTGGGTGGGAAGGGACCTTAAATCCCCTCCCATTCCCACCCCTGCCAGGTGCTCCAAACCCTGTCCAACCCAGCCTTGGACACTTCCAAGCAGCCACAGCTGCTCTGGGAAATCCGTGTGGCGTTTTCAGAGCCTCACCGTAAAAAACTTCTTCCTTTTATCTCATCTAAATCAATTTAAAGCCGTCCTCCCCTGTCCTACTGCAATGCTCCATAAATCACAGACTGTCCTGAGCTGGGAGGGCCCCACAGGGATCATCCAGCCCTGCAGGACAGCCCAAAATCCCTCCCTGTGCATCCCTGTGAAACACTCCTGGAGCTTTGGCAGCTTTGGGATCACAACCATTCCATGGGGAGCTGTCCCAGTGCCCAACCACTCTCTGGGGGAAACCCCAAAATCCAACCCAAAATATCAATCCCAAACTCCCGGAGCTCTGGCAGCTTTGGGATCACAACCATCCCACGGGGAGCTGTCCCAGTGCTCCCCTCCCAAGGAGGAATTCCTCTCTGTCCCCGCCCTCTCCCCGTTCTCCCCGCGTTCCATCCGATCCCGTCTCTGCTCCCTTCCCCGGGCACCCGGAACCCTCCGGGAGCGATGAAAGGGCCGAGCGCGCCGCTCCCCCGCCCGGGGCCGTGCTCGCCTCTCCCGGAGCTCATCCCGGCCCTTCCCGGTGCCTCCCAGCCGCGGGAGGGGCCGGGGTCGTGTCCCGGTAATTGTCGCTCTGTGTTTTGGGGATGTGTCACTAATTGCCGCTCGCCGGGCCCGTTAATTGGTCACCCGCGCTTTGTCCTGCCCTTCTCCAGCGCTCCCGTTTTCCATCTTTTCCTTCCTATTCCCGCACCCCTCGGCCGTGCCCGGTGTCGCCCCGGTTTGGGGACACGCCGGGATGCGGAGGGACCCCTGGTGCCCATCCCGGGCCCGGTGCGGGGGCAGGCGGGGACACCGGGGCCGGTGCAGGGTGGGGTTGTCTCCGCGGGGAGCGCTTCAATCCCGGCCCCACCCGGTGACCGGCGCCGGCCCGCGGGACAGGCCGCCGCTTCTTGGGGGATTCCCATCCCGTAGCGAGTCTGCAGGGCGGGACAGGACACACGGACACACCGGGACACACCGGGACACACCCCCGGCCCCGGGAAACCCGCGCCGGCTCCGCTTCCCGCTGCGCGCCGAGCACGTGGCTCCTCCCAAGCCGGTTCCGGTGCCCGGAGATGCTGCGGCCGCTTCCCGCCCCCACCGCGGGCGGAGCTGCGCCGGGCTCGGCCGGGAACCACCGGCAGTACCGGTGACCCCGCTCTCCGTCCCGGCCATCCCGGGGGTCCCGGTGTCTCCCCCACCCGCGGCCCCACGTGGTCGCGCCCCACCCCCCTCCCCGCGGCAATGGTCCCGTCCCGGCCCCGCCCAATCCCCGCGCGCGCCGCCGGAGGCCCCGCCCCTTCTCTTTCCTCCCCCGCTCCCCCCCTTGGCCCCCCCCCCTCCAATGGCCTCGCGCCGCCGGCCCGACCAATGGGAAGGCGCGCGCGCCGGCCCGGGGGGGCCCCGCCGGCCAATCAGCGCGGCGGGCGCGGGGCGCGCGCGCGGGGCCTCCTGGCGTATCCCTCCGCCGCCCGGTGCGCGCGCGCGCCGCCGCCTCCCCGCTCGCGCGGCCCCTTCTTTTTTTTTTTTTTTTTTCTCCCTTTTTTTTCCCTTTTTTTTCTTTTTTTTTTCTTTTTTTTTTTTTTTTAATAATCTTCCGCCGCCTCTCCGCAGCCGCACCGGGAGCCGCCACCACCCCCGCCCCGCTCCGGCCTCCGCCCGCCGCCTCCGCGGGGCAGGCTCCGGCTTTCCGCCCTTCCCCTCCCTCCCCTCCTCCGGCCCGCCCCGCTTCCCCCCCCCCCCTCCCCTTCCCCTCCTCCTCCTCCTCCTCCTCCCGCCGGCGCCGGAGCCGCCACGCCGCCGCCATGGAGCTCATCACCATCCTAGAGAAGACGGTCTCGCCGGGTAGGGCGCGGGCTGAGGGCTGAGGGCGGCGGGGCGGGCAGGCCCGGCGGGGCCGGGCGGGGCGGGGGCCGCGCAACCCGCGGGGCGGCCGAGGCGTCTCCCGCAGCCCCGGGGAGGGCGTGGGCGGCGGGGAAGGCCGTGGGGCGGGCGGGAACCGTAACGGCGGGGAGGCTCCCGGGCGCGCTGAGGAGCGCGCTCGGAGCCTGAGGGCCCTGGCGGTTGGGCCGCGGCTGACGCCGGTTTCCCCTCCGCAGACTGCTCGGAGCTCGAGGCGGCGCAGAAGTTCCTGGAGCAGGCGGCCATCGAGAACCTGGTGAGCGCTCGGGGCGGCCCCGGGGGTGGCGGGGCCGGCGGCGGTGGCGGGGCCGGCGCTGCCCCGAGCGCTCCGCGGCCCCCCCGCCCCGCCCGGCTCGGCCCGGCCCGGCCCGGCCCGGCCGCCATGGCCGCTGCCGCCCCTGCCCGCGCCCGGCGGCCGCGCGGGCCAATCACAGCGCGTCCTGCGGGCCCGGCAGCCAATCAGCGCGCGGCGCCGGGCCGAGGGGCGGGGCCGGTGCGGGAGCGGCCGCGGGCCATGTGCGGCCACCGCGGCCATCGCGGCCCCGGGCGCCGCCCGGTCCTAAAGCCCGGCCACCCGCGGGGACCCCGAGCGGCCCCGCCGGCCGCCGCCAGCGCCCGCGGGACCCCTGTCCGCTCCCGGTGCCCGCCGCACCCCCGCCCAGCCCGGCCGCCCGCTCCTACCGCCCGATCCTGCTGCCCGCGGGACCCCCGGCCGGTTCTAGCGCCCGGTCCGACGAAACCCACTCCCAGCCCTGCTGGGCGCGGGATCCCTGCCCGGTGCTGCTGCCCGGTTCTGGTGTCCGGTCCCGCTGCCCGTGGGACCCCCGCCCAGTCCTGCTGCCCGGTTCTGGTGCCGTCGGGGCCCCTGTCCGGTCCTACTGCCCGGTCCACCGGGACCGCCGCATCCCCTCGAGACCCCCGCCCCGGCGGGATCGGAGCTTGGGGAGTCTGGGGAGCGGCTCAGGGGCGTCAGGGGAGGGAGGCTCGGCTGGGCAGGGGGAGTTGCACCCCCGGTGACCTTAAATTTGAGGAAGAAAAGAAATCTGAAAAAAGAAAGGGAAAAAACCAAAAGCCCAGACTCCCGGGTGTAATCGCTGTGTTGGAACAGGAGATTTAAGGCTGCTGGTGGTTGAGAAGGGTTTTTGCTTAGTCAAGGTGTGGGGCTGGATCTCTGGCTGGTCCTTGCAGGGATGGGGAGCACTGGGGGGTGCTGGCTCCTGGTGTCTCGGTGCTGTCCTTGTCACAGCCCCGTTATCACCCCCAGAACTGTCACCTGTCAGCCCAGCAGCCCTTCCCTCCCCTGGCCTGGTGTCAGCTGGGAAAGCCACAGAGATTCTGGGTTTCTGCTGCTGTTGGAAGGAGTGAGAGGCCCCCTCGGAACTGGGATTGATGCAGCTTTTGTGCTGAACCTCGGTTGTGAGGGAAAATCCTCAGGATTGGTGCTGGTGGAGTCTCAGGACCCCCTGACTGAGCCTGGATCTCCAGGGCTGTTGTGTGAGGGATTTTGGGGTGATGGGCAGGAGCTGCTCGTGGTCCTGATTTCCAGGTGTTGGGAAGAGCTTGGATTTCCCAAGGTTTCATTTTTCCTCTCTGCCTTGGGGGATCACTCCAAGCTTTTGTTTTCACTTTGCTTTGTGTGAGGCAGGACTGGGGGAGAGCAGAGCTTGGACTGGGACCAAGGGTTTGTGTGGGATGGGGATGTGGAGTGGTCCAGGCTGGGAGGGGGCTGAGTCCTGGAGGAGGAGGATGGGGATGAAGCAGGAGGATGAGGATGAAGCAGGAGGATGAAGATGGGGATGAAGCAGGAGGATGAGGATGAAGCAGGAGGATGGGGATGAAGCAGGAGGATGAAGATGGGGATGAAGCAGGAGGATGAAGATGTGGAATTCAGGGCTGTCCCCACCATGGGATGTGGTCACTGGGTGGGAAGAGCCTTTCCCAGCAGAGCCCCAGGGGGCTTGGGAGCATCTCCCAGTTCCCTGATGGAGCCTCCTGCTCTTCCTCATCCCCCTTTCTCCTCCTCTCCACCCCTAATTTAGCCCCTTTTACCTGATTTATCACTCTTTACCTGAGGTGTTCACTGACATCTCTGCAGGTGGGAGCCAGGTCAGCCACATCTTCTGTTCTCTCTCCAGTCTGGGAGGTTCCATGTGATGCTGCTCATTTTTTTTAGCCTGAAAACCTCATGGAAAGACAAATTTTCCTGCTAATTTATGAGTGAGAAACCCAAGGGTGCTTCTCCACCTGTGAATTTCAGGAGTTTTCTTGTCCAAGGTGGCAGCAACACTTCTGGGTTGTCCTGTGAACCGATTCTGGCTGGTTCCCCACTCATAATGAAATCAGAGTGTAAAATTTAGTTTGAAGTGGTTTAGTGGAGTCTGTTTGTAGGATTCATTCTATTGCATTAAACTTAGAGTATTCCTAATGCCTTACACCCATCCTTTTAAGATTTCCCCCATTTTTTGACCCCAAATTTTGCAGTTTAAACATTGAAGAGTTGGGGATGGAACAACTAAAATGAATTTTATCTCAAGAGCTGGGCTTGGGCATTGAAAACGTGGAGTCCAAGGCACTGGAGTTGTTTGTTCAACTTTTGAATGTTGGGTTAATTTTAAAAACGGGATTTTAGTGCCCCAAAATCTTTGTAATTTAGGATTATCTTTTAAAGCTGTATTTTAAGATTTCTTAAGAGATTCTAGAAATGGGTTTATTGCAAAGAAGTTGAAGATTTTTAGGAAAATCATGTTTCTAGTTGGTGTAAAAAGGTTTGGAAAGCGATGCAGATGCTCCCACTATTTCCTAGGAGGGCTTTTCTGAGCAGGCAAAAAGCTTTTGAGGAAAAATGATAAAACTTCTCTGCTGAGGCTTGACTTCAGGGAAGCCTCTGAAATGTGAAGAAATTTAAAAAAGGTTTGAAAGAAGAAAAGGTTTAAAAATGGAAGGTGTCAGCAAAGGAAGTGGCAGCGATGTTGGGGGGTTTATGTGCACTGAGGTGGTTTGGGGGGAGTTAATCCTCATAATGGGGGGGTTAATCATCATTTGGGGGAGTTAATTATCATTTTGGGGGAGTTAATCATCATTTTGAGGTGCTCATCATCATTTTGATCAGCAGAGAGTTTGGAATGTCTCCAATCAGAGATTCCATATTTTACCAACCTCGATTCCGATGTGGAATCACCGAAACACCGAGCAGGGAGTTCCCCCTTTCCACGCCCAATGCCCACCCATAAAATCCTTTTTTTTTGACCCACAAATCCATTTATTTAAAGGAATTCTCAGGGCAGGCAGGAGCAGGGAAGGTAACTGGGCTCCGGTGTCAGCTCTAAAAAAATCCCAGCCCGGCAGAGCCACCGGAGCTTCCGGCGCTTCCCGGCGCTTCTGGTGAGGAGCTTAACCCGTAATCTGGGGCCAGATCCGGGCTGGGGGGGCTCTGGGGGGGCCCTGGGGGCTGCCTGGGGGCTGACCCCGCTCTTCTCCTCAGCCGACCTTCCTGGTGGAACTGTCCAAAGTGCTGGCCAACCCCGGGAACAGCCAGGTCGCGCGCGTGGCCGCCGGGCTGCAGATCAAGAACTCGCTGACCTCCAAGGACCCCGACATCAAGGCCCAGTACCAGCAGAGATGGCTGGCCATCGACGCCAACGCGCGCAGGGAGGTCAAGAACTTCGTAAGTCCTGGGGTTTTTCCTTGTTTTCCCCTAAATTCCGTGTTGGGAGGGCTCGATGAGGAGCCAACCATGGTTCTCCACCCAAAAAGTTTTCCTGTAGCTGCTCCCGGTCTCTGGAGCAGCAGCAGCTGCTCAGGGGCTCGGTTCGAGGAGTTGATTTCATCTGGATGAGAGCTGGGGTGGAATCTGGACAAAAGTCTTCCCCCAGGGGTTGGTTGGGTGCTGGGACAGCTCCCCGTGGGGTGGTTGTGATCCCAAAGCTGCCAGAGCTCTGGGAGTTTGGGGTTGGGCTTGTTGGGTTGGATTTTGGGGTTTCCTCCAGGGGGTTTTTGGGCACTGGAGCAGATCTCCATGGAATGATCGTGATCCCAGACCTCTCAGAGCTCCGGGAGTTTGGGATTGATATTTTGGGTTGGATTTTGGGGTTTCCTCCAGGGGGTTTTCGGGCATTGGAGCAGATCTCCATGGAATGATCGTGATCCCAGACCTCTCAGAGCTCCGGGAGTTTGGGATTGATATTTTGGGTTGGATTTTGGGGTTTCCTCCAGGGGGTTTTTGGGCACTGGAGCAGATCTCCATGGAATGATTGTGATCCCAGACCTCTCAGAGCTCCAGGAGTTTGGGGTTGGGTTTGTTGGGTTGGATTTTGGGGTTTCCTCCAGGGGGTTTTCGGGCACTGGAGCAGATCTCCATGGAATGGTTGTGATCCCAGACCTCTCAGAGCTCCAGGAGCTTTGGGGATTGATATTTTGGGTTGGATTTTGGGGTTTCCTCCAGGGGGTTTTTGGGCACTGGGACAGCTCCCCATGGAATGGTTGTGATCCCAAAGCTGCCAAAGCTCCAGGAGTGTTTCACAGGGATGCACAGGGAGGGATTTTGGGGTGTCCTGCAGGGCTGGATGATCCCTGTGGGGCCCTCCCAGCTCAGGACAGTCTGTGATTTGTGGAACGTTGCGGTAGGACAGGGGAGGATGGCTTTAAATTGATTTAGATGAGATAAAAGGAAGAAGTTTTTTACTGTGAGGTTCTGAAAATGCCACACGGATTTCCCAGAGCAGCTGTGGCTGCTTGGAAGTGTCCAAGGCCGGGTCGGACAGGGTTTGGAGCACCCTGGGACAGTGGAAAATGCTCCTGCCCTTGGCACTGGGTGGGATTTAAGGTCCCTTCCCACCCAAACCATCCCAGGATTCCGTGGCTTCCCCTGCAGCTGGGCTGGACGTTGATTTTTCTGCAGGAAATGCTTTTTAAGGAAGATTTTTCTTCCCTTTCTGAGGAAGAGCTTCCCCAAGTGCTCTCCAATCCCCATCAACACCTTTGAAATGCCCTGAGTCTGAACAATCTTCACACGAGGCCCAGGAAGTTTTAAGAGTGGAAAATGGGAAAAAAATTGCAAGTTCCAGATGGAAAATTAGGGAAAAAATTTGTGTTTTTTTCCCAAGGATCCTGTTTGCCCTGTGCCAGTTCAGAGCCTGCAGGGACAGAAGTGGTGGCTCAGTATTTTTTTTTTTCTTTTTGGCTGATGGGAGCAGAAAACGGTGCTGGGATTTGTGCAGTGCTCTGTGATTGATTCAGCTCGGCCCTGAGCTTTAGATTTATTTTTTTGTGCGTTGATAGAATCGCTCTCCATAATCCCAGAATTATTTGGGTTGGGAGAACCCTGAATTCCATCCATTGCCACCTTTCCCTGTCCCAGGG
Organism: Phylloscopus whistleri; assembly: GCA_017589585.1. Classification (NCBI taxonomy): domain Eukaryota; kingdom Metazoa; phylum Chordata; class Aves; order Passeriformes; family Phylloscopidae; genus Phylloscopus; species Phylloscopus whistleri. The sequence goes on along the minus strand of JADMLD010001697.1, from coordinate 55,432 downwards.
TGCTCCAAGCCCAGTCCAGCCTGGCCTTGGACGTTCCAGGGAGATAAATTTGGGTGAGAGGTGATGGAGCACCTTGGATCCTTCATTTCCATGGAATGTTATGGGATCAGAACCTGTCCTCGTGCACTGAAAGTGAACAATTGGTTGTTGTTTTCAGTCAAAAATCCAGCATTTAGGTGGAAGTTTGGAAAATGAAGGTGTGTGAGTGGAAATGCTGAAAAAACGAGTCCTCATCTCCTTTGGTTTTTTAAAGAAAGTTTTATTGGTGTGTAACCAAAAATGCTGGAAAAATGCAAATCCCTCCCTCCAGTTTTTATAGAAAATACTGTTGATGTTCAAGTGGGAATGAGGCAAAAAACAAATAGATTTCAATCTATTTTTTTTTTTAAGTTACTGGTGTATAATGGGGAATGTTGAAAAAATTCATCCTGTGTCCCTCCAGTTTTTAGAGAAAGTTATTGGTTTAGAACTAAAAATGATGGAAAAACACAAATCCCTCCCTTTACTTTTTAAAGGAAATTTTATTCGTGTATGTTAGGGAAATGCTAAAAAACCCCTCTAGTTTTTAAAGAAAGTGTTATGGGTGTATAACTAAAAATTATTTTAAAAGATAAAAAAAAAAAACATAAAATGATGGGAAAATGCAAATCCCTCTCTCTGCTTTTTAAAGAAAATTTTATTGGAGTATAACAAGAAAAGCTGAAAAAAATCCATCCCCCCACCTCCATTTTTTAAGGAAAAGTTCCCAAAGTCCACCAACAAAAATCCTGATCGATCCCAATACACAGCAAAGTTACCCAGATGATTTTGGCATGAAAAATTTGCTGTGTGGGGTGAATTTAATTGGAAACGTGGAGTCCGAGGCACTGGAGGTGTTTGTTCAACTTTTGAATGTTGGGTTAGTTTTAAAAATAGATATTTAGTACCCCAAAATCTTAATTTAGGATTTATTTAGTAATTTAGCATTAAGGTCTTTTTACCGATTTGTAAAACTTTTCTCCAAACCACCCCAATTTGTAAAACTTTTTTCCAAACCACCCCAATTTCTAAAACTTTTTTCCAAACCACCCCAATTTGTAAAACTTTTCTCCACACCACCCCAATTTCTAAAACTTTTTTCCAAACCACCCCAATTTGTAAAACTTTTCTCCACACCACCCCAATTTGTAAAACTTTTTGCCATTTCCCTTCACCAGGGGAATCCCCGCCGAGATCCCCACATCCCCACCACCACCACGTTCTTCTCCAGAACAAACCCAGCGGTTTCTGGGGCGAGATGAAGGATTTTTTTGGGGGTGATGTCGCTGTAGAGCATGATATCAGGACACAGACTCGTTCAGAAGGCTGGAGATTCAAAATCTGGCTTTTTTATCAAAAACCTGCCTTTTATACTTTTTCACAACGAGCCCACCTAAGAGGTGGGATCCTTGGGCCCATTGGTCACACCAAGGGACCATCAAACAAAATTCCCTCCTCTGGGAAAGGATGTAGAAAAACAAGATAATTTACAGTAACATGAACTTGTTCACAACAAGTGTCTCTGGGAACAGAAGTTTAGGAAGTTTAGGAAGGACATTGAGACGCTTGAGCGTGTCCAGAGGAGGGCAACGAGGCTGGTGAGGGGCTTGAAACACAAAACTGAGGGATCTAGGGTTGTTTAGCCTGGAGAAAAGGAGACTTAGAGGTGATCTTATCACTCTCTACAACTCCCTGAGGGGTGGCTGTGGTCAGTTGGGGGTTGGTCTCTTTCTCCAGGCAACAACTGACAGAACAAGAGGACACAGTTTTAAGCTGCGTCAAGGGAAGTATAGGTTGGATATCAGGAAAAAGTTTTTCACAGAAAGAGTGGTAAAGTATTGGAATGGCCTGCCTGGGGAGGTGGTGGAGTCACCATCCCTGGATGTGTTTAAGAAGAGACTGGATGTGGCACTGGGTGCCATGGTCTAGTTGAGGTTTCAGGGCTGGGTTGGACTCGATGATCTTGAGGGTCTCTTCCAACCTGGAGATTCTGTGATTTTCTGAGATCAAAACATGGCAGGCACAAACTGTGGCTACAGGGGGTGAGGGGTTTTCTTTGCCCGCCCTGACCCCGCTCCCTGGCCCGTGCAGGTGCTGCAGACGCTGGGCACGGAGACGTACCGGCCCAGCTCGGCGTCGCAGTGCGTGGCCGGCATCGCCTGCGCCGAGATCCCCATGAACCAGTGGCCGGAGCTGATCCCGCAGCTGGTGGCCAACGTCACCAACCAGCACAGCACCGAGCACATGAAGGAGTCCACACTCGAGGCCATCGGCTACATCTGCCAGGACATCGTGAGTGCCGGCGCCGGTTGGGGGTTGGAGAAGGGTTCTCGGGGATTCGGATCTCCCGGCGTGGTGTGGGGTGGGTTGGGGGCTGTGCTGGGCAGGGTTGGGTTGGGTTTGGTGGGTTGGGTTTGGTGGGTTGGGGTTTTTGGGTTTGTTGGGTTGGGTTTGGTGGGTTGAGGTTTTTGGATTTGTTGGGTTAGGTTGAGGGTTGGGTTTTTTGGGTTGGATTTTTGGTTTGATTTGGGGTTTGGTGGGTTGGGGTTTTTGGATTTGTTGGGTTAGTTTGAGGGTTGAGTTTTTTGGGTTGGATTTTTGGTTTGCTGGGTTGGGGTTTGTGGGTTTGGTGGGTTAGTTTGAGGGTTGGGTTTTTTGGGTTGGATTTTTGGTTTGATTTGGGGTTTGGTGGGTTGGGTTTGGTGGGTTGAGGTTTTTGGGTTTGGTGGGTTGGATTTGGTAGGTTGGGGTTTTTGGGTTTGGTGGGTTAGATTGAGGGTTGGGTTTTTTGGGTTGGGTTTTTGGTTTGATTTGGGGTTTGGTGGGTTGGGGTTTGTGGGTTTGCTGGGTTAGATTGAGGGTTCAGTTTTTGGGGTTGGATTTTTGGTTTGATTTTGCGTTTTTTAGGTTGGGTTTGTTGGGTTGGAATTGTTGGGTTGGATTTTGAGTTGGGGTTTTTAGATTTGTTGAGTTGGGTTTAGGGTTGAGGTTTTTGGGTTGGACTTTTTTGGGTTGGGTTTGTTTGGTTTGTTGGGTTGGGTTCAGGGTTGGCTTTTGGCTTGGACTCTTTGGGTTGGACTTTTTGGGTTGGATTTTGGCTTGGGGTTTTTGGATTTGTTGGGTTGGGTTTAGGGTTGAGGTTTTGGGTTGGATTTTTAGTTTGATTTTGGGTTGGTAGTTTTGGGTTGATTTTCTTGCATTTCTTGGATTGAGTTTCTTGGGTCAGGTTTAGGATTGAGGTTTTTGGGTTGGATTTTGGCTCGTATTCTTTGGATTGGACTTTCTTGGTTGGATTTTGGATTGGGGCTTTTTAAGTTGGAATTTTTGGGTTTTTAGGGTTGGATTTTGGGTTGGATTTGGGGTTTTTCCCCAGAGGATGGTTGGGCACTGGAGCAGCTCCCTGGGGAACGGTCATGATCCCAAACCTGCCAGAGCTCCCAGGGACAGGGTGGGATTTTGGGCTGTCCTGCAGGGCTGGATGATTCCTTCCCACTCAGGACATCCCACCATTCTCCCACTTGATGATCTTGGAGGGCTTTCCCAGCCTTGAGCATTCCCTGATTTCCAGGAGGCTTTTATCATCTTGGAGGGAATTCCTTGATTTCCGGGAGACTTTTATGATCCTGGAAGGCTTTCCTGACCTTCAGGATTCCCAGGAAACTTTTATGATCCTGGAGGGTTTTCCTAACCTTGGGGATTCCCTGGTTTCACTGAGGCTTTTATGATCCTGGAGGGGATTCCCCATTTCCAGGAGACTTTTATGTTCCTGGAGAGCTTGCCCAACCATCATTTCCAGGAGACCTGTGTGATCTGGGAGTGTTTTCCAACCTGAAGGAATTCCTGGTTTCCAGGAGCCTTCTGTGAAATTCAAGGGCTTTCCTGACCTCGAGGATTCCCTGATTTCCATAAAAGACTTTTGTAAAAATGATCTTGGAGGGCTTTCCTGACCTTGAGAGTGTCCAGGAGACTTTGATGATCTTGGGCTTTTACAACCTCAGGGAATTCCTGATTTCCAGGAGACTTTGATGACTCTGGGGGGAATTCCCTGATTTCCAGGAGACTTTGATGACCCTGGAGGGAATTCCCCGATTTCCAGGAGACTTTGATGACCCTGGAGGGAATTCCCTGATTTCCAGGAGACTTTTATGATCCTGGAGGGAATTTTCTGATTTCCAGGAGACTTTTATGGCCCTGGAGGGAATTTCCTGACCTCAGTCCCTGCTGTCCAGGTTGGATCCCTCCTGCTGCTGCCCAATTTTCCATCCTGCTGGCAGCTGCAGCTCCGGGATGGTTCCTGGAAGGCCTGACCTCCTTTCCCACCCCAAATCCAGGTCACCATTCCTGGAGGGAATTTGGAGGCTCCGGATCCCTGCGGGGCTGGGGGGAAACCTCAGCTCAGCATTCCACTTTTGGGGGGAATGTTTCAATTTTTGAGGGAATGTTTCAATTTTTGAGGGAATATTTTGCTTTCTGAGGGAATATTTTGCTTTTTATGGAAATATTCTGCTTTTTGAGGGAACATTCTGCTTTTTGGGGGAATGTGTCACCTTTTTTGAGGGAATATTTCACCTTTTTTGAGGGAATATTTCACTTTTTGAGGGAATATTTTGCTTTTTGAGGGGGAATATTTCACTTTTTGAGGGAATATTTCACTTTTTGAGGGAATATTTCACTTTTTGAGGGAATATTTCGCTTTTTGAGGGGGAATATTTCACTTTTCGAGGGAATATTTCGCTTTTTGAGGGGGAATATTTCACTTTTTGAGGGAATGTTTCACTTTTTGAGGGAATATTTCACTTTTTGAGGGAATATTTCACTTTTTGAGGGAATATTTCGCTTTTTGAGGGAATATTTCACTTTTTGAGGGAATATTTCACTTTTCGAGAGAATATTTCGCTTTTTGAGGGGGAATGTTTCACTTTTTGAGGGAATATTTCACTTTTTGAGGGAATATTTAGCTTTTTGAGGGGGAATGTTTCACTTTTTGAGGGAATATTTCGCTTTTTGAGGGAATATTTTGCTCTTTGAGGCAACTTCCCTAAAATCTCTGTTGAGTTTATCAGGGATTGGCAGAACTGAGTGTGAATTTCTTGGAAAACTCTGACCTGCCACTGGAAAATGGGATTGGGAGCTGCTTTTTTTTGGTGCCACCAAATATTCCCTGCTGGGAATCTCAGTGCAGAGATGCAGGAAGAGAAATCTTGTGTTTGCAGCTTTGATTTGAATTTTATTTTCAAGGGGTTGGTTTCAGTGAGGAGAAAAATGTAATAAACCAGGAAATCTGGTTGTGACAAATCCCTGGAATTCTGGAGGGTTTATTCCCTTTTTTTTTGTGGAATCAGCTCACCTCTGGATTTTTTGGCTGAATTTGCTCACTTAAATATTTATATTTAAAATCCCACCCTAAAATTTTCCAGTTTTGAGAGTTTGGGAATCTCAAATCCATCAGCTGGATAAATCCTGAGGTGAATTCATCCCATGATTTGTGTCTCAAATTTATTTTACCATGAATTCAAATTGGGTTTTTGGTGCTTCTTCACAGCTTTATTCTTTAAACCTTGGGGGTTTCCCAGTTATTTAACATTTAATATTTAATGATTTAATTGTTTAACATTTCCTGGCCTTGCTGCAGGTCCAGGCACTGCAATTTTTGTTCTGTGTCTGAAAAAAATCAGAAAATTCACCACTAAACCTCCCTGCCCAATCCATCAATTCTTTGGGAATCAGCATTTTGTAACTTTTAATGAATGAAATCAAATCCTGGAGTTGGTTGGTTCGTGTTTGAGCCAGTGGGATTTATTTGGGTTTTTCACTTGGATCTCTGGAGGATTTGTGCTCAGTTCAGGCTTCTCCTTCCCTTCCCAGGAGCTGCAGGAACTCCTTGGATTTCCCATGATTTCCTGGTTTATCCTAAAGCTTTCCTGGCCTAGCCTAAAACCCATTCCCATTTCCCCAATTTGTATTTATATTTTTCATATTTATTTCTCTGCTCTTTCTCTATTTGTATTGATATTTCTCACATTTATTTCTCTGATTTTCCTTTGTTTATATTTATCATTTATCATATTACATTTAAAAAAATCCCTTTTATCTGTAGATTCGGCTGCTTGAAAACATGGAAAAAAATCCCTTTAAATCACAAATAACTTCATCCAAATTCATTTTTTTAAAATATATATTATTTTTTTCAGGATCCAGAGCAGCTCCAGGACAAATCCAATGAAATCCTGACTGCCATAATCCAGGGAATGAGAAAGGAGGAGCCCAGCAACAATGTGAAGCTTGCAGCTACCAACGCACTCCTGAACTCTTTGGAATTCACCAAAGCAAACTTTGACAAAGAGGTGAGAGAAGGGAAAATAATAAAAAATCCATCCCCAGCTGGGGCTGCAGGGGCTGCTGGAGCCTGGTCAGTGATGAGGATTCATGCACCACGCTGAGCTTTGATGGATAAATCCTCCCAAACTGAGACTGGGCTTCAGCTGTTCTGGCCCTGCAATGTGGGAACCTTCAGGGCAGGGGAGCAGGGACTTTTTTTTAATTATTATTCCCCTTTTTTGCCTTTTTTCTCCACCTTTTTTGTGATCCCCAAGGGCTTTCCTGACCCTGAAGATTCCCTGATTTCCTGAAGACTTTTATAATCTTGCAGGGCTTTCCCAGCACCCCAGTTTTCCCCCTCTTCTTTTTCCCCCTTTTTTCCACCTCTTTTTTTCCTTTTTTCCCCTCTTTTCTCTCCTTTCCTTTTTACCCCCTCTCCCTCCTTTTTTCCCCTCCCTTTTTTCCCCCTCTTTCCTCCCATTTTCCACCTTTTTCCTCTTTTTTTCCCCTCTTTTTTTTTCCTTTCCCCCTTTCAGCTGCCCTGGCCCCAACCCAGATTCAAATTTGCCTCTGAAAATCCATGGGGGAGGAAGAATCTTCCCCACAGGAGACCCCTGGATGAGACAACAGCCAAATTCATGGATTTCATTTAATTTAGTTTTATATTTATATTTATATTTATAATTATGCCCTTGTTTTATTTATAATTTATTAAGTAATTTTATTGATATTTTATGCTTTGTTTTTACTTGATTTGAAAATGTATTTTATATTTCTTATCTTTTGTTTTCATTTTTATTTTTCTTTTTTAAAATTTATTTTATCTTTTTTCCGTTTTCCCTTCTCGGATTAAATTTATCCTTTGCTTCTCTCCCAGGGACAGCATGGAATTAATGTTGAATTTTCAGCCTAGGAGAGTTTTTAATGAAAACTCTCCCTAAATCCCTCATGGGATCACCTGAGGATCCCAAAATTGGGAATTTTAGGAGGTGCACGATCCCCCCAGGCCCCATTGGATTCATCCCTCTGAAATAAATCCAGGAGCACAAATCCAAAAATATTCAAAATATCAAATCCAAATATTCCAAAAAAAGGAATATCCAGGTGCTGCCTTAAAAATTCCACAGCCTGACCTGAGGTTTTTTAAAGAAATTACTGAAATAATTTAAAAATCCATGTCCCGACCTGAGTTTTTTGAAGAAATTGCTGAAAGAATTCAGGATTTTTTTAATTCTGGAGTTCTGCTGTGTCTTGATTTTGGACAGCCTTGAAATGGAAGTTTGGGATTCTCCTTTTGGGGAGGAAAGTATTCCCATTTTGGGGAAAAATAATTCCCATTTTGAGGAAAAAAATATTCTTGTTTTGGGGGAGGAAAAAAAATATTCCCATTTTGGGGGAAAAATGTTTTAAAATATATCAAGGAGTGGTGCCCTGTGCTGGTCCAGACCTAAATTCACCCTCCCTGGGAAGACTTTAAAAGCTGAAATTCATTTTTAAACCCTTTTCCATGTTCTTTTATTTCTCTTTTTTTCCAGTCTGAAAGGCACTTTATTATGCAAGTAGTCTGTGAAGCCACACAGTGTCCAGACACGAGGGTGAGTGGATCCAAAATTCCCTTTCTGGGGAATCTCTGCCTCCCAAAAAAAAAAAAAAAAACCCCAAAAAATAATAATAAAAAAGAGGAAATGGTGTGAAATTGTGGATTTTTCTGTGCCCCAGGTACGAGTGGCTGCCTTACAGAACCTGGTGAAGATAATGTCCCTTTATTATCAATACATGGAGACGTACATGGGGCCTGCCCTCTTTGCTGTGAGTAATTCTCACCTTCATTTCTCTGATTTTCTTCTGTTTGTATTTATATTTCTCAGATTTTTACCTGATCTCCCTGGTTTTATTGAAATTTATTTCTCTGATCTCCCTCTATTTATATTGATATTTGTTTCTCTGATTTTTCCTCTGGATTTGTCACATTTATTTCCCTCCATTTGTATTTATATTTCTCAGATATTTGGCTGATCCCCCTGATCAATACTGTGTTTGTATTGATCATTATTTTTCTGTTTTCCCCCATTTATATTCATATTTATGTTTATATTATTTATATTATTTATATTATTTATATTTATATTTCTCTGATTTCCTCCCATTTGTATTTATATTTCTCTCATTTTTGCCTGATCTCCTTCTCTTTGTATGGATATTTATTTTTCTGATATCCCTCTCTTTTTATTTATATTTCTCAGGTTCCTTCTCTGATTTCTCCCCAGTTATATATTTATGTTTCTGATATTTATTTTTATTTATATTTCTCACATTTATTTCTCTGTTTTTCCTTTGTTTATATTTATATTTCTTATATTTATTTCTCTGATTTTCCCATGTTTATATTTCTCATATTTATTTCTCTGCTTTTCTTCTATTTATATTGATATTTCTGATATTTATTTCCCTAATCTCCCTCAATTTCTATTTATATTTTCCATTTTTATTTATCTGATGGCCTCTTCCATCTCTTTAAAAACATCCATTCCTGATTTTCCTTTGTTTCCCTGGGAATCCCAATCCCAGCAAAATCCCTAAAAACCCATCAGCTTTTCCAGCCTTGAGATTCCAAATGGAACAAAAAACTCTGCCCTCCTGATGGTTTGAGGTGATAAAATAGCAAAAAAAAATCAGATTATTTGGAATTTTAAAACACAATAACTTGAAATTTCCACAACCCAGGATCTCATCCCCACCACCCACAGATCAGGGTGAATTTCAGGAAGGGACAAATCCCTAAAATCTCCTTTTTCCCCCATTTTTGCCCCCGCAGATCATGATTGAGGCGATGAAAAGCGACATAGAGAGATGGCTCTGCAGGGCAAAAATCAAATTATTTGGAATTTTAAAACACAATAATTTGAAATTTCCACAACCCAGGATCTCCTCCCGACCACCCACAGATCAGGGTGAATTTCAGGAAGGGACAAATCCCTAAAATCTCATTTTTGCCCCTGCAGATCACGATTGAGGCAATGAAAAGCAACATAGACGAGGTGGCTCTGCAGGGCATCGAGTTGATTAAACAGGAAAAAAATCAGATTATTTGGAATTTTAACTCAAATATTCCACAACCCAGGATCTCCTCCCAACCACCCACAGATCAGGGTGAATTTCATGAAAGGACAAATCCCTAAAATCTCCTTTTTCCCTCATTTTTGCCCCTGCAGATCACGATTGAGGCGATGAAAAGCGACATAGAGAGATGGCTCTGCAGGGCATTGAGTTATAAAACAGGAAAAAAATCAAATTATTTGGAATTTTAAAACACAATAACTTGAAATTTCCACAACCCAGGATCTCCTCCCAACCACCCACAGATCAGGGTGAATTTCAGGAAGGGACAAATCCCTAAAATCTCATTTTTGCCCCCGCAGATCACGATTGAGGCGATGAAAAGCGACATAGACGAGGTGGCTCTGCAGGGCATCGAGTTCTGGTCCAACGTGTGTGACGAGGAGATGGACCTGGCCATCGAGGCCTCGGAGGTGGGGCTGGGCAGGGGATGGAATTCCCTGGATAATCCCCTGGGAATGCTGGAATCCTGGCTCTGGCCACCTTGGGAGCTCCTCCTGCTGTGCCCAGAGGGATGGGAGCATTTCTGGGCTGGGTTTGGGGTCACAGCATCAAATAAAAACTCCTAAAATTGATTTTTGGCTCCTCTTTTGGGGGAGTTTTTAGCTCGTTTGGGAGTCGAATTTTTGGCTCTTCCTTTGGCAGTTTTTAGCTCCTTATTTGGGAGTTTTTCTTCATTTTGGAATTTTTAATTCTTTATTTGGGGCTTTTTGGCTCCTCCTTTGGCAGTTTTTAGCTCCTTATTTGGGAGTTTTTACTTCTTCATTTTGGAATTTTTAATTCTTTATTTGGGACTTTTTGGCTCCTCCTTTGGGAGTTTTTAGCTCATTTGGGAGTTGAATCTTTGGCTCCTCCTTTGGGAGTTTTTAGCTCCTCATTTGGGAGTTTTTAGCTCCTCACTTGGTGCTGACCCAGGTTCTACCTCCCCCAGGTAAATTGGGGATTTTTAGCTGACTCTGCATTTGGAATTCCCGTTCATCCCAAAATCCTGGAATGGTTTGGGTTTGGAAGGACCTTAAATCCCATCCTTTCCCATGGACACCTCCCACCATCCCAGCTTGCTCCCAGCCCTCTCCAACCTGGTGGTTTTTGTTCAAAGAACCCAATTTTACCATTCTTATTCCCTATTTCCACCTAAATCCACGTGCAGCCTCTATCACAGGGCTCTCCCAGATTTTTCCTGGAAATAATCCATGGGATCAAAGAAATAATGTCCAGTGGGGACATTCATGGGGTCTGTCACAGCCATGAGGGGCTTTATGCCAAAAGATGGCTCACATTCCCTGAAATCCATGAATTATGATCTGGAATTCTGGGTGAAATAAAAGTAATTATCCCATGGAATTAAGAGCAGATATTTTAAATCCCTCCTGGTTTTGGGAGCACCCTTGAATTTTAGGGTCTGTCACAACCATGAGGTTTTTTTTTTTCCTCAAAAGATGGCTCACATTCCCTAAAATCTGTGATTTATGAGTCAAATGTGGAATTCTGGATGAAATAGAAGTAATTATCCTGTGGAATGGCTGGGGCTGGAGAGGAATTTGGGGAATTTGTTCTGCATGCAGATGCTGTTTGCAGAAATTATCTGTGGAGATCAATAACAGCTGAAACTTTGGAGGGCTCTGCATGAATCACATCCATTTTTTAAAAGCAGCTAAATCTATATTTGTGCTTGGATTCCCAAAAAATAAAAAAAATGAAGGATAAAAGGACAGGCAGCAGCAGTGGGGTGAGGTTTATTTGCTCCAAACCTTTTGCTCCTTCACCTCGGGGTCACTTGGTAATTACACCTGACAGCCGAGTGAAAATGGGGATAATTGTGCCCTGTGAGGAGGGATGAGGAATTAAAGTGGATTTTGGAGTATTTAAAGTGGTTTTTGGGATATTTAACTCAGTGCAAAGTGCCCTTGAGGCAACTCAGAATTCCTGTTGGGAAGGAGGAGGGGCAAAAAAGGGAATTTGTGCCTCCTGGAGTTGATCATTCAGCCTCTAATGCTGGAAAAAACCTAAAATTATATAAAACCAGATCAAAATATTGATGGAAATAACCTTTTCACCTCTTTTTCTCCTCTCCAGGCAGCAGAACAAGGACGGCCCCCAGAGCACACCAGCAAGTTCTATGCCAAGGGGGCACTGCAATATTTGGTCCCTATTCTAACCCAGACCTTAACAAAACAGGTGAGGGCCACGTTCCCTGAGGGAATTGCAGCTCAGGAGCTTTTCCTGCCCCCCTGGCTCCCTGGGGAATTGGGGTTTGGATTCCTCTGATCCCAAAAACGCCTCAGGAGGTGGCAGTCCCTGGTCTGTGATGAGCTTTCATGCACCACTCTGAGCCAGTGATGCAGCAATTTTGGGGCTGAGACTGGGACTTGCCTCCTTTTTCCCTGATCACACCCCTGGGCTTGTGGTTTGTGGTTTCCAGAGAGGTTTGGTGATTCCCTGTATTCCTGAGAGAATATTTGGGAAATTAAACCAAATATTCCACAGCCCCTGCCTCACGTGGGCTCCAATTCCTGGGATTTTTGAGGCCTGGGTTTGTTTAGTCCCTGTTAAACACTTCCAGGGATTTGTTGGAGCTGTGCTTCCCAGGCTAATTGAAATTAATGGAATCACTTGCCTAATTATAAAATAAAACTGTTAATTAACAGAACAGGCTGGGAAAATACTCTGAATGAATCCAGGGAATTATTTGCCTGGTTTCTTTTTGGTCTTGGATGAGCAGAGTGGAATTTCAGGAAGTTCCCAGAGGGTGAAACAGGGGAGGGAATGACAAGAGGGCAGCTTTGGAGGGTTTGAGAGTTGGGAAAGGAGATTTTTAATAGTGCAGGAACCCTCTGGGAGGAATCAAAGGGACAAAAATCCACCTGGATGAGAGGGAAAAGCTCTTTTTTGGTAAGTGGATGAGGCCACCCGAGGTTGGAGAGGTATTGGAGGTTTAAGAGGCTGAGTTGGTTGGGAAAGGAGATTTCTAATGGTGCAGTGCCCACTTGGGGAAGATACCAGGGATCAAGGGGATAAAATCCCACCTGGATGAAGGAAAAGCACTTAGGCACCTCAAGAAAGACCCCAAAAGTGCGAGTGACCCCTTTACCTCTCCTCCAGAACGGGGCTGTTACTTAAACCCACCAAACCAAATCCCAGAAATTTGGGGTTTTGTTTCGCAGGACGAGAACGACGACGACGACGACTGGAACCCCTGCAAGGCAGCAGGGGTGTGCCTGATGCTGCTGGCCACGTGCTGCGAGGACGACATCGTCCCCCACGTGCTGCCCTTCATCAAGGAGCACATCAAAAACCCCGACTGGAGGTACCGGGACGCCGCCGTCATGGCCTTCGGCTGCATCCTGGAAGGGCCCGAGCCCAACCAGCTCAAACCTTTGGTAATACAGGTGAGCTTCTGGGGAGGGGTTCGAGGTAAAAATGTCGTGGTTCTATGGAGGACGGTGTTTGGTTTGCGTGGGATTTTCCTTTAAGGAAAATCAAGAGGATAAAATCTGGTTTTGGAGCTAAAAATCATTCGTTTAGAGGCTTTTAGAGCTCAAACCTGTGTGGTTATTTGGTAATACAGGTGAGCTTCTGGGGAGGTTTTGGAGGTAAAAGTCTCGTGGTTCTATGGAGGACGGTGTTTGGTTTGTGTGGGATTTTCATTTAAGGAAAATCAGGAGAGTATAATCTGGTTTTGGGGCTAAAAATCGTTTGTTTGGAGGCTTTTAGAGCTAAAAATTGTGTGGTTATTTGGTAATACAGGTGAAGTTCTTGGGAGGGGTTGGAGGTAAAAATCTCGTGGTTCTACAGAGGAGGGTGTTCGGTTTGCATAGGATTTTCCTTTAAGGAGAACTAGAAGAATATAATCTCATTTTGGAGCTAAAAAGCCCTTGTTTAGAAGCTTTTAGAGGTAAAAATTGCATGGTTATTTGGAGGAGAGTGTCTGCTTTGTGCATGCTCTTATTTTAAGGAAAACCAGAAGGATATCACCTCTTTGGTGGCTTCTGGAGCCTGAGGTTTGTGGGGTTTTAGAGCCCAAAATCGCTGGGTTAATTGGGGGAGAATGTCTGATTTGCACATCCTCTTAATTTAAGGAAAATCAGAAGGATATCATCTGGTTTTGTAGATTTTTTTGAGCTAAAAATCACTGGGTTAATTGGAGAGGAGAATGTTTCATTTGCTCTGAAGGAAAATTAGAAGGTTATAACCCCTTTTTGGAGGCTTTTGGAGCCCGAAATCCCTGGGTTAATTGAAGGAGAATGTCTGATTTGCACGTGATCTTAATTAAAGAAAATCGAAAGGCTATTACCTGGTTTTGGACAGTTTTAGAGCCCAACGTCTCTGGGTTAATTGGAGGAGAACATTTCAAATCCAAATCCTGCATTTGATCCATAACCCAACACTCACATGAAGTTACCTCAAATCTGCTTTGGGACTCTGGTAGGAAAGAATATGGGAGGAAATGCATTTGAAGGAGTGAAAATTGTAATATTTACTGAATGTAGAAGCTGCCTTCACTTTGGGCATGCTGAGTAAAACCATCCTTGGTGAAGGTGTTTGTAAAAGGGATCACATTGGGGAACAGAACCGTTCATATAAAATAAAATACGAACAAACTACAGGGTTGGAACAAACACAGGATTTTTTTTTTCCCTCTCACCTGGTTTCTCTGGCTCCTTCCCAGGCCATGCCAACGTTGATAGAGCTGATGAAGGATCCCAGCGTGGTGGTCAGGGACACGACGGCCTGGACTGTGGGCAGGATCTGCGAGATGCTGCCCGAGGCCGCCATCAACGACATCTACCTGGCCCCGCTGCTGCAGTGCCTGATGGAGGGGCTGAGCGCCGAGCCCAGGGTGGCCACCAACGTCTGCTGGGTGAGGAATCACCCTGACCCCGTCAGGAATTCACAGCCATGGGGAAAAACAGCTCCCGGTGGGATCTGGAAGGGTTTTGCCATCGCCGAGTCTGAGCGTTGCCGAGCCAGCAGTGCCGCTAAGTTGTGGTGGCTCTTGTGTGCTCATCCGTGGGTTTGGTGGGCAGTTCCAGGGACTGGGAGCTCAGCCCTGCTCCAGGCAGCTGGTTCAGATGTCTGGGACTTTTTCCATGAAGGAAATATCCTTAATATCCAGCCTGGACATTGCTTAGGGCTGTTTGGTCTTGTCCAACCAAATCTCCCGCCATCTTCCCTCACAGCTCTCCCATTTTCCCCTCACATCCTCCCCCGTTTTCCCTCACAGCTCTCCCATTTTCCCCTCACATCTCCCCCATTTTCCCTCAAATCTCCCATTTTCCCTCACCTCTCTCCCACTTTCCCCTCACATCTCCCCCTTTTTCCCTCACGTCTCTCCCCATTTTCCCTCATGTCTCTCCCCTTTTTCCCACACATCTCTCCTCCTTTTCCCTCACATTTCCCCCATTTTTCCCTCACAAACATCTCCCCCATTTTCCCTCAAGCAGAGCCGTGCTCCCACCTGGCCCCCACCTCCTATCAGGGTCTTTGACCTGTCAGAGTTTCCAAGACTCATCAGCACAAAGGGTTTTCCCTGCTCTGTCATCCTGGCAAAAATCC
This sequence comes from Phylloscopus whistleri, assembly GCA_017589585.1. NCBI lineage: Eukaryota > Metazoa > Chordata > Aves > Passeriformes > Phylloscopidae > Phylloscopus > Phylloscopus whistleri. The sequence goes on along the minus strand of JADMLD010001697.1, from coordinate 40,423 downwards.
AGGTGGCTTTTGTCTCCTGATGATGATTCCTGGGTGTTTTTAGAGTAAAATAAAAAAAACAGGAAGCTTTTAGCTCCTCTCACCCACCTATAGCACAGTTAAGCTGCTCTGGAATTGTTCATCCTGCACACTTCTTAGTTTGGGGTTTTTTTTGTTTGTTTGGGGTTTTTTTTATTTTTTTTTAATTTGGAATGAAAACAGATAAAATCTGAATTTCTGAAGCTGTGGGGGTGGAAAACCAATGGATATTTTGTGTTCCAGGCCTTCTCCAGCCTTGCTGAAGCTGCCTATGAAGCTGCAGATGTGGCTGATGATCAGGAAGAGCCAGCAACCTACTGCTTATCCTCCTCCTTTGAGCTGATAGTGCAGAAACTGCTGGAGACTGCAGACAGGTAAAACAACCTCTCCAAAAAAGCCTTTTTTTTCATTTATTTCCCACTCCACTATCTCAGGCTCTTCTTGGCAGCTGAGATATGGTGTTGGATTAAAACATGGCTTTATTTTTTATTTAAAAAAAAAACCAGAGAAGTAGAGGATGCAAATCCCAGGAAAACAGCTTTTCCCACTGAATAATTTCTCATAATTTTGTCTATATCTGGTTTTAGGAAGTCCAAGAGTGTTCCTTCTGTTTTTCTTTGAATTTCTCCCATTTTCCTTTGAATTACTCCCGTTTTCCTTTGAATCTCCCCTGTTTCCCTCACATCTCCTTCATTTTCCCCTCACATTTCCCCCATTTTCCCCTCACATTTTCCCCTCTCATCTCCCCCATTTTCCCCTCACATTCCCCCCATTTTCTCCTCACATTTTTCCCTCACATCTCCCCCGTTTTCCCTCACATCTCTGAGTTTAACTCTGCAGTTTTAAGGCTCTGCCCTTTTTGTGCAGTCACAAGACTCAGCCCTGTTGGCTGCAGGGCCCTGGGATAATCAGGAATTGCAGCAGGACATAATCAGGGATCCCTGTTTGTTCCTTTCCCTGATGGTTTTTGTGTGGGTTCCATCCCTTCCAGGTGCTCCCAGAAGAGCCAGGGACCTACTTAATCTCGCATTCCCATCCCAACTGAAACAGAAAATAGACTAGGCAAAATTTTTTGCTCTCAGATGCAGGGAAAAAAAAGGCTAAAACTCCAATTTTATGGTGGTTTGAAGGTCACATAAATCTGACAGCTCTGGGTTCAATCCCTGGATCAGCTCCATGGACTGATGGAGCCTTTTTGCTGCTGATTCTCCTTAAAAACCTTGTCCCAGTTCAAAATTTAAACTCTTTCCCTGTCTTCATGTACATCCAGCCAGGAGTGGAGTGTCTGGCTCAAGGCTCTGGAGCCCATCAATCATCTCAGGTGCCTTAATTTCAAATTTCACACCCTCAGAGGTGTCTGGGGAGGGGCTCTGAAGTGCTGCTCACCTGACACCAACTCCGAGGCTCCTTCTGTCCCTCTCCTCGTTGTGAGAGCTGCTGAAAACCATTTTAAAAACTGAAAATCATTAAAAAGAAATGTGCCAGAAGTGGCTTCATGAATTCGCTTTATTTCAAGGCTTTTCAAGTGGCTCTTGCTTGTCACAGCACTCAAATGGAGCTGTTGCTGGTTTACTAAAATTAAAAAAAAATCTGTTTCCAAGCACTGGGAGCTGCAAATCTTCCTCCTTCTGTTGCAGACCTGATGGACACCAGAATAACTTGAGGAGTTCTGCCTATGAATCCCTGATGGAAATAGTGAAAAACAGTGCCAAGGACTGTTATCCTGCTGTCCAAAAAACCACGCTGGTCATCATGGAGAGGCTCCAGCAAGTGCTGCAGATGGAGGTGGGTAAATCCTGATTTAAAACAGGGAAATCGTGGCTGCTCCATCCCTGGGAGTGTCCAAATCCAGGGATGGTGGGAGGTGTCCCTGCCCGTGGGAATAGATGGGATTTAAGGCCCCAAACCACTCAGGGATTCTATATTCAGCTTTTTCACAGCCCCTCTGCTCTGGAATCTGAAAAGAACAAATATTTAAAGTACAACCTGGCTCTCCCTGGAGCTGCCAGGATCCCAGGCAGCCTCTTCACACCGAGGTTTTGTTCTTGTTTCAGTCTCACATCCAGAGCACCTCTGACAGAATCCAGTTCAATGATCTTCAATCCCTTCTCTGTGCTACTCTCCAGGTAAATTCCTCCCTCCTGGGTTTGTTTGGGAATAAAGTGATTTTTAAGGCGTTTTTGTGCACCTGAAGCTCCAACCTCAGCTCCTGGTGCTGAGAATTGAATGAAAGAAGTGGATTTTTGGTCCCAGCTGACACGTGGGAGGTGATGCAAGGTTCAGAAGTCTCTAAGTTGTGCTCTAGTGACAAAATCCAGGGCAGTATGACTCAAGGAATGCTGTTGGGGATTTTATAAAAGATTGTCTGTGCTGTCAGATTGCTTCTTGGGTTGGCTACAGCCTCAACAATCCCACAGACAACAACAACAACAAAAATTCTCTCATGGCTTTCATTCCTTCATCTGCATCTCGTGCTTGGTGCTCCTGATCCAAATGGCACCAATTAAAATGTTCTGAGTGTCCTCAGAATTCCCAATTAAACATCTGCTAATGAGCAGGAGCCACCAGTGCAGTGCTTACTGCTGCAAACACCACTCCAAAAGGGGGTTTTTTTCCCCCAAAAATCAGCTCAGAGCAACCCAGGTGGTCTCCAGGTTGATTTGAGAAATGCTTAATTGCATCCTCAAAAGCTTCGTAGTTGTTTTCACTCTCCAATTTTAGGGTAATTTTTGAAAATAATGGGAAATGGGAATAATCTGTCCTTAGAGTTTTAATGGGGAATTTTCACTCTGGAATCTCACAGGGTAGGCACCAATTTCTGCCAAGGAAGTGTAGTTCAGGTGGAGTTAAGCTGCCAGTTTTAATTTCTAAATGTGGGGTTTTTTATTATCCCAGAACCTGAACCTGAATTTTTTACCCAGTTGCAGCAAATACTTAAAAACCAGTGAGTAAAATTCAGCAGAAGGGCTTTTTTCAGTATTAAAAAAATCAAATATATTGGTATTTTATCTAATTTCTTGTTGTTTTGCCAGAAATACTATTACAAACATCCAGCAGAGGAAGAAACATTTGTTAGTATTTAAAATTAAGTGAGAAAATCCCATCCCTGGAAGGAACAAATTGGTTTCGTGGAATGTGTTCCTGTCCATGGAATTTGGGGATTTTTAAACTCTCTTCCCACTCAAACAATCCTGTAATTTCGTAACTCAAGTCTTAATTATATCACCTCTGTGGAGTGAAAAATTAAACTTTAAATAATGGCTTTCCTCTAGAAATTAAGAACTTTTTTCTTTTCCTGGGAATTGTTGTATTGTAACCACTTCAAGCATTTCTAAACTTCAGTTCAGAAGCCAAACTCGGGTTCAACCCCTTCAAGCTAGCTGCGACAGAAAATAAAAAGGATTTCATTATTATGTTTTTTCTAATAGGCTAAATTTGGACTGGTCACATTTAATTCCAGCTTACAAATGGCAAAGCTTTGAGAACAGCCCATGCAGCAGGAAAGGGAAATTCAGCTGGAAAATCTGAATGCAGCCAAGTGAATGGGACTTTGCAGCCACAAAAGCAGATTTTTTTTTTTTTTTTTGCAGTGAAAGGGTTCAAACAGCAGCTCTTTCATCCTCATCACAGCTCCTAGGGGTGTGGGAATGATTTACCTGTGGGATGAGCCATGAATTTTGTCCATTTTCCACGATTTTTCCCTCAGAACATGCAGCACCCAGGGCTGTGGGAACACTTGACCTGTGGGATGAGCCATGATTTTTTCCCATTTTCCATGATTTTTCCCGTAGAACGTGCAGCACCCAGGGGTGTGGGAACACTTGACCTGTGGGATGAATGGTGATTTTTGCCCATTTTCCATGATTTTTCCCTTAGAACGTGCAGCACCCAGGGGTGTGGGAACACTTGACCTGTGGGATGAATGGTGATTTTTGCCCGTTCTCCATGATTTTTCCCTCAGAACGTCCAGCACCCAGGGGTGTGGGAACACTTGACCTGTGGGATGAACCGTGATTTTTTCCCATTTTCCATGATTTTTCCCTCAGAACGTGCTGCTGAAGGTGCAGCACCCAGGGGTGTGGGAACACTTGACCTGTGGGATGAATGGTGATTTTTTCCCATTTTCCATGATTTTTCCCTCAGAACGTGCAGCACCCAGGGATGTGGGAACACTTGACCTGTGGGATGAATGGTGATTTTTGCCCATTTTCCATGATTTTTCCCTCAGAACATGCAGCACCCAGGGGTGTGGGAACACTTGACCTGTGGGATGAGCAGTGATTTTTGCCCGTTTTCCATGATTTTTCCCTCAGAACGTGCAGCACCCACGGTGTGGGAACACTTGACCTGTGGGATGAGCTGTGATTTTTGCCCGTTTTCCATGATTTTTCCCTCAGAACATGCAGCACCCACGGTGTGGGAACACTTGACCTGTGGGATGAATGGTGATTTTTGCCCGTTTTCCATGATTTTTCCCTCAGAACGGGCAGCACCCAGGGTGTGGGAACACTTGACCTGTGGGATGAGCCATGATTTTTTCCCATTTTCCATGATTTTTCCCTCAGAACGTGCTGCGGAAGGTTCAGCACCCAGGGCTGTAGGAACACTTTATCTGTGGGATGAGCCATGATTTTTTCCCATTTTCCATGATTTTTCCCTCAGAACGTGCTGCGGAAGGTGCAGCACCAGGACGCGCTGCAGATCTCGGATGTGGTGATGGCGTCGCTGCTCAGAATGTTCCAGAGCACGGCCGGCTCCGGGGGGGTGCAGGAGGACGCCCTGATGGCCGTCAGCACCCTGGTGGAAGGTCAGGAATGGGCTGGGAACAACCAGGGACAGGGTTGGATCTGGAAATTTCGGTGAAAAATGTCGTTTGTGGCTGGGTGATGTGGGGAAGGTGGGGGTGCTCCATCCCTGGAAGCGTCCAAGGCTCGAGCAACCTGGGATCATGGAAGGTGTCATTTGAAGGTCCCCTTCAACCCAAGAAATCCTGGAATTCTGAAAGCCAAACCACCTTAGAGCATGGAATTTTGGTTTATTGTGTTTTCTTATTATTTCCAAGGAAAAATGTGGGTAAGGTAGTAAAGGAGAGCTTGGGGGTGTTCACATGGCTGAAGTGTCCAAGCCCAGGTTGGACAGGGCTTGGAGCAACTTGGGGTAGTGAAAGGTGTCACTTTAAGCTCCCTTTCATCCCAAGAAATCCTGGGATTCTAAAATCTAAACCACCTTGGAGCATGGAATTGTGGTCTGGTGTATTTGCTTATTACTTCCAATAAGAATTTTGGAATTTGTCTAGTCCAGGAGGAGCTGGATAATTTCACTGTTCTTGGTTGTTGAGTGGTTGGTTTTCGCTGGGTTTGGATGGAATTTCTGGGATATCTGATTTGTTGTTTATGGCAAGTGCCACAAATTGGGATTTTTCTTCTCACTGGAATGTTTTCCCTGCACAGTCCTGGGTGGAGAATTCCTGAAGTACATGGATGCCTTCAAACCTTTCCTTGGGATTGGGCTGAAAAACTACGCTGAGTACCAGGTATGGACCCAACCTCTCCCTTTATCCAGGGAAATTGTGGTTGCCCCATCCTTGGAATTTTCCAGGGCCAATCTGGATGAGTTTTGGGATAGTGAAAGGTATCCCTGCCCATCCAGTGAGGTCACTTCCAACCCAAACAATCCCAGGATTCTAAAATCCAAACCACCTCAGAGCGTGGAATTTTGGTTTCTTAGTTATTTCCAAAGAAAAGCGTGGATAAGGCAGCACATTCCCCTTGGAATGTCTCAAATCCTGGTGCCCTCCAGGAGAATTTGGAGGTTTCTTCCCAGCCCAAAGCCTGGCTGGGATTTCCCCTTGGAATATCAAATCCTGGTGGCCTCTATGGTGATCTTGGAGTTGTTTTCCAGCCCAAATCCTGGCTGGGATTTCCCCTTGAAAACTCTGGAATTTGGAGGTGTTTTTCCAACCCGAATCCCTGCCCTGAATCCTGGATGTGCTGCCCTTGTGCCTCCCCTCCCTGCTGTCAACCACCTCGTTATTCCCAAGATTTAATCACCCTCCCATCCCTGTGGAGCGCTGGGATGATCCCAAATCCTGGAGCTGACCCCAAATCCTGGGGCTGATCCCTGCCCCGTTGCAGGTCTGCCTGTCCGCGGTGGGGCTGGTGGGGGACCTGTGCCGAGCCCTGCAGTCCAACATCCTCCCCTTCTGTGATGAGGTGATGCAGCTGCTCCTGGAGAACCTGGGGGTGAGTGGGAGATTCCCGGCTCCCGAGTAACAGTTGGATGCACACTCTTCCCAGGGGAGTGGGAGGTGGGAGAAGGGAAGGAAAAGTGGGAGGAATTCGCCGGGAATTCGTCTCGTGTTTGGCAACTGAACGGCGGCCAGGAGGTGTTTGGGGGCAAGGGATTTGGGTTCTGAGGGAATGTCTCATTTATCAACTTCCTGAAATCCTGAATTCCTAAACAAATTCCTTCTTGAGTTCCTGAATTCCTCCTGAATTCCTTCCTCTCCCACTCTCCATCTCTCCCACACTCCCTCCCTCCCTCTCTTCCTTTCTGATTTCCTTCCTGAATTCCTTTCTGAATTCCTCCCTCCCTCCCTTCCTCTTGAATTCCTTCTGAATTCTGAATTCCATCCTTCCAAACTCTTTCTTCCTCCTGAATTCCTCCCTCCCTTCCTTTTCCTCCCTCCCTCTCCCACATTCCTGGGACATTTCCAGGCATTTTTCCAACCCCTGGCTCTACTTGCTCCAACATTTTACAACCCTTCCACTGGAGAAACCCCACACAAACCCACTGGTGCAGCTTGAGGCCGTTCCCTCTTTTCCTTTCCCCCTTCCCACCCTGATCCAGAACCCTTTTGGGATTTTTTTTTCCCCCAGAATGAGAACGTGCACAGGTCAGTGAAGCCGCAGATCCTCTCGGTGTTCGGGGACATCGCCCTGGCCATCGGGGGCGAGTTCAAGAAGTACCTGGACGTGGTGCTCAACACCCTGCAGCAGGCATCCCAGGCCCAGGTGGACAAGGTGAGCTGTCCCCAGTCCCAGGGGATTCCAGGGTCTCTCCCTGATGCCTGGAGCAGAGGCTGGACAGAGATAAAGGAGTAAAGCAGGGATTTATTAAAAGGCCTTCACACCTTGGGCAGTACAGGAGCCTGGCTGTGGCTCCACCCTAATGGACTCCAAGTCACGAGTTTTCACACTTTTATAACTTCTGGTCCATTTGCACTTTGGGGTTAATTAATTGTCCAACCACAGCTTCAGGTTATGAAGTCCCATCCTCCCAAGATTGCTCTCCTCAGTGCTCTCTTTATGCTTCTTGGGCCTGAGGCTGTGACAGTGACCTTGGTCCTCAGGCTGGAAAAGGATTGTTGTGTCTAAATAAACCGTGAGGAGAACTTGCTAACTCTAACTGAACCATGAGGAGAACTTGATAGGAAGTTCAGGGTGATACACGAATGCAGTGCAGAGTGTGGAAAGCAGGAAAGGTAAACCTGAGGCATCATTGCACCCCTGTGTCCCTCCCCAGTCCGACTACGACATGGTGGATTACCTGAACGAGCTGCGGGAGGGCTGCCTGGAGGCCTACACCGGCATCATCCAGGGCCTGAAGGGAGACCAGGAGAACGTGCACCGTGAGTGCCCCGAGCAGGGTCTGCTGCCATCCAGGCTGGGAGGGCTCCTGGGAATCAGCCAGTGCCCCAGCCACGTACCTCAGTGCCACATCCACCTGGTTTTGGACACTTACAACCCTTCCTGTGGAGAAACATTCCCAAATAGCTGATAAAAACCTTCCTGAGACACCTTTTGGGGTTGTCATATCCACGGGCACGTCCCTGCTGTGTCTCTGCCCTTCAAATCAGTCAGTGTCACCTCCAAGCCATGTACCCCAGTGCCACAGCCACCTGGTTTTGGGCACTTATAACCCTTCTTGTGGAGAAATATTCCATACAAACCTTCCTGAGACACCTTTTGGGGTTGTCATATCCACGGGCACATCCCTGCTGTGTCCCTTCCCTTCAAATCAGTCAGTGTCACCTGCAAGCCACATATGCCAGTGCCACAGCCACCTGGTTTTGGGCACTTGTGACCCTTCCTGTGGAGAAATACTCCCAAATCTCCAATACAAACCTTCCTACACCTCCTTTTGGGGTTGTCGTATCCACGGGCACATCCCTGCTCTGTCCCTTCCCTTCAAATCAGTCAGTGTCACTTCCAAGCCATGTACCCCAGTGCCACATTTGTGTGGTTTTGGGCACTTGTAACCCTTCCTGTGGAGAAACATTCCCAAATATTCCATACCAGCCTCCTTTTGGGGTTGTCACATCCCTGCCCATCCCTCCCCTGCGCCAACAAACCCTCAGAGCAAGGAACAGCAAAAAATCCCGAATAACCCAGGATCCATCCCCCTTCCCTCTCAGGGGAGCTGTTCCAGGTGGGATCCAGGCTTTTTTTTTTGGGGGGAACATCCCAAAAATCCCCAGCTCTGACCAAGCCCTTTTCCCCTGCAGCTGACGTGATGCTGGTGCAGCCCAGGGTGGAATTTATCCTGTCCTACATCGACCACATCGCGGGGGACGAGGATCACACGGACGGGGTGGTGGCCTGCGCCGCCGGACTCATAGGGTGAGGCCTCCCCATCCCCTTCCTCCCAGGGAAAATCCTGCAATCTGCCCTTTTTTCCTGCCTGTCTGAAGGTTTTATTGTCAGTTTGGGGGTTGGAGTTTGGTGTTTGGCTCAAGGTGTGAAGGGATTCCGCAGGTAAGGGTCGGGGTGAAAAAGTTGTCAAAATCCCAGATTTAGGATTTTTCCAGGGTGAGGCCTCCCCATCCACTTCCTCCCAGGGAAAATCCTGCAATCTGCCCTTTTTTCCTGCCTGTCTGAAGTTTTTAGTGTCAGTTTGGGGGTTGGAGTTTGGTGTTTGGCTCAAGGTGTGAAGGGATTCCGCAGGTAAGGGATGGGGTGAAGAAGTTGTCGTCAAAATCCCAGATTTAGGATTTTTCCAGGAGTTTAGGAACAAAAAACACCCTTCATCCTTAGGGAACAGGGTTGAAATCCTGGCATCTGCCCTCTTTTCCTGCCTGTCTGAAGTTTTTAGTGTCAGTTTTGTGGTTGGGTTTTGGGTGTTTGGCTCAAGGTGTGAAGGGATTCCACAGGTGAGAAAATTGTCACAAAAATCCCAGATTTAGGGTTTTCCCAGGAGTTTAGAACCAATAAAATCCCTCATCCTTAGGGAACAGAGAAAGCCATGAGATGTTTTCATTTTTCCTGCTGAATTTAAGGAGAATTATGGAGAAATCAACCTTAGGACCAGAATTTGAGCATTTTTAAATCACAATTTCCTCAAAACCTGCCCAGCATTTTGTGCCACTCACATCCCTTTTTTTATTTATTTAATTTTTTTTTCCCCAATTTTTCTCTGCTTCCAGGGATTTGTGTACAGCTTTTGGGAAGGATGTCCTGAAATTAGTAGAAGCCAGACCCATGATCCATGAACTGCTAACGGAAGGGAGGAGATCCAAGACGAACAAAACGAAAACCCTCGCCACCTGGGCCACAAAAGAGCTGAGGAAACTCAAGAACCAAGCTTGGTGAGGGCTCAGCCCCTTTTTTTTCCCACCTAAAATCTCAGGGAATTCTCAGCAGAGCCTGGGAAGAGTCACAGTCCCAGAGTTCTGTTTTCCACAGAGTTGTTTTCCTGGTTTTTGGTGGGGGAAAAAAGCCCCATTTGGGGTTTTTATTTCTCTTTCAATCCTACAAAGTCGATTTTTTTTTCCCATTTTTTTTCTCCTGGGATTTGGGGTGTTGAGGTCTTTTTTTGTGTGTGTGTGTAATCCTGGAATTGTTAAGTACTAAGTTCCCTTTTTCCCCCTGAGTTCCCTTTTCCCCCAAATTCCCTTTTTTCCCCCCTTTTCCCCTTTAATCCCCTGAATTCTCTTTTCTCCCCTTTTTTCCCCTGAATTCCCTTTTTTCAACTTGACTATCTGAATTCTCTTTTTTTCCCTTGCATCCCTGAATCCCCTGTTTTCCTGTTAATCCCCTTTTTCCCCCTGAATTCTCCTTTTTCCTCTTGATTCCCTGAATTCCATTTTTACCCCTTGATCCCCTGAATTCCCTTTTTTCCTTTTAATCCCCTTTTCCCCCGAGTTCCCTTTTTGCCCCTTGATTCCCTGAATTCCCTTTTTTCCCCTTGATTCCCTGAGTTCCCTTTTTTCCTTTTCATCCCCTGAATTCCTTTTTTCCTTTTAATCCCCTTTTTCCCCCCTGAATTCCCTTTTTTCCCCTTGATTCCTTGAATCCCCTTTTTTCCTTTTCATCCCCTGAATTCCCGTTTTTTCTTTTCATCCCCTTTACCCCTGAATTCCCTTTTTGCCCCTTGATTCCCTGAATCCCCTTTTTTCCTTTTCATCCCCTGAATTCCCTTTTTTTCCCCTGAATTCCCTTTTTTCCTTTTAATCTTCTTTTTCCCCCCTGAATTCCCTTTTTTCCTTTTCATCCCCTGAATTCCCTTTTTTCCTTTTCATCCCCTGAATTCCCTTTTTTTTCCCCTGAATTCCCTTTTTTCCTTTTAATCTTCTTTTTCCCCCCTGAATTCCCTTTTTTCCTTTTCATCCCCTGAATCCCCTTTTTTCCTTTTAATCCCCTGAATTCCCTTTTTCCCCCCCTCAATCCCATTCCCCCCACAAAATCCCAATTTTTTTTTTCCCCTTTTCCAGATCTGTTACCATTGGGACGACACCTGAGGACCCCCACTGGAAAAAAAAAACAAACAACAAACCAACAACAACGACAACACCAAGAAGAAGAAGAAGAAAAAAAAAAGGAAAAATCTCCAATCTCCTACAAAACCCCCCAAAAAACCCCGGGAGTGAGGACGTGTGCGGAGTGCTTGGGAATGAGAGGATGCTGAGGATGAGTGAGTGAGGCTCGGAACAAAAAATCCCAACCTTTGAAAGGTGACACCTCCCCCCGGCATCCAGGAGGGAATTCTGTGCCCCAAAAATTCCAAGGAAAACAACAACAACAAAAAATAGAAATGGGGGAAAAAACAACCCAGAAAATTCCCACCAGCCCAGGAGCAGCTGAGCTCGGAGGAGAAAATGAGGGAAAAACGGGGAAAATTGGGATTGAAGTGGTGCTCTGTGAGGTTTTGGCTGCTGGAGAGAGAGAGAGAGAGAAGAGAGACAGGTGGAAAATTTGGGAATTTCCCGTGGATTTGGGAATTCCCGTGGATTTGGGAATCTTCCCAGGGATTTGGGAATCTCCGGGATGAGGCAAATCCCAAAGGAGAGAGAGAGAGAGGAGGAATTTCAAGAGGAGTGAGTGTGTGTGAGTGAGGTCATATCCACATTCTCAACTTCCCAAACAAAAAAAAAAAAAAAAAAAAGAATTCATTGCAGTTTCTCTCTTTTTTTTCCCAAAATCACAAAAAAAAAAAAAAAAATCTGGGAAAAAAAGAAAAAAAAAGATACAAAAAAAAAAGACAAAAAAAATCTAAAATCTACAAAATTTAAGGGTTCAGCTGTTGCATTTCATAACTGAGGTTCAGGCAGTAAGAGATGGGGAAAAAAAAAAGTAGAAAAGAGATTAAAAATAAAAGAAATTTAAGGAAAGTCGCTTTTTTAGGGATTTTATTTTTAGGGAATGCTGAATGTTCAGAGCTCTTGGCTTGTCCTGCTCAGCAACAAAAGCGCCTTTCCTTCCTTAAATATTCAACTGTGAATGTAGAAATGGGGGAAAAAACACAATTTTTGGGTTGCAGGGAATAGAAAAATCCGTTTGTCCAGCGAGTTTCAGGCTTCAAAAATTAAAAAAAAAAAAAAAAAAAAGAGAGTCAGGAAAAAAAAAATTCAGATTTTTTTTTTTTTAGAAGTGCTGCAAATTGGGAAAAGAGATCTCCTGACTCGAAAACTGTAGCAGAATCAAAATTGTGCCAAAGAGTTCAAAAAGAGGTGAAAAATAAAATGTGAAAAAAACAAAAATATGTACAAAAAGAAGGAAAAATTTTAAAAATTCAGGTGATGTTTGGAGAGGAAATTGGGTGTGGAAAACAAAAAAAAAAAAACACCCAAAAAATGGGATTAAAAACTGTTTATTTGGAATCATTTGGGATTTATTTTTGCTTTTTCGGGGTTCGATTCGGATCAGGCTCGATGTGGTTTTTGGTCTCTTGCTGCACTTGGAAAAAAAAAAACACAAAGAAAAAAATAAAAAAGAGGAAAAAAAAAAGGAAAAAAAAAAAAGAAATTTATATAAAATATATAAATATATAACTTGAGTTGAGCTGACAACGCCGGCGCTTGTAAAAGGTTTCTATTTTTCCACTGCAGTTGAAGATGAATAAAATGGTGTCAAACATTCCCCAATATTTTCCTTTTTTTTTTTTTTTTTTATTTTTTGGGGTGTATTCTTGGCTCTTTTCCAGAGGGAAACCCAGGAAAAAAAAAATTGGGATTTTTTATTGGATTTTGAGGGGTTTTTTTTTCCCAGTAATCCACAAAGAAATTTTGAATTTCTCGCCGCCTTGGGAGCGGAGATTGTTCCTCTGGAAAAAGGAAAAAAGGGGGGAAAAAAAAAACAACAGAAAAAAAGCTTTTTTTTTTTTTTTTTAATTAAAGGAGGTTCAGGGTTTGGAGATTTGGAATTTTCACTTCGTTTGCAGCTCTGTGGAGGTGTCGGGAAAGCTCCTGGGAGGGGGAGCAGGAAAACTGGGCAGGATTTGCTCCTCAGTTCTTGGAAATCTTAGTTTTTAATTTTATTTTTTTTTCCTTTATTTTTAACTGGGTTTTTTTTTCCATTTTTCCTTTATTTTTTCTTTTATTTTTCTCCTTTTTTCATTCATTTTCACTTTTTTCTTTTTTTTGTCTTTTATTTTTCCATTTTTCTTTTTACTTTTTCCATTTTTTCCTTCATTTTTCTTTTTTTTTTCTTTTTTTTATTATTTCTTCCTTTTATTCTTTGATTTTTCTTGATTTTTTTTTCTCTGAATTTTTCCTTTGTTTTTAGATTATTTCTTGGGTTTTTTTCTTCTTCCTATTTTTCTTTTCTCGATTTTCCTTTATTTTTCCTTTTCCCTTTTTTTTTTGCTTTTCCTTTCCTTTTTTCTTTATTTTTATTTCCCTTTTTTCTCTATTTTTTCCAATTCATTTTACTTCCATTTCTTTTATTTTTTCATTTTTCTTTTATTTATTTTTTCCCATTTTTCTTCATTTTTCGCATTTTTTCCCATTTTTCATCCTCTTTTCCCCCCATATTTCTTTTTTTATTTTAATTTTTTCATTTTTCCCCATTTTTCCCCATTTCTTTTCACTTTTTTCCATTCCCTTCTCTTTTTTTCCTATTTTTTTTCAGTTTTTCTTCTTTTTTCCTATTTACTTTCAATTTTTCTTTTTTCCTATTTACTTTCAATTTTTCTTTTTTTCCTATTTATTTTATTTTCAATTTTTCTTTTTTCCTATTTATTTTCAATTTTTCTTTTTTCCCTATTTATTTTCAATTTTTCTTTTTTCCTATTCATTTCATTTTCAATTCTTCTTTTTTTCCCCTTTTCTCCTCACATTTCCCCCAATCCTTTCAAAAACATTTTTTTTTCTTTCCCAACACTTCCCCCCCTATTTTTTTTAAAATTTCCCCCCACTTTTCCTCCTCCCCTCCCATTTTAATTCCCTTTTCTCCCCCTCCCGCCGCTGCCCCAGCTCGTACAGGGTATCAGACATGAATGTGCCTTCAGTGCTCTGCCCCACGCGCAGAACCGACAAAAACAACCCAAAATCCACGAAAACAACCCCAAAATCCAAGGAAAAAAAAAACAAAACAAAAATAAACCCAACCCCGGGCCCCGTTCCCAGCGATGCCTTTTTCCTTTTGAGTTCGGGGCGGGGGCGGCAACTCCCAAAGGTGGAAAAAAAAACAAAAAAAAAGAAAATTCAAGAAAAAAAATTTAAAAATATTAAAAAAAATTAATAATAATAATTAAAAAAAAAAAAAAAAAAAAAGCCGTTCCTGGGCGGGAGGAGCCAAACGAGGCCGGGGCTGTTCCGTGGCCGGTTCTGTGGCTGGTTCTGGTTCCGTGTCTGGTTCCAGTGCCGGTTCTGGTTCCGTGTCCGGTTCCGTGTCCGGTTCCGGTTCTGTGTTCGGTTCCGTGTCCAGTTCTGGGTCCGGGTCCGGGTCCGTGTTCGGTTCCGTGTCCAGTTCCATGTCCAGTTCCGGTTCCGTGTCCAGTTCTGGTTCGGGGTCCGGTTCTGGTTCCGTGTCCGGTTCCGTGTCCAGTTCTGGTTCCGTGTCCAGTTCCGGGTCCAGTTCTGTGTCCGGTTCTGGGTCTGGTTCCGGGTCCGGTTCCGTGTCCGGTTCCGGGTCCAGTTCTGGTTCCGGGTCCGGTTCCGTGTCCGGTTCTGGGTCCGGTTCCGGTTCCATGTCCGGTTCTGGTTCCGGTTCCGTGCCCGGTTCTGTGTCCGGTTCCAGTTCCGTGCCCGGTTCTGTGTCCGGGTCCGGTCCCGGCTGAGGCAGCGCAGAATAAACACTGAGAGTAGTGCAAAACAACCCAGCTCTGGACTCTTTTTTGGGGATATTTTTGGGGGATATTTTTGGGCCTTTTTTTAGGTTTTTTGGGCGGGGGTTTGTTGGCTTTCTGGGGGGCTTTTTTTGGTTCTTGGGGACCCTTTTTGGGTGGTTTTTTTGCCTTTTTGGAGGTTTGGGGCAGTTGGGCTTTTGGAAGGGTTTTTTGGGATCTTTTTTGGGGTTGTTTTGGGGGGTGGGGGCTTTGTGCCTTTTTATTTTCGGGTTTTTTTCCCGTTTTCTGGAGTTTTTTGCCTTCTGGGGTTGTTGGGGGTTGGGGCCTGTTTGGGGTTTTTTGGGGCTTTTTGGGGTGGTTTTGGGCTGTATCACCAGTAACTTCTGCCTCAAATCCACCCCTCCTCCAGCCCATCGCCACCTGGGCATGGATCAAACTCTTCCAGCATCTTTTGGGGGCCTTTTGGGGGTTTTTGGGGCCTTTTGGGGGTTTTTGGGGAGGGCCCTTTTTGGGGCTGTATCACAAGGGATTTGGTGGTGGAGATCCCAAATTCCCGGGGATTCTGCATTCCCGGAGATCCCAAATTCCCGGGAATTCTGCATTCCCAGAGATCCCAAATCCCTGGGGATTCTGCATTCCCAGAGATCCCAAATTCCCGGGGATTCTGCATTCCAGAGATCCCAAATCCCTGGGGATTCTGCATTCCCGGAGATCCCAAATCCCTGGGGATTCTGCATTCCCGGAGATCCCAAATTCCTGGGGATTCTGTATTCCCAGAGATCCCAAATTTCTGGGGATTCTGCATTCCAGAGATCCCAAATTCCCGGGGATTCTGTATTCCCAGAGATTCCAAATTCCCGGGGATTCTGCATTCCCAGAGATCCCAAATCCCTGGGGATTCCGCATTCCCAGAGATCCCAAATTCCCGGAGGTTTTGGAATTCCCAAGTTCCTGGAGATTCGGCTCCTTTTGGTGCCGTCAGCCCCTCAAGGCCCCCAGTCCCTTTTCCTCGGGATGAATCCCCCAGCACCACAACCCCGAAACTGAAGCTCCACCTTCAGCAATCAATCAAATCAAATCAAATCAACCAAATCAATCAAATCAAATCAATCAAATCAATCAATCAAACCAATCAAATCTATCAATTAATCAGCAAAGGAACCACCCCTGCACGCTCCTCCAGCTCCATAAAAACCCTGGGAAAACCCCGGGCAGGATCCGTTTACTCACCCCCTAAATCAGACATTAAAAAAACAAAACAAAACAGAACACTTTTTTATTTTCCCCGATTTTTTTTTTAATTTTCTTTTTTTTTTTTTCGTGCTGTTTCATTTCCCGGGAGCCTCTGCCAGGCTCCTGCCCCCGCTCGGAGACGCCGTGGGAGGGGAGCGCGCCGGGAGCTCGCGTTTCCTCTCCGGGGGAGCCGGAGGTGACAGCGCTGTGTCACCGGTGCCATCTGTGCCACCACCCCGGCCCGGGGACACCGCCAGCGCTCCCGGGATCATTCCCGGGATCAGCAGATCCCCAGGCTGGGTTTAGCCAGGAGCGGCTTGGTGGTCTCGGCTCTCCCCTTAAAAGAGGAGGAAAAGCTGATTTTCCTTGGAAAAGGTGGCAAATAAAATAAAATAAAATAGAATTAAATAAAATTAGAATAGAATAGAATAGAATAGAATAGAATAGAATAGAATAGAATAGAATAGAATAGAATAGAATAGAATAGAAGAATCGCGAGTGGATTTTGGAGCCTCGGAGGTGACAGCGCTGTGTCACTGGTGCCATCTGTGCCACAGACCAGGGACATTCCCGGGACAAGGGACATTCCCGGGACAAGGGACACTCCCGGGACACGGATGGTCCCAGGATTTCCCCGCTTTCCCGAGGATTTCCATGGAATTTGGCTGCGGAGGCGCCTCCGGAGCCGCTCCCGTCCCTCGGGGCCTCCTGCAGCCGCTGCCCCCCAAATGTCCGGGGGTGCCGCAATCCCCGCTCGGCCCCGGGGGCTCTGCCCTGGACCCATCCCGAACATTCCAGGCGGTGTCTGAGCCCTCACAGCCAGGGGGAACCTCCCCGAGGCTGCTCAAACTTCCCAGAACTGTTGGGAAGAGGGAAAACCAGGCCGGAGGGCGGTTCCCGGTGCTCCCCTCCTGTCGCCGATGTCCCGATGGGGCTCCATGGAAAACCCAGCCTCGGGAAGGATCCCAGGGGTGCCCGGGCTGGACCCAGCGGCTGTGGGGACCCCAAATCCCGGGGAATGGCTCAGGTGAGAGGCAATTCCAGCAGCTTGGATCTGTCCCGCCTCCCTCTGCTCCTCCTCGCCGCACCCGAGCCTCTGACAGCTCCGGGTTTGTCCCCAAGGCCCGGGGACCTCCTGTGCCCCTCGGGGGGTCCCCCCTGGCTTGTGCGTCCATCCCGGGCACTCCCGAGGTTTCCTTTGCCTCCAAATTAACTTCCGACCTGACGGAAATCCTTCATTTGCACTTCAAAGCGCTTTGCAGCAAATCCTCCGCAGGAGCCTTGGAGCGGGTGCTCGGGGGATTTTTTTTTTTTTTATTATTTTTTTGCCGGGGCCCTGTTTGCGGCAGATCCTCCGGCTCCCGGGGCTGTCCCAGCCGAAGGTGACATTCCAGGAGATGTTTTCCTTCCCTAGGCCGTGCGGCTGCGCCGTTCCCCGGCAGGAATTCCAACGGGAACGGCCACGAGGCTCCGGAGCAGCCCCCCGGCATTGGCCTCCCCAGATATTCCAGGCCTGTGGAGAGAGTTTGGCTCCCGTGGGGATCTCCTGGGATCTCGGCACCCGTGGGTGGCGCCCCCCGGAGCCCCCCGGGGGTCTGTCCGTGCCCCAGCTCAGGGTCTGGAGCCCCTCCAGGACATCCAAGAGCTGAGCAGAGCGCCAGGAAAGGGGATCCGGCTCGGGAATGCCGTGGGTGCTCCCAACTCGAAGCTTTGCTCCTTGTGGTTCTCCCGGTGGGACCCCAAATCCCGAGATGGGTTTTCCAGCAATTCCTTTTCCGCTGTCGTGACCCGAGCCGTGGTCGGGACCAGGATTTCTCCGCGCTGGCATCTCCCGGCTCGGCTTTGCTCAGAGCCCATCCCCGGGGCTGCTCCTTCCCCTCCCAGCTCCTCCTGGCAGGGCTGTTTGGGGTGTCGGGGTCCCGCAGATCCCCCCTGCCCCCCGTTCCCGGGGCTCTGCTCCCAGCGGAGGGGCCGGGATGAGGCCCTGGCAGGAATCTCGTGCCCCCGGGGTCACTCAGAGCCGCAGTCCGTGGGTCTGTCCGTGCCGTGGGTCCGTCCGTGCCATTCCAGGGTCCGCCCTCGGGCACCGGGCCGGCACTGACCGCCCCCCCCCCGCCCCCCCTCCCCGGGGGTCTTTCCCCCGGAGCCCCCGGCGGGCGCGGCGAAAGGAGAGCAGCTATAAATAACCGTGCGCAGCACAGGGAGGAGATGTAATTCCATCATGGAAGCGGCTGCGAGAACAATTCAGGGAATAATAAAATGTTCGGGGAGGGATGGGGGGGTTGGGGGGCGGGGGCAGGGGGGGAGCCCAGCCCCCACCGCGCGGGGCTGCGGCTCCGCCATGCCGAAGCCCCCCGGGGATGAAGGGAGAAGCCCCCCGGCCCCGCGACCGCCCTCGGGGGCACGGGAGGGGGCCGGGGGTCGGTGGTGCCGCTCCCGGGGCAGGGCACGGGAGGGGGGTCAGGCTCCGGGCTCCAGCGCCTGCGTCCCCCCCCCCGGAGCATCACCGGGCCCGGCCGTGCCCCGGAGCGGGGGGGGCGGGGGGGTCACAGCCCCGGGGGCGGCCCCGGCGCGTGGCGGGGGAGGGGCCGGCGGCCGCCCGGTGCCCACGTGGTTCGTCGGTGTCTCCGGAGCGGAAGAAACGGCGGCGGGGCCGGGGCTGCGGCGGGGACCGGGGAGCGGGAGCGGCGGCGGCAGCGGGACCCGGCGGGGCGGGGACGGAGCCGCATCCCGGCGGGCGCCGCCGCAGCGCAGCAGCAGCGCCGGTGAGTGCGGGGCCTGGGCCGGGGGGCAGCGGGAGGGGCCGGGGGGGGGAACAGAGCGGGCTGCCCCCGCCCCACCGGGCCTGTCCTCTCCCGCCACAGCGCGACCCCAGCCCCGCCGCCGGCCCCATCTCGCCACGCCGCCTTCAGCATCCCCGCTTCATCCTCATCGGCCGCTTCATCCCCATCCCCATCCCCATCCTCATCCCCATCCCCGGCTGGATTCGCAGCTTCATCCCCATCCCCATCCCCGGCTCCGTGCCCATCTCCACCCCTGCTTCCACCCCGCTTCCATCCCCGTCTCCTGCTCCATCCTCATCCTCCTCCCGTCCCGGCTCCGCCCCGGACCCCTCCTGCGTTTCCGTCCCCGTCCCCCGCCCGCCGACCCCCGGCGCGGTGCGGCCCCGGGCCGGGCGCGGGGGGGGCCGGGCGGCCCCGGGCCGGGCCGGGGGCGTTCGGGGACGGATTCCCGGAGGCTCCGGGGCCGCCGCAGGCCGGACCCCCCCCCCCGCTCACCCTATTGCGACCCCCGGCCGCGCTCACCCGCGCACCGGGCCCGGCTCCTGGGCTTGGGGGGGCGCTCGACCCGTCCCCCTTTCCCCGCCGGTTCTCCCCCGGTTCCCCGCCGGTTCCCCGCCGGTTCCACGCCCGCTGCCCTGGCTCGTGGCCATGGGGGCGCCCCCAGCCCCTCCCCGCCCCCCCCCCAGCCCCTCAGAACCGGGACAGCCACCGGGGGGGTCCCAGCGATGAGGAGGGGGCTCATCCCGGCCGCGGCCACCGAGGGTCGGGGCAGGGGGGCTGCGCTAGGCCTGGTCCTGCCGAGAGCATCTTCCTGAGTCCCAAAAAGGGGTTTTGGGGGCCCAAACCTTGTCCCGAACCCAGCCGGGTGCCAGCGGCCCCGCAGCCCCCACAGCCTGGCACATCCCATCCCCATTCCCATTCCCATTCCCATCCCCGTTCCCGTTCCCGTTCCCGTTCCCACCGGCCGGCCGGGCCCTCCGGCCGTGTCCCAGCCCCGGGACAGTCCCAGCCCCGTTTTCCCTTTTTCCCAAGGCGTTTGTAGGCCTGGAGGAGGGGCCGGCAGCGCGGAGGGGGCGGCGGTGCCGCGGGGACCCTGCCTGGAAGCCGATGAGAGCAGCTCCGCCCCGCGCCGACCCTCCCTTGATGTCCGGAGCTCCCACACCTGAGACACGCCTGCGACACGCCTGTGACACGCCTGTGACACGCCCGTGACACGCCCGTGACACGCCCGTGCCCGCGCCGCAGCCCTGCCCAGCCCGCGCCGCTTCGCCCCGCGCCCGGGGCCCGCAGCAAGGCAGGTGTTCCACAGCAGGGCGGGGAAACTGAGGCACGGCGCTCTGGGAGCAGCAGGGACGGCCCGGGGGACACACAGCTGCCTCCCGAGTGCTGGGGACAGAGAGGGTCCTGTCACCGTGGTGCCACCGCTGGCAGGGGCCTGGGCACCCCCCACCACTCTTAATTTGGCGGGGGGGTCACCAGAGCTTGGGGAGCCTCATCTGGGCTTTGGGCGTGCCTCAGTTTCCCCGGGGGGTGATGGCAGCGGCCTCGCTGCCCGAGCAGAGGTGTGTCCCCTCTGTCACCGCCCCGGGGGTGGATTTCAGACCCCGGGAGGGCTCTGTCCGTGATTTATCCTCCGTGTCCACAGCCCCCCCAGCCCGCGGGACCCCCGGCCCGGGCTGTCCCCAGGCTCCCCCCGCGGCTGGAGGGGCCGTGGCTCCCCCCCGCCCGTCACCCTGCGGCTCCCTCCTCCCTCCGCCAGCTCCGGGCCATCAATTATTCGTGCGGCGGTGGCAGCCGAGCCGAGCCGAGCCGAGCCGAGCCGAGCCGAGCCGAGCCGAGCCGAGCCGAGCCGCGCCGAGCCGAGCCGAGCCGCGCCTGCCCGCGGGGGTCCCCGGCTGGGCCAGGGGACAGCGCCGGAGCGGGGCTGCGCTGCTCCGGGACGCTTCTCCCAGCGGGAAACATCCCGGGAGCAGCACCGGGGGCGGCGGCTCCGGGAGGCTCGGCCGGCCCGGCCCCTTCGCTCGGGGCCCGGCGCTGCGGCAGAGCCGGGCCGGGCCGGGCGGGGTCCCCCCGGGAGGGGTTGGGGACAGCGCCGGGAGCGGGGAGAGGCGGCTCCGGTATTTAGGGCACGGCTGCGAGAGGCGTGGGAGGCCGGGAAGCAGCTCGCGTGCGGCGCGGGGCGGGCGGCGGCGGCACCGGCCGCTATTTCTGGTGCTCGCTCCCGGGAGGGGACGCCAGGAAAGTCACCGTGTGTCCCCCCTCAGCTCCGGGGGGCTCTGCCGGGGGTGCTCTGTGCTCCCACCCTCGTTTAGGTGGAGGCTGGGGGGTGTCAGGACCCCCTTTCCCCGGGGTGGTGGCATGGCCAGTGTGTCCCCTTGTCACCACGGGGGACAGCGCGGGGTTGGAGCCGCTGCCGGTGGCAGCTGCTGGGAGCGTCACCAGGACGGGCTGAGCCCCGGCAGACCCCGCCCTGCCCCGGTGTCACCGCCGTCCCCGCTGTCCCCGCAGGCAGGACATGGACTCCATGTTCGAGGACGACATCAGCATCCTGACCCAGGAGGCGCTGGGGCCGGACGAGGACTGGCTGGACAGCCCCAACACCGACCTGTCCGGGGAGATGTGCTCGGCCTCGCACTTCGCCCTCATCACCGCCTACGACGACATCAAGAACCGCCTGACGGGGCTGGAGAGGGAGAACTCCACCCTCAAGCGCCGCCTCAAGATGTACGAGGTCAAGGTGAGGGGGCAGGGGGAGCCCCGGGGGGGGGCGTGGGGGGCCGGGGGGACCCCGCTGAGCGCCTGCCCCCCGCCGCAGTACCCCCTGATCGGCGAGTTCGGTGAGGAGCACATCTTCTCCCTCTACGAGGCCAAGGAGAACTCGCTGCTCAAGAGCGAGAAGGCGTCGCTGCAGCAGCAGCTCAACCAGTTCCAGCACGAGGTGAGCAGGGACGGGGGGCCTGGGGAGGGGTTTGGGGGGTCCCTGAGCCACCCAGCCACCCCCAAATCCCCTCTGCCTTCCCCCCCGGCAGCTCCAGAAGAGCAAAGAGCGGGAGGAGCAGCTGGAGGAGATGATCCAGGCCTACGAGAAGCTGTGCGTGGAGAAGGCCGACCTGGAGACGGAGCTGGGAGAGATGGTGGGTGACAGCCAGGGGTGGGTGACAGCCACGGGTGGGTGACAGCCAGGGGTGGGTGACAGCCAGGGGTGGGGGACAGCCACGGGGGGGGACAGCCAGGGGTGGGTGACAGCCAGGGGTGGGTGACAGCCAGGGGTGGGGGACAGCCACGGGTGGGTGACAGCCAGGGGTGGGGGACAGCCACGGGTGGGTGACAGCCAGGGGTGGGTGACAGCCGGGGGTGGGTGACAGCCAGGGGTGGGGACAGCCAGGGGTGGGTGACAGCCATGGGTGGGTGACAGCCACGAGGGGGGACAGCCACAGGTGGGTGACAGCCAGGGGTGGGGACAGCCACGGGTGGGGACAGCCACGGGTGGGTGACAGCCAGGGGTGGGGACAGCCAGGGGTGGGGGACAGCCACGGGTGGGTGACAGCCACGGGGTGGGTGACAGCCACAGGTGGGTGACAGCCACAGGTGGGTGACAGCCAGGGGTGGGGGACAGCCAGGGGTGGGGACAGCCAGGGGTGGGGACAGCCAGGGGGGGGTGACAGCCACAGGGGGGGGACAGCCAGGGGTGGGTGACAGCCAGGGGTGGGCGACAGCCAGGGGTGGGGACAGCCAGGGGTGGGTGACAGCCAGGGGTGGGGACAGCCAGGGGTGGGGGACAGCCAGGGGTGGGTGACAGCCAGGGGTGGGTGACAGCCACAGGTGGGTGACAGCCAGGGGTGGGGACAGCCAGGGGGGGGTGACAGCCACGGGGTGGGTGACAGCCACGGGTGGGTGACAGCCACAGGTGGGTGACAGCCAGGGGTGGGGGACAGCCAGGGGTGGGTGACAGCCACAGGTGGGTGACAGCCAGGGGTGGGTGACAGCCAGGGGTGGGTGACAGCCACGGGTGGGTGACAGCCAGGGGTGGGGGACAGCCAGGGGTGGGTGACAGCCACGGGTGGGGACAGCAGGGTCCCCTTCCCTTCTCCAGGACAGCCCGTGGTGTCCCCACCCTTGGGGCTGCAGGGCTGGGGGGGCCGTGGCGTTTTGGCCACCTCGGGGCTTTTAGGGCCGCTCAGGTTTATCCGTTTTCCTGCTCCCGCCCTGCCGAGGGGTGACCCCGGCTTTGGGGCCGGGCTCAGCCGGGCACCCCGGGCTCCCCTTCCCCAGCCGAGGAGCCCCTCCTGCCGTGCCGCCGTCACCAGATCCCTCCCGCCCCAAACCCCGGGCGTGCCGGGCTGGGCTGGGCAGGATGAGCCCCTTGGAGGGGGCACAGCGCAGCCGGGACTCAGCCCCGTCCCCTCCCCTGCAGCGGGCGCTGGTGGAGACGCACCTGAGCCGCATCCGGAGCCTGGAGCAGCAGCTGCGGCAGCGCGACGGCGGCGCCTTCCCCGGGCTGGGCAGCCAGGAGGTGCCTTTCATCGCCCTGCACCCCAACCCCGGGCTGAGCCACGGTGAGCCGCCCCCTCCCCGCCCCACCGCG
Source organism: Phylloscopus whistleri (assembly GCA_017589585.1). Classification (NCBI taxonomy): domain Eukaryota; kingdom Metazoa; phylum Chordata; class Aves; order Passeriformes; family Phylloscopidae; genus Phylloscopus; species Phylloscopus whistleri. Next base: position 17,299 of record JADMLD010001697.1, on the reverse strand, counting down.
CCCCCCGGGAGCCCGCGGCGCCGCCGGGGCTGAGCCGAGCCGTGCCCGCAGTGCTGGAGCGCGCCGGGGGCTGGCAGAGCCGCGGGCTGGAGGCCGAGCTGGAGGCGGCGCGGCAGGAGAACCAGCGCGCCCAGCACCGCGAGGAGCATCTCAAGGCCGAGTGCGAGAGGCTGCAGGCGGAGCTGAAGCACCTGCAGGACACCCGGGAGCAGGTGACGGCCGGGGGGTGGACACGGGGAGCACCCCCAGTCCCGCGGGGTGGGGTTTGGGTGCCGAGGGGGGTCTGGGAGCAGGAACAGGGCAGGGTCTGACCCCACAGGACCCCTCATTCCCGGTGGGTGAGGGTCTGGGTGCTGAGGGGTGTCTGATCTCCCCGGGAGCAGGAGTGGGGCAGGGTCTGACCCCACAGGATCACCCCCATGCCCGAGGTGGGGGTCTGGGTGCTGAGGGGTGTCTGTGAGTAGGGTCAGGGCAGGGTCTGACCCCACAGGACCCTCCCCCAATCCTCGGTGGGTGGGATTTGGGTGCCCAGGGGTGTCTGGGATCAGCCATGGGGCAGGATCTGACCCCATGGGATCACCCCCATGCCCGGGGTGGGGGTCCTGGTGCTGACCGGGGCTCTGCTGTCCCCAGGAGCAGTCGGAGCGGGACATGGCCTGGGTGAAGAAGGTGGGCGACGACCAGTAAGTGCTGGGAGGGGACTGGGCGGGGGCTGGGGAGGCTCCGAGCTGGCAGGGAGGGCTGGGGACACACGGGACTGGCTGTGTGGGACACACGGGTCCTGCTGTGGGGCACTACGGTCACCCCACACCGCTGGACGGGGCTTCCCCGCATTGAGGAGCTGCAGCGGGGGGGATCCCGCACCCCAAAATGCCCCCTCTGCACCCCGGGGGTTTGGAGCTGAGCGGGGCTGCGGGTGCGGGGTGCCCGGTGCCCGGTGCCAAATGTTGTCCCGGTGCCCGGTGCCTGGTGCCCCAGTGTCCGTGCCTTGTCCTGCTGTCCCTGTGTCCCTGTGTCCCTGTGTCCCCATGTCCCGCTGTCCCGCTGTCCCGGTGTCCCGCTGTCCCTCTGTCCCTCTGTCCCACTGTCCCTCTGTCCCGCTGTCCCTCTGTCCCTCTGTCCCTCTGTCCCACTGTCCCTCTGTCCCGCTGTCCCTCTGTCCCTGTGTCCCTGTCCCTCTGTCCCGCTGTCCCTGTGTCCCTGTCCCTCTGTCCCTCTGTCCTGCTGTCCCTCTGTCCCTGTGTCCCGCTGTCCCGCTGTCCCGCTGTCCCTCTGTCCCACTGTCCCTCTGTCCCTCTGTCCCGGTGTCCCGCTGTCCCGCTGTCCCTCTGTCCCTCTGTCCCGGTGTCCCGCTGTCCCGCTGTCCCTCTGTCCCTCTGTCCCGCTGTCCTGCTGTCCCTCTGTCCCTCTGTCCCGGTGTCCCGCTGTCCCGCTGTCCCTCTGTCCCTCTGTCCCGCTGTCCCTGTGTCCCTCTGTCCCTCTGTCCCGCTGTCCCTCTGTCCCTCTGTCCCGGTGCCGGTCTCACCGGGCGCTGCCTGCAGAGGGCACTGACGGCTCGCGGCTGCCGAGCGAGCGGCACCGAGCGGCACCGGGGGGGTCCCCGAGCGGCACCGGGGGGGTCCCCGAGCAGCACCCTGCGGCCCCGACCGCGCCACCCCGGTGGCACCGCTTGGTGCCCAACCAAACCCCGGGCAGCAGCGGGCCCGGATCCATCGCAGCCGCGTCCCAGCCCGGGCGGGCCCGGGAGCGTTTCCCGGCCCCTGGAGCCGCTGCTCCACCCCCAGCTCTGCTCCAAACCCCCCCGGAGCCCCTCCTTCGGCCGGCTTTGGGTGCCAGTGCTGGGCCAGGTCCCTCCTCTGCCCCTCATTGTCACCTCCCGGTGTCCCCTTTGCGAGTTCCAGGGGCTCCCGGGCACCCCGGGGTGCTGGGACTTGGAGCCCACAGATTTGGGGCTTTTGAGCCAAAACCACCCCAAACCCGGGGAGAGCTGAGGGGAGACGAGGCCGTGGCCAGGCCCCTTAAAACCCCCAAGGGCTGACAGTGGCACCGAGGGGGTGACAGTGCCCCCAGACCCCCAACAGTGGCACCGAGGGGGTGACAGTGCCCCCAGACCCCCCAAACCCCCAACAGTGGCACCGAGGGGGTGACAGTGCCCCCAGACCCCCAACAGTGGCCCTGAGGGGGTGACAGTGTCCCCAGACCCCCAACAGTGGCACCGAGGGGGTGACAGTGCCCCCAGACCCCCCGAACCCCCAACAGTGGCACCGAGGGGGTGACAGTGCCCCCAGACCCCCCAAGCCCCCAACAGTGGCACTGAGGGGGTGACAGTGTCCCCAGACCCCCCAAACCCCGAACAGTGGCACTGAGGGGGTGACAGTGCCCTCAGACCCCCCAAAGCCCCAACAGTGGCACCGAGGGGGTGACAGTGCCCCCAGACCCCTCAAACCCCCAGGGGCCGGCGGTGGCACCGGGGCGGGGTTGCTGTCCCCGTTTTCACTCGGTCTCGTGTCCCCAGCCCGGGCAGTGACAGCGGGGCCGAGCTGTGGACAGATCAGAGGTGACAGGCGGGGCCGGGGAGGTGCCGGGGTGTTGTTGTGGGGGGCTGGATCCGTCCCCTCCTCTCCCGGAGCTGTTGGCTGCTGTCACCTTCTCCTGTCGTCCCGGTGCAGATCAGAGCTCGGCCATCCCGGGGGGGGCTGGATCCTTCCCCGGGGGGGCTCCCCTCGCTCCCCTCCCCTCCCTAATTCCCTTTATTTCCATAAAATCCCGAGCTCACCCCCAGGCTGTGCCCCCACCCCTCTCCATATCCACAGAAATCAAAACTCCCGAGTTTCTCCATTAACATCCCCCCCCCAAAATCTTTAATTTTAAGCCCAAATCCACCACGTTGGGATGGGGAAACTGAGGCAGGGCTGGCTCCTCACCCCCTCCCCGGGGGCACCTTCCCCTCTCCCCGGGCACAGCTTTTCCCTCCCCGCTCTTTTCCTGCCGATTCAGCTCTTTTTTTGTCACCTGCCTCTCTCCGCCACTGTTTGTTTTTTTTTCTGGGTGTGAAAAGAGCCTTATCGGCGTTTTCCATCTCCGGGTGATTTGCTGGTGTTTCTGCCGCCGTGTGCATGGGGCAGGGGTCCCCCTGCATCCAGATCTCCCTCGGATTTCTGGTTTATTTTCTGAGGTTTAGATTTTTTATTATTATTATTTTCTTTTTTTTTTCCTTTCACGGTTATTCCCTCCTGCGCTCCCTCCCGGGAAAAACCAGGAGCCAAATTGAGGAAAGCCCTGGGAAGAGCCGGGTGGGGATTTTGGGAGGGTCAGACCACCCCTCCCACTTCCCCTCTCCGCGTTTTGGGGGGAGGTTTGTGGGTTTTGACGACTCTTGCACCCATGGGCGCCAATGCCAGGCAGGTCCCCACCCCTGGCTCCTCCAGCTCTGCAGCAAAAAGGGTCTGGGGGACACAAAGGTGACATCCTCTGTGTGTCCCCCGTGTTGGTTTGGGTTGATTTTTCTTCTTTTTTTGGTTTGGTTTGGTTTGGGTTTTTCCATCCTTCTCTTTCTTTTCCTTCTTTTCTTCCTTTTCCTTCTTTTCATTCTTTTTCTTCTTTTCCTCATTTCCTCCTTTTCCTCCTTCTCTTTCTTTTCCTTCTTTTCCTCCTTTTCCTCCTTTTCCTCCTTCTCTTTGTTTTCCTTCTTTTCCTCCTTTTCCTTCTTTTCATTCTTTTCCTTATTTCCTCCTTTTCCTCCTCTTTCTTTTCCTTCTTTTCATTCTTTTCCTTCTTTTCCTTATTTCTTCCTTTTCCTCCTTCTCTTTCTTTTCCTTCTTTTCCTTCTTTTCCTTCTTTTCATTCTTTTCCTTCTTTCCTCCTTTTCCTCCTTCTCTTTCTTTTCATTCTTTTCCTCCTTTTCCTTCTTTTCCTTATTTCCTCCTTTTCATTCTTTTCCTCCTTTTCCTCCTTCTCTTTCTTTTCATTCTTTTCCTCCTTTTCCTTCTTTTCCTTATTTCCTCCTTTTCATTCTTTTCCTCCTTTTCCTCCTTTTCCTCCTTTTCGTCCTTTTCCTCCTTCTCTTTCTTTTCCTTCTTTTCCTCATTTCCTCCTTCTCCTCCTTCTCTTCCTTTCCCTCCTTTCCCTCCTTTTCCTTTCCCTCCTTTCCCTTTTCCTCTTCACCTCTCCATTTTCTCCCCCCCGCCCTCCTTTCTGTCCTCTCCCTCCTCTCCCCCTGCACTCTTTCCCCTCCTTCCCCTCATCCTTTTCCTCACTTTCCCCTTCTCCCGCTGCTCCTTTCCCACCTCTCGGTGCCGCTCTGCCCCGGGGGTCCCGGGCCGTGCCCGGCGCTGTCAGCCGCGGTTACGAGCGGCGGCTCCGGGTGCCCGGCGGTGTCACAACGGCTCAGCGGGACCGAGCCGAGCCGAGCTCCGGCCCCGCGGGGCCCCTTCTCCCTTCCACAATCCCGGCTCGGAAAGCGAAACCAACTCGGGGCGGAATTGATGATTTTGGCAGCGCTTCCGAGCGCCGGGAGCGGCGCGGGGAGGAGGGAGCGGCACCCGCCGCATCCCGGCCGCTCCCGGGGCACGGGCAGCGGCCACAACTTTTCCCTTTTCAGAGAAAAAAACCTGAATTTGGGTTGGTTTTGAGTTGGTTTTGAGTTGGTTTTGAGTTGGTTCTGGGGGCACAGCGGAGCTGAGAGCCACCGTGTCCCCTGTGGGAATTGTCCTCTGGATCTCTGGTGGGGAGAGGGAACTTCACACACCCTGAGGTGTTTGGATTTTTTCACCCTGGGTCATTATTTCCTCAGGAATTCCCTGCAGGAATGCTGGGAGCCAGCACTAAACCTTTTTTTAGCTCTATTTATTAAAAACCAACCAAAACAACCAAAATCCCGGGGCGGGGAGGGAGGGAGGGAGGTCAAACCCTTCTGAAGGATTTCCCCCTTACCTAAGGATTTAATCCCTGCTGGAAGATTTAACCCCTCGGGAGGGATTTAACGGGATTCAATCCCTGCTGGAGGATTTCCCCTCGCTGAATCCCATCCAGCCCGGGTTTCCCTGGTTTCCTCGGGGTTTCCTCGGGGTTTTCCTGGTTTTCTCTGGGTTTTCTCTGGGTTTCCCTGGTTTTCTTTGGGTTTCCCTGGTTTTCTCTGGGTTTTCTCTGGGTTTCCCTGGTTTTCTCTGGGTTTTCTCTGGTTTCCTCTGGGTTTTCTCTGGTTTCCTCGGGGTTTTCTCTGGTTTCCTCGGGGTTTTCCTGGTTTTCTCTGAGTTTCCCTGGTTTTCTCTGGGTTTCTTTTTCCTCGGGGTTTCCCTGGTTTTCTCTGGATTTCCCTGGTTTTCTCTGGGTTTTCTCTGGGTTTCCCTGGTTTCCTCTGGGTTTTCTCTGGGTTTTCTCTGGTTTCCTCTGGGTTTCCTCGGGGTTTCCCTGGTTTTCTCTGGGTATCCCTGGTTTTCTCTGGGTTTCCCTGGTTTTCTCTGGGTTTTCTCTGGGTTTTCCTGGTTTCCTCAGGGTTTCCCTGGTTTTCTCTGGGTTTCCCTGGTTTCCTCGGGGTTTCCCTGGTTTTCTCTGGGTTTCCCTGGTTTTCTCTGGGTTTTCTCTGGGTTTCCCTGGTTTTCTCTGGGTTTCCTCGGGGTTTCCCTGGTTTCCTCGGGGTCTCCTCTGCCCCCCAGGGTGAACCTGGCGCTGGCCTACACGGAGCTGACGGAGGAGCTGTGCCGCCTGCGGAACCTCAGCTCCCTGCAGAGCCAGATCCTGCGGGCGCTGCTGCAGGAGAAGAGCCTCAACGGCGGTAAGGGCCGGCCTGGGGGCACAGATACTGGGAAAAGGGGATGGGCGGGAGGTCCTGGGGGTCCCCAAGGGGTGGCCAGCCCTGGAAGGGTCCCACGCCAAGGGGGAACTTAGCTGGGAGCGTCTGTGCCTGGGAGTGTCCCATCCCAGGGGTATCATCTGCACCTGGGGATGTCCCATTCCAGGAACATCCACACCTGGGGGCATCCATCCCAAAATATCCATCCCAAAACATCCATCCCTGGGAGTATCCATCCCAAAACATCCATCCCAAAACATCCATGCCTGGGAGTATCCATCCCGAAATATCCATACCTGGGAGTATCCATCCCCAAATACCCATCCCAAGAGCATCCATTGTCCCTGGGAGCATTGGCCCCAGGAGCAGCCTGGGATGATCTCACCCCAGGAACCTCCATCCCTTGGACCTTCCCATCCCAAGAGCTTCCATCCCTGGCTGCATCCCTGTCCCCCAGAACCTCCCATCCCCCCGGGGGTCCCCACAGCTGTGTCTCCCCCTCCCTCTGGGATGCCGAGGCACATTTTCCACACTTCCCACATTCTCCGTGTTTTCCACATTTTTCCACGTTCTCCACATTCTCCACATTAATTTTCCAAATTCTCCTCATTTTCCTCATTCTCCATATTTTCCAAATTTTTCCCATTCTCCACATTCTCCTCATTTTCCTCATTCTCCATATTTTCCACGTTCTCCCCACCTCTCCCGAGCCGCCCAGCCGAACCTTCCCAGCGTTATCTCCCCGCCGTGTCCCCCCTTTGTCCCGCGCCAGGCCAGCGCCACTCCCCGCTGTCCCAGTGCCACTCTCCGGCTCAGCAGCGCCGCTCGCCCGCCCCGCAGTGCCCCTCGCCCGTCCCTCCGGGCCGCCCGCAGTGCCAATCCCCCGCCCTCCAACGCCGCTCGCCGGGACCCCCCAGCCAATCTCCGGCCCAGCAGCGCCGCTCGCCAGCCCCGCCGGGCCCTTGCCAGTCGCCGGCCCAGCAGCGCCGCTCGCCAGCCCCGCCGGGCCCTTGCCAGTCGCCGGCCCAGCAGCGCCGCTCGCCCGCCCCGCCGCCTCCCCCGCCCTGCCCGTCGCCCACCTCGGCGTCCCCGCACCGCCTGCCCGGCGAGAGGATGGAGCTGGGCTACGCCAAACCCTCCAGCCGCCACATCAAGGCCGGCTTCCAGGGCCGCCGCAGCTACTCGGAGGTGACCAACGTGGCCCTGTACCAGCAGAGCCGCTCGCTCTGGCTGCAGCCCGAGGCTTCCACGCTGCCCAAGCACCGGCCCTACGGCGAGGTGTACCTGGGCGCCGCGGGGGCCCCGCTGAGCTCCCGGGAGCCTTTCGAGGAGCACGTCCGCTTCGAGAAGCAGTCGTCGGACGAGGAGGAGTGGGCGCTGCCCAGCCCGCCCAGCCCCGAGGCCGGCGCCATCCGCTGCGCCTCCTTCTGCGCCGGTTTCCCCGTGCCCGACGCCGACGCCGTGCACCGGACGGCGGCCGCCTACGCCCGGGCCGAGCACGCCCAGTCCTGGCCTTCCATCAACGTAAGGAGGGTCCCAGCCCCTTCAGACACCCCCCCGAGGGGTTTTTTGGGGGGTGGGTTTGGGGGTGTGGAGCGCCGAGGGAAACCCCCCTAGGGAGGGGGTGATGTAGGAGGGCTGAGCTGATCTGGAGGATGCACAGAGCTGGGGAGTAAATTGGGGGTTTATGAAAGGATCCACCTGGGGCAGGACACGGCCTGGCCACCCGAGGTGGACACAAAATGGTCACAAAATGCCTGCCCGGTCACCAGGTCTCACACTTTGATCAGTTTTGGTCCGTTTGCACGTTGGGGTTTAATTGTCCGATTCCAGCTCCAGGCTGGGAGGTCCTGTCCTTGTTCCTCCCTCCAGCCTCCCCTGTTTGTGCTTTGGGGCTGAAAGTTGTCCCGGGTGTGCAGCAGGACCAGGATTTGTTTTGAGGAGCTGAGTGACCCCGAGTGTGAGCTCAGAGCTGCACCCTGGGCAGCACAGAGCCTGAAAAACACCAAAACTCAAACCTCGGCCACCAGCCCCCCACCCGCAGCGAGGTGCCGTGCCTCAGTTTCCCCGCTTGTAACCCCCTCCCCGGGCTGGCTGGGGGGCAGCGGGAGGGTTCTGGGGGGCAGGGAGGGGATGTGGGCAGGGCGGGGGTCTCAGCCCGGCTCTGTGCCCCTCTCCCCGGCGGGGGTCTCAGCCCGGCTCTGTGCCCCCCTCCCCGCAGCTGCTGCTGGAGACGGTGGACTCGGAGGTGCGGAGCTGCCCGCTGTGCCAGCTGGCCTTCCCCATCGGCTACCCGGACGATGCCCTGGTCAAACACATCGACTCCCACCTGGAGAACAGCAAGATCTGAGCCCGGCCTCCCCCCATCCCCGTCCCCCGCCTCCTCTGGATGCTGCATGGAAACACACCGGGAGCGCCCGGCTCCCGAAATACCTCCAAGTCTTCAGTAGCTACGGAAAGACTGAGCCCCCCTCAGCCCAGCCCAGCCCTGCCCGCCCCAGAGCCCCCCGGAGCCCCCCCAGAGCCTCCTCGGAGCGGGTTCAGCCCCTCCCCAGCCCCGTGCCCGGTGCGGCCGGAGGGGGGACCCGTCCGTGTCCCCTGGGTGTCCTCTGCCACCCTCGAGTGTCGCCGCTCGGTCTCAGGGAGGATCCCAGGTGAGGGGAAGGGGCCGCCCCTCCCCCGGCCCGCGGGGTCAGAGTCGGGGTCGCGGTGGGGAGGGGGCGGGGGGCAGCTGCTCGTTCTGGATCCCCTTTGCCCCCGTCCCGCCGGTTCAAGCCCCTTCCCCCTCTTTTACACTGAACCGCCCCCCGCCCCCAGCTCCCGCCCCCCTCCCCACAACGACGCTGCTGAGAAACCAACCCCGAGGAGCAGCACGGAGCCCCCCAGCCCCCCCGACATCGCACTGGGGCTCCCTGGGGTTCCCCTGACCCCCCCCCCCGGGTCAGCACAGCCCCCCCGCAGCCCCCCCACCCCTGCTTTAACCGGGGGGCTGCAGGCGGCTGCTCCCCCTGAGCCCCCCCGCCCCACCACCCCCGCCCCCCCACGTTCGATCTACCTCAAAGCCGCCGGGAGAGGGGGGGGGGTCCGGGGCACTGCCCCCCCCTCCCCGCGCCGCCCCGCGCTGCATGTCCCCCCCGTGTCACAGCGCGCACACCCCCCCACGCCACGCCGGGGGCTCGGCCGGGCGCGACCCCCCTCCCCCCCGCCCCACGCCGGGACCCCCGGGAGGAGGGACCGGCCCTCGCTGCCACGCCACCGGCTCCAATAAAACCTTTCCAGCGCCCAAAATGCGCCTCGGAGGGGCGGGGGGGTGAAGGCGGCTCCTCTCTGGGGGTCCCTGCGGATGGAGGGGGGGGGGGGGGTCCAGCTGGAGGTGCCGCCCCCCGGGATGGGGTTGGGGGTTTGGGGCTGGGCAGAGGCGGCTCGTGGGGCCGCGGGGGTGGCGGGGTTCGGGGTGTCCCGCAGCCCCCGCTCCCGGCCCGTTCGGGGTTCACGGGACAATCAGGAGCCAAACGGACCCCGGGGGGGGGTCGGGGGTGACAGAAAGGGGCGAGGCCGGAGCCCGGCGGGGTGGGATCCGCCCGGGGAAAGGGGCTGGGCAGGGGGATTCCTGTCCCTCCATCCCTCCAGCAGCACCGCCCCCTTTCTCTGTGTTGTTGTAGGTCCTACAGCCCCCCTGCCGCTGGCCGGGCCAGCGCTCTGCGACCCCCGGGTGATTTTTACCCCCCCTGGCAGAGCCCAGCTGGGCAGGGGGCACCCAGGGAGGCCGCGGGAGGCTCCGGGGGGGTCCCGTCCCGGCTCTCCCGGCTCAGCCCGGCCCGGGCAGGGTGCGAAGGCGGCTCCCAGTGCCGCGGGCCGATGGTGCGAAGCAGATAACGCGCGGTGCCGCCGCCTTATCGCCGCCCCATCTCCGCGTCTGCAGGAAGAGCGGCCCCTGCCCACCTTCCCCCCCCCCGCCCCGGTGGGCACCGGCAGCCCCGGGGGGAGGCGGCAGAGCCCCGGGGGGGGGGGGGCGCGGTGACCCCGCGGTGCCGCAGGGTCCCCAAAGGCGCCGCCTGAGCTGCGGTGGCACCGCGGTGACCGGGCCGGCCCTGCCGGGGCTGGGAGCGCCCCGGGATGGAGGCGCTGCGGTCAGGGGGTGCCCGGCCCCCACCTTCTCCCTCCGCCCGCCTTTCCCCCCCGGTTTTGGGTTTTTTTTTTTTCTCTTTATATATATTTTTTTTGAAATCACGTGATAAATGCCAAACGCCGCTGCCGTTACTCATCCCGGCACCCTCCCGGCCCCGCTTCCCCCCGGGGGCGGCTGCCGCTGACTCAGCACCCCCGGGACCCCCCAAAACCACGATCCCATCCAGCCGGAGGAGCTCCAGGACATCCCACGATGTCCCCGCGATGCTCGCGTGAGTCTGGGGGTGCCGGCGCCCCACGGGGCTGCCCCTGCTCCCGGGGGTGTCCCGGGGTGCTCGTGGTGGGCGCGGGGCTCGGCGCCACGCCGGGCGTTTTGTCACCTCCTCTGTCACCCGTGGGGTGGCACCCGGGCCCGTGGGGAGATTTTGAGTGGGAGCGGCTCCCGTGCCTCAGTTTCCCCTTCCCACTGCCCGCTGCGGAGCGGCGTGGGGGTGTCCGGGGACGGGGGGGTTGTGTCCCCATTTCCTGTCACCCGCCCCCCCGCTGGAGATGCCAACCGCGGGGCCGGGCTGTGCCTTTGGTGACAGGACTGTCCCCGGCCACCGCGGTGCCACCCCCACGCTGTCCCCAAAGCCGCCCTGAGCCCCCCCGAGCTGCGCTGCCCTGCGGGGGATGCGGGGGATGCGGCCCCGCTGTCCCCGCGGTGCGGGGCAGGGGACAAGGTGGCGTTTGGTGGCTCTGTCCCAAGTCCGGCTGGAGCCACCAGGTCCCCCCTGTGGCCCGGCTGTGCCAGCTGCGGTGACAAGCGACAAGCCAGGCCTGCCTCAGCCGTGAGAGGGGCGGGCTGCGGGGGCTTCTTGCGGGGACAGGGGCTGCGGGCTGTCACCTCCTGCCTGTCCCCAGAGCTGCGGGAATTGTCCCCACTGAATACCAGGGATGTCACAGGGCGCTGTCCCCAGGGCCACCCATGGGTGTGCAGCACCCGCCCAGCCCGGCTGTGCCCCCCAGCCTTGGTGGGACACACCTGGCTCCGTGTCCCCCGTGTCCCCCCGTGTCCCTGTGTCCCCATGTCCCCATGTCCCTGTGTCCCCTTATCCCCCATGTCCCCCCTTATCCCCAGTGTCCCCCGTGTCCCTGTGTCCCCATGTCCCCATGTCCCCATGTCCCCATGTCCCCCGTGTCCCCATGTCCCCATGTGCCCGTGTCCCCGTGTCCCCGTGTCCTCCGTGTCCTGTGTCCCCGTGTCCCCATGTCCCCATGTCCCCATGTCCCCGTGTCCCCGTGTCCCCCGTGTCCCTGTGTCCCCGGTGTCCCTCATGTCCCCCGTGTCCCCGTGTCCCCATGTCCCCATGTCCCCATGTCCCCCTGTCCCCGTGTCCCCGTGTCCCCCGTGTCCCTGTGTCCCCGGTGTCCCTCATGTCCCCCGTGTCCCCGTGTCCCCGTGTCCCCATGTCCCCATGTCCCTGTGTCCCTGTGTCCCCATGTCCCTATGTCCCCATGTCCCTGTGTCCCCGTGTCCCTATGTCCCCATGTCCCCCGTGTCCCCATGTCCCCATGTTCCCGTGCCCCCATGTCCCCGTGTCCCTGTGTCCCCATGTCCCTGTGTCCCCATGTCCCCGTGTCCCTGTGTCCCCATGTCCCTGTGTCCCCGTGTCCCCGTGTCCCTGTGTCCCCATGTCCCCATGTCCCCGTGTCCCCCCGTGTCCCCGTGTCCCCATGTCCCCTGTGTCCCCCGTGTCCCCATATCCCCATGTCCCCATGTCCCCGTGTCCCTGTGTCCCCATGTCCCCGTGTCCCCGGTGTCCCTCATGTCCCCCATGTCCCCCGTGTCCCCGTGTCCCCATGCCAGTGGGTCACACCCTTTCCTAGGCCACAACTCCATTTCATCGTTTTTTTGCTGTTTTTTTTTTTTTCCCCCAGCAAAACCCCCTCTCATTTCGGGCCCCTGGACGGTTTCTTTTTCCACCTTTCACTCGAGCTGGGGGGTTTCTATGGTTTTGTGTTTTTTCCCCTTTTCTCGGTGTTTTTTATCATTCAGGGGGAAAACGAAAGGATCCTCCCTGCCCGGGTCCCGCTTTCCCCCGCGGCGGGGAGGGACCGAGCGTGCGGGGGGAGCCCGGAGCCGTGCGGGGGTGGTGGCACCGTCCCTGTCCCCCTGGGCACACAGCGGGGACCCTCTGCTGTCCCGGGAGGTCCTGCTGGAATCTCCGTCCCGGCCGTCCCTTTGTCCGTCCGAAGGGACCATCCGCCAGCTCCAGCCCATCCCGGCAGAGCAGGGACTGCCCCCAGGGTCCAGGGGGGCTCCGGGACCCCCCGGCCGGGCTCAGGGCAGCTCCCGGCCGCGTCCCTTCCCTCGGCGTTTATAGGAAACGGCGCTGCGAGGAAGCGCCCGGGCTCTCCTGAGCGTTTCTTTCCAGCCGTGGGCGCCCCGAAAGGCCCCTCAGTGCCGGGGATCCGGTGTGAGTCAAAGCCGGAGCCCTGGGGTTTAACCACAAAGCCCCAGAGCTGCCGTGTCACCGGGGGGAGCCGTGCCAGAGGCGTTTATAAGAAATGGAGGGGCTGCCCTGAAGGGGGAGGGACCCCGGGTGGCACCGCGGCTGTGCCACCCCTTGGGGACAACGCCTCGGCTCCGTGGCTGGGATCGTCACCCGCGGTTTCTGCACCGGGCCCGGCTCAGCCCCTTCCCGGGGGGGGTCTGGGTGGCCCCAAAGCGCCCAAAGCACCCAAGGGTGCCCACACCACACTGAGGTGAGCCCGGGTACCTCACCCAGCTGGGTGCCCGGGGCCAGCGTCACCCATGGGTGGCCAGGCTGGATAGCCAGTGCCAGCATCACCCTGGTGCCAGCATCACCCCAGGGTGTCCTTGTCACCCCTGGGCACTGCGGGTCCTGGTGCCAGCATCACGCCAGGTGCCAGCATCACCCTGGGGTCCCTTTGTCATCTCCGGGCACTGGGGGTCCTGGTGCCAGCATCCCCCAGGTGCCAGCATCACCCAAGGGCCCCCTGGTCCCCCCTGGGCTCCTGTATCCAGCTGTGCTCCAGGTGCCAGCGTCCCCCCAGGGTGCCCACGTCACTCCCAGGTGCCGGAATTCGGTCCCTGCCTCACCCCGGGGTACCCCCACCCCCAGCGGGGCTGCTCCTGGCACCTCCCCGGTTCTCCTGCCCTGTCCCTGTCCCTGTCCCTGTCCCTGTCCCTGTCCCTGTCCCCCTCCGTCACTTGTGCCAGCAGCTCCTGACCCCTGGCAGGGACACCAGGGGAGGGTGGGCACAGCGGTGGTGGCACCGCAGTGCCCGGGCCCCCCCAGGCCATCCCGGGGCTGGGGCGAGGCCGCTCCGTGTCCCCTCCCGGCCGAGCCGCCGCAGCCTCCCCGCTCCCCGCGGTGGATCCGCCGCGCCCCCTCCCCGTCCGCATCTCGGGGGGGCCGCGGCCTCAAATGACAGCGCCGAAGGAGCGCGGGGAGCGGGGGGGGACACAACCGCGGCCCCGGCTGCCATGTGCCCAGCGCCGTCACGGCTGCCGCGGAGAGACACCGGGCCCCTCGGGGAGCCGCCCCGGCCCCGCCGCCTCGCTGCGGGGAGGTGACGGAGCCAACGCGCCGCGACACGGGGACTCGCGGACCCCCCCCTCGCCGCGGCCAGCGCCTCGCCAGAGCCCGCCGGGGGGGACTTCTCGGCTGTCACAAGCCATCTGCGTCCGGGACAGCGTCTGCCGGCGCCGTAAGTGGGGTTAAACTCGGGGTCACCCGGATCGAGCATCCCAAGGGAGAGGAACGCCCCCCTCCCCAAACGGCTCCGTGCCCCGGCACCCCCTGCCCGCTGTGGTCACCGGCGTGGGGCGCGGGGGGCGATGCTCTGGGGAGGGACGGTGAACGCGTGCCCCGGTCCCCGCGTGGCCCTCGGGGACAGCAGCGGTCGGTGGTGGCCCCGTGGCTGGCGTGTCCCCCCCAGGGAGCCGCTCCTCGGTTCTTGCTGCCGGTCACCGCGGCCACGGGGACACCAGGGACGTGACCCGCGGCTGGCCCCGCTCTGGCCGCTGGCCCAAAACGCAGCACCCGCCGCCGGGAGCCCGGGGGCCACGGGCAGAGGCGGCCTGAACTCCCGGTGACCCGCCGGGACCGTGGCTGCGGCCACCGCGGGGCCACCCCGGCACCGGGCCGCCCTCACGGGGTCACAGCCCAGCGCCGCTCGGGGATGGATCCCGCCCCGACCCCCCACGGGCAATCTGGGGCTGTCCCAAAGCGCTCCGGGGCCGCGTTTTGGGGACAATCTGGCTCAGGAGCCGGTGCCAGGCGGGTGGGACTCGGGGCGGGGGTCCCCGGGCCCCGGCAGAGGCTCAGGGTGTGGGTGCCGTGTCCCATCCCCGTCCCCTCCACCGCCCCCTCCTCCTCCCCGTGCCCGCCCCGCCGCCCTCCGGGGCTCCCGCGGTGCCGCCGGACCCAGGGGCGGCTCCTTCTAACCCGCGGCTGAAATGAAACCGGCTCCTGCTCCTTCCCCGTGACCTATTTTTAACATTTGAGTGGAATCTGTTGGGGTTTTTTTTATGTTTTGTTTCTGGTGTTTTTTTGTTTTTTTTTTTTTCTTCTCTCCTCCTTTCCTCCCTCTTCCCGCTCGCCGGCCCCGGGTGCGACCGCGGTGTCAGCCCCGCGTCACATCAATTAACGCGCGCGGGGCGTCATTTGTCACTTTGCATTTCCCCGTGGCCGCGGCGGGGGCGGGGGGCGCACGCCGGGCTGGGGGTGACCCCCCCTCGGGGTCAGGGGGACCAGGATGTCCCTCCTGCCCCGCGGTGTTTGGGGGGTGACCGGGACCGGGATGTCCCTCCTGCCCCGCGGTTTTTGGGGGTGACCGGGACCGGGATGTCCCTCCTGCCCCGCGGTTTTTGGGGGCTGACCGGGACCGGGATGTCCCTCCTGCCCCGCGGTTTTTGGGGGGTGACCGGGACCAGGATGTCCCTCCTGCCCCGCGGTTTTTGGGGGGTGACCGGGACCGGGATGTCCCTCCTGCCCCGCGGTTTTTGGGGGCTGACCGGGACCGGGATGTCCCTCCTGCCCCGCGGTTTTTGGGGGCTGACCGGGACCGGGATGTCCCTCCTGCCCCGCGGTTTTTGGGGGCTGACCGGGACCGGGATGTCCCTCCTGCCCCGCGGTTTTTGGGGGGGTGACCGGGACCGGGACGTCCCTCCTGCCCCGCGGTTTTTGGGGGGTGACCGGGACCGGGATGTCCCTCCTGCCCCGCGGTTCTTGGGGGGTGACCGGGACCGGGATGTCCCTCCTGCCCCGCGGTTTTTGGGGGGTCACCGGGACCAGGATGTCCCTCCTGCCCCGCGGTTTTGGGGGGTGACCGGGACCAGGATGTCCCTCCTGCCCCGCGGTTTTTGGGGCTGACCGGGACCCCGCGGCCGCCGCCCACCTCGCTGGGGTCCCGGTGCCGGCTGCGAGGGTCGCGGGCGGGGGCCGGGACACCCGAGTCCGGGCCCCCCCCTGGGCCCCGGGCAGCCGGTGCCGACACCTCCACTTCCGTCGGCAGGGCCCCCGGGGGTATTTTTAACTCCCGGCTCTGCCGCTTGGCACGCTCCGAGTGTCCGTCCGTCCGTCCCCGCCGCTGTCCGGCCTCCCCCCGCCTCCCCCCGGGGCGGCACCGGAGCCTCCGGGGCTGCGCGGGGCAGGATCGGGGCGGGAACGGACCCGAGTGGGGATGATCGGAGCGGGGCGGGACCCCACGGAGTGCGATGGGGACAGGGTGGGACCCCGCGGGGGATATCAGCCCCCCAAAAACCAGGATGAGACCCCACAGAGCGGGGGACCCCGGGGAGTCGGGGCGAGACTCGTCCTGGCAGGACAGGAAAGGAACCTATGGGGCAGGATGGGATTCTATAGGGCGGGATGAGGGGCTGGAAAGCAGGGATGGACTCTGTGGGGCAGGACCGGGCTCTGTGGGGCAGGACCGGGCTCTGTGGGGCAGGACCGGGCTCTGTGGGGGAAGATGGGGCCCTGCAGGGTCGCACCCCAGGGCTCCTGCAGGGCAGAACCTTCCGGATGCGATGGGAGGCTGTGGGACGGGGCAGGACTGGTCCCAGTGGGGCAGGACCGGTACATGTGGGGCAGGATTGGTCCCAGTGGGGCAGGACCAGTACGTGTAGGTCAGGATTGATCGCAGTGGGGCAGGATTGATCCCAATGGGGCAGGATTGATCCCAGCGGGTCAGGATTGATCCCAGTGGGGCAGGATTGATCGCAGTGGGGCAGGATTGATCCCAGCGGGTCAGGATTGATCCCGATGGGGCAGGATTGATCGCAGTGTATCAGGATCGATCCCAATGGGTCAGGATTGATCCCGATGGGGCAGGATTGATCCCGATGGGGCAGGATTGATCCCAATGGGTCAGGATCGATCCCAATGGGTCAGGATTGATCCCGATGGGTCAGGATTGATCCCGATGGGGCAGGATTGATCCCAATGGGTCAGGATTGATCCCGATGGGGCAGGATTGATCGCAGTGTATCAGGATCGATCCCAATGGGTCAGGATTGATCCCGATGGGGCAGGATCGATCCCGATGGGGCAGGATTGATCCCAGCGGGGCAGGATTGATCCCAGTGGGTCAGGATTGATCCCAGGGGGTCAGGATTGATCGCAGTGGGGCAGCACCGGTACCTGTGGGGCAGCACCATCCTCATCCCCATCCCAGAGGGGTCCAGCCCCCCCCATGTCCCCAGGTCACCCGCGCCCCCCCGGCCCTCGGGACCCCTCCCCTGGCCGGATCCCCGAGCGGGGGTGGTGGGGGGGTGCTCTGGGGGGGGCGCTGGCAGCGGGGCGGGCGATCCCGCACCCGCGCGTGCCCGCGGGGCCCGCGTGTTGTCAGAAGCTGTAGCCCGTGTCTCGCCCGCCGTCCCCCCGCCCGGGCAGCGCACATCACTCCCCGGCCTTCGCCTCCCGCTGACGAAGAGGAAGGGCCGGGGGCGCCGGCCCGGAGCCCCCCGCGCCCCCGTCACGCTAAGCCGGCCGGACAGGGGCTGCGGCCCCCCGGCGCTCCCCAGGGAGCCGCGGCTCCTCGCCGAGGACGCGGCTGCCGCTGAAGAAAATCGCCTCGTACAGCAGCGGGGCGAGGGGCCGGCGACGGCGGCGGGGGGTGACACGGACTCCCCCCGGCCCGGCGGGGGGGGGCCCCGCGGACCCCCCGAGCCGCGCACGGTGGCGGCCCGATGCGCGCACACGGGCACAGCTGCGTCCTTTGCACGCCCGTGGCCGGGGCCCTTGCACACGCACGGCGGTGCCCGGCACGCCCAGACACCCACCCGGCCCCCCTCCGGCACTCGGGGACCCCTGGCACACCCAGCCGCCCCCTCCCCCCAGCCCGTTGCACACCTTTGCACACCCACCC
>JADMLD010001300.1:0-195708 GCA_017589585.1 Phylloscopus whistleri | reverse complement strand
GACAAAAGCAGCCTCAAAGCAGCTCCAAAAAATTGGGAATTGTGGCTCTTTGGGACAGGGATGGCACCGGGGTGTGGAATTCCCTGGGGATGATTCCCAGCAAACCCCACGGGGAGGAATCATCTTCCCCACCCACACTGGCTGAGGCAAAGCTGAGATCGCTGCTGGAAAGGGAAATTTCACCGGGCAGCCCCCAAAAAACGATGGGGTTGGGAGGTCCAGGGCCCCAAATCTGCTTTAGGGAAATGGGTGGGTGGAGGAGCCACTTCCTGTGGGGAACATCCCTGCCCAGGGGTCCTGGCAGAACTCTGGGAAGCTTTGGGGGTCACACAGTGGGGTTTGGCCACTGCCCCCAGCCAGGGAAAAGCTTTTGTCACCAATTCCCCACTAAAGGCACGGGCTGGGTGCACAAACCCCAGTGGGATTCTCCTGGATCCCAACAGGAGTTCAGTGATGCAGCCCTGGGATCAATTCCTAAATAAAATCCCAATTTTAGGGATTTTATCATTTTAGGGTCGGGATATTCAGAAGCTTTTGGTTTCCAGCTCACTGAACTCCTTCGTGCCGGCCCCTCAATCCCTGCCTGACTCAGGAAAGAGGAAATTTGCATCCTCCTTGCCTGGATGGCTCCTGTTTGAGTATCCCAAAAAAAAAAATAATCACAAATTCTGACCCTCCACTGATGTCAGCAATATTATTTTTTTTTCTTTTTTGCTGTTTCCCATTCCTGCCAGCACTTTTTGGGGCTGCGTTTCGTGAAGGCAGCGACATCTGCAACGCTGCCCCTGCATCTGGTTTTGATCTTTTAGCAGCAAGTCCTGGTTTAAAGGCTTTGTGGTTTTCCAAACAACACACACACACACACAAAAAAATAAAATAAAATAAAATAAAAATAAAGTTCTCTTGCTTCAGGTTTCCACGAGAAAGAGAGATCCCTCCTCGAGATCGAGGCGGAGGCTCCGAGGGATGGATTTGGGATCGGCCTGGAGGATCCCACCCCACAAAGGGGATTTTTTTTGGGGCTCACCAGAGCCTGGCTGTGGTGCGGAGAGGGTTTGGGGTCTCCCAGCTCTGCTCCTCCTCCCAGACCCGCTGAGGAGGAGGAGGAGGGTGGAGGAGAAGCAGCTCCCAGAGCCTTCATTCCGTGTCCTCAGCTTCCCTGCTGGAGCTCGAGAGAATCAGGGGCTTTTCCCTGCCTTTCCCAGGAATCCTGGTGGGAGTTTTGAGGTTCCCAAAGGATCTGATCATCCAAAAAATCCCCAGCAGCTCTGCCTTGGGTCTAAATGCATCTCCTGGCAGCCCTGTGGGGACAGGACTGAACCTGGGCTTTTTAGGGATTTTTCCTCAATTTTAGCTCTTCCTGGCCCTGCAATTCCCATCCTAAACCTTTCCCCTCCTCCTTTCTAAAAAGGCCACGGGGTGGAACGTGAACTCTTGACTACCACAGAGGTGCTGCTTCCAGGAAAAACAAAACAACAACAAAGAAAGAGCTGACTCACAAAACTCACTTCAGGCAGCAAAGCCATTCTGCTCCGCTCCTTTGAAGCAGGCTCTGGCAGAGTTTATGCACAGCACAGACAGATTTTAGCACTATTTATACCACAGTTAGAGCAAGGCCTTTAATACTCTAATCTTAAGACAGGCTTGGTTTCTGTTAGGCTTGGTTTAAAGCTTCAGGCAGTTAAATACAGTACAGAGCTTTGAAATACACGATGATGGGAGCAGCCCCAGCCACAGCCTGGCACCTCTCCCATGGCAGGACACGTCCCTCTCCTGCTTTTGGGCTTGGTGGGGTGGCTTGAACTCGTTTTGCACCAGGTCTTGGTGACTAAAACCAGGTCCTGGTGACTAAAACCAGGTCCTGGTGACTAAAACCACCCCTGGAGTCTGGTAAATCCCGACTTAAACGTGTCCACGTGGAAGGGTTGGGGCTGAGTGTGGCACTGCAGGAGCAGGAAGGTGACGCCCACGCTCGCCCGTGGCCAGCACGGGCTCATGACACGAACCCACGGGACATTTTTTGGGATGTGCAAGAGTTTTTAGTGCATCTTCCGTCGCCTGCGAGGAGAGGAGCTGCTCCTCCCCTCGGCGCCCGATCTCCAGGCCCGGCTGGTGTCAGCACAACGGTTTGGGACAAACCTGCAAACATTTGGGGCCTGGAGGCCTGACCTCCAAACATTTGGGGTCTGGAGGCTTGAACTCCAAACATTTGGGGCCTGGATGCCTGACCTCCAAACTTTTGGGGCCTGAACGCCTGACCTCCAAATATTTGGTGTCTGGAGGCCTGACCTCCAAACTTTTGGGCCCAGAGGCCTGACCTCCAAACAATTGGGGCCCGGAGGTCTGATCTCCAAACTTTTGGGGCCTGGAGGCCTGACCTCCAAACATCTGGGGTCTGGAAGCCTGACCTCCAAACATTTGGGGCCTCGACACCTGACCTCCAAAAATTTGGGGCCTGGAGGCCTGACCTCCAAACATTTGCTGCCTGGAGGCCGTGGGGATCTACTTAAGACTAAGCTTTTTTTGGGCTAACAGATTTTTTGTGTGTGTGGGGAAGAGAAGAAGCCAGAGCCGCTCGGGCCGGCGGGAAAGCCGCGCGCAGCCCCACGCACAAGCCTCGTCCCAGAGGAGCAGAAAAAGACGAAGGAACTAAAGGAGCCCTGAGGAACCAAACCCGGCTCCTTGAGAGGGGCTAAAACACTTAAAAGTCCTTTTTTTGGGGGGAGGGCAGCACCCTCCTGGAGCAGAGCTGAGGGCTCTGCTCCTCAGCTTTGGTGGGGCCGGGCCTCCCTTCAGCCGCCCTCAGGCGCGTTCGGCCGAGCCGCGCTTGGCCTGGACCGAGCCCTCACCTCGGAGGTTCCTGAGGAGCAGCTTCAGCTTCTGGGGCTCCGAGAGCCTCCTGCGCAGGGACTCGGCGCGGGGGTGGTGGCCCTGGGCGCAGTGGTCGCTCTGCAGCAGGTGGAACAGGCTGGCCATGTTGGGCCCCAGCTTCTCCACCAGGATCTCCTTGATGGTGCTCACCGTGGCCTCGTCGCACTCCAGCAGGCTCCTCACCAGTTTGTTGTAATATCTGTGAGACAGGGAGCTCGTTAGCCTGAGGAGAATTTTTAACTCGTCTGATTCCTTAAGTCTGGGCTTTGGTGGTTTCAGAGCCAGGGGTGCAGCTCTGAGCTCACATTCGGGGTCACTCAGAGCAGGGACACAAAACAAATCCTGGTCCTGCTGCACACCAAGGACAACTTTCAGCCCCAAAGCACAAACAAGGGGGGCTGGAGGGAGGGACAGGAAGGATGGGACCTCCCAGCCTGGAGCTGGAATTGGACAATTCAACCCCAATGTGCAAATGGACCCAAACTGATCAAAGTGTGAGACCTCGTGACCGTTTGTCCATATTGTGTCCATTTTGTGCTCATTTTATGTCCATTTTGGGTCCATTTTGTGTCCATTTTATGACCCTTTTATGACCATTTTGTGTCCATCCTGGGTGTAGCCCCGGCCAGGCTCCTGTCCTCCCCAAGGTGTATCCTTAAATCCCTTTTAATAAATATCTATTTTATTCTCCAGCCCTTTCCAGTCTGTTCCAGCTCAGCCTTCCCAAGGCATCACCTCCAGAGCGTGTTTGGCGTTGATTTCTGACGGTGTTGTCAGAATTTTTAAGGCTGGGAAAGGCCTCCCAAGGCCAGGTCCAACCCGGCTGTCACTGCACCACAGTGGGAGGGACACTGGCACAGGGGAGTGACACCATTGCCAAAATTCTGATTTAATTGCCCCAAACCAGCAGCTGCCCCAGCTCTGGGAGGTGAGAGAGTCAGCACAGTGGGTTTGGAGTGATCCAGGTGGATCAGGAAGGATAAAAACCAGGAGCTGAGAGACCTAGAAACGGGTTCAAGGGTGTGATTTACCCTCTGCTGAACTCCCGAGCTCCTGGAGCTTTGGGCAGGGAAATAATTGATGTTGGCAACGACAGATCCTGCCGGGATCCCAGCCTGGCCTGGCCGCTGCTCCGAGGCAGAGCCACGACTCATCCACCCCTGTGGCACCATTTGTCCCTCCCGTCCCTCCTGCTCCTCCTGCCCCTCTTGTCCCTCCTGTCCCTCTTGTCCCTCCCGTCCCTCTGTCCCTCCGGCCCCTCCTGCCCCTCTTTGTCCCTCCCGCCCCTCCTGTCCCTCTTGTCTCTCCTGTCCCTCCTGTCCCTTTTCGTCCCTCTTTGTCCCTCCTGCCCCTCTTTGTCCCTCCTGTCCCTCCTGCCCCTCTTTGTCCCTCCTGTCTCTCCTGCCCCTCTTGCCCCTCCTGTCCCTCCTGCCCCTCCTGCCCCTCCTGTCCCTCCTGCCCCTCCCTGTCCCTCGTGTCTCTCCTGTCCCTCTTGTCCCCCCCTCCCTCTCCCCGCACAGCCCTCACCAGGAGCAGAGGGGCAGCAGCAGCTCAGTCCCCGCCTGGCAGACCCCGGGATTCCCCGGGCTCAGACCCTCAGCACTCACACTCCGCTGTGCCCCCAAACCCCGATCAAAGCTTCCCCTGCATCTCCCCCTCCCAGCAGCCCTGGGCACGGTTTCCTGCTCCAAGGAGCAGCCAGGCAGCGCTGCTGCTCTGCATTCCCAGCCCTGCCGAGAATTCCTCCCGGGAATGCTCCTGCCAGCCCCGGCAGAGCACCTGGCACCTCCCCGCGCCGGGGAACGTCACCCCAGGGAGACAACGTCGGGACAAAAGGGCAGCAGTCCCACCTTTGCTGGGATTTCTGCCCAAAAGGACGTCGGGGAACTTATTTTAAGCACTTTAAGGTCACGGTGACATTTTTCCACAGGAGCAGAGAGGAGAGCGATCTGCAGGTGGAGGAGGGGAAGGAAGAGGGAAATGAGAGTTCCCATTGAAAGGCCTTGCCCAGCTCTCAGCTCTGTGGAGCAGCCAGGGGAGGTCGGGTGAGGCCAAAGGACAAAAGGAGCAGGCTGTGGCTCGCTGTGAGCCCGGCCCAGCAGGGCTGAGAGCGAGGGCTGAAGGGGAGGTGAGCCAAGCTGAGCCAGGCTTAAATCGGGGCCAGGCACAGAGCCCGTCCAGCCACGCTTGGATGATTTTGAAGAGCCTGGCAGAGCTGGGCTGTGAGCTGGGCTGGGCTGTGAGCTGAGCTGAGCTGGGCTGTGATCTGGGCTGGGCTGGGCTGTGAGCTGGGCTGTGAGCTGGGCTGTGAGCTGGGCTGGGCTCTGAGCTGAGCTGAGCTGAGCTGGGATCTGAGCTGGGCTGTGAGCTAGACTAAGCTGTGAGCTGAGCCTGGCAGAGCTGGGTTGGGCTGTGAGCTGAGCCTGGCAGAGCCGGGCTGTGAGCTGAGCTGGGCTGGGCTGAGCCTGGCAGAGCTGGGCTGAGCTGTGAGCTGGGCTGAGCTGAGCTGGGCTCTGAGCTGGGCTGTGAGCTGGGCTGGGCTGTGAGCTGGGCTGTGAACTGGGCTGTGAGCTGAGCCTGGCAGAGCCGGGCTGTGAGCTGAGCTGGGCTGGGCTGGGCTGGGCTGAGCCTGGCAGAGCTGGGCTGAGCTGTGAACTGGGCTGTGAGCTGAGCCTGGCAGAGTTGGGCTGTGAGCTGAGCTGGCCTGGGCTGTGAGCTGAGCTGTGAGCTGAGCTTTTCCTGCCCCTGCCCCGAGATGAGCTCGCAGGAAGCTGCAATGACCTTTAACTACTTCCCCTGGGCGGCCGGGCCAAGCGGCTCAGTCTGATCCCTCTGCCGGGCCCGGGGCTGGGAAAGCAGGATGCTCCCGGAGCCCTCGGCTCTCCCGGAGCTGGGAAATCCTGCTGCTTTTGTTCCTCACCGTGTCACCACATCCTCTGCCTCGGGCTGGGGGTGGAGCTCCCTCGGGAGCCTTGGGAAACCTCCAGGGCTTGGTGCTGCCCCAGGAGCATCCCCAGTGTCCCCTCCAAGGGCTGCTGACTCCACAATCCATCACTTTACCCACAGAGCTGCCTGCTCCTCTCCCAGAAAACCTCTTCCCCTCTTCCAAATTTGCTTGGGGGAAAGACCCACAAGTTCCATTTTTCCTCCCCCCAGCACAATTTTGCCTTCTCATTTTGTGGATGGACAAGAAAAAAATTTCTCCATCTGCAACAGAGTTTTCTCTAACAGGAAATGGCTTTCCATAATCCTTGTGGGTCCTTTCCAACTCGGGGTATTCTGGGATCCTCTGAATAAATTTACGCTGGTTGATGCAAGGTAAAATGGAATTATCACCTGCACTCCTGTCCTGGGATGGGTCTGGAGGTTTGGGATGCTCCTGGAGCCACCACAGCCACCCCAGAGGAGCTGAGGCTTGGCTCTGCTTGCACTCCAACCCCAGAATTATTTACTCCAGCAGCTCCGAAAGGTCCCTTTTATCCCCATCACAAGACTCAGAGCACCGATTGTTCCAGGGTTTGGAGGAAGAAATCCCTGCCCCTGCAGCGTGACTGCAGCAGCTCCCTGAAGCCTCCCCATGTCCCCTGTCCTTGGAGGACGGGGACAGGGCAGCCCTGGGCTCGGGGGAAGGTGCCAGGCAGCAGCAGCAGCAGCAGCGTGACATTCCCGTCCCTGCAGGCAGCAGGAGCAGGACACCACCCCAAACAGAGCAGTGAGAGCCCCAGGCTGGGACACCACCCCAAACAGAGCAGTGAGAGCCCCAGGGTGAGGATTCCACCCCAAAGCTGAGCAGTGAGAGCCCCAGGGTGAGGATTCCACCCCAAAACAGAGCAGTGAGAGCCCCAGGGTGAGACACCACCCCAAACAGAGCAGTGAGAGCCCCAGGGTGAGACACCACCCCAAACAGAGCAGTGAGAGCCCCAGGCTGGGACACCACCCACCCCAAAGCCGAGCAGTGAGAGCCCCAGGGTGAGGATTCCACCCCAAAGCTGAGCAGTGAGAGCCCCAGGGTGAGACACCACCCCAAAGCCGAGCAGTGAGAGCCCCAGGGTGAGACACCACCCCAAAACAGAGGAGAGCCCCAGGCTGGGACACCACCCCAAACAGAGCAGTGAGGGCCCCAGGGTGTCCCCAGAAGTGAGGGACACTGGATCATGGCACACTGGGGTTACACAGGATCAGGGCTGCCAGTTCCTTTAGGTTTTCCTGGTTTTTTTGGTACCCCCAGGAGTGAGGGACACTGGATCACGGCACATTGGGGTTACACAGGACCAGGTCTGCCAGCTCCTTTAGGTTTTCCTGGTTTTTTTGGTACCCCCAGGGTGTCCCCAGGAGTGAGGGATGCTGGATCACTGCACAGTGGGGTTCAGGGCTGCCAGCTCCTTTAGTTTTTCCTGGGTTTTTTCGGCAGCAGTGTGGAAAGCTGGAGGACAAGAACTGGTTTTCCAGGTGCCATGTGAACCCCAGGAAGGGGATGGCTGCAACCCATAAATGTTTTTTCCCCAGAACCCCCTAAAGCCTGTAACCATTGAGTTGGAACCTACCTTCCCTTATCTCTGACCTATGGCTGAGTGCCAGCTCTCTATCCTGAGACAGAGCCCAGATAAAAAACCCACACTCTTCCTTGTTTGTGCTCTTTTCCCTGGAACCCTTCGAGAACAAAGCCTTGGAATAACCCTGAGGTGAGAACCTCTTTGGAACCTTTTATCCTCTCCCCTGAGATATTCTCCCCAAAGCCCCTCAAGGAGACTGGGCCACCGAATGACCCCTCAGCATTTCAGCTTTTCTGTTTCCCATCTCTCTGGAACCCTGCAGCTCTTTAATGCACAGCTCCAAACCCACACACAGCCTTCCAAAGCAGGAATGGCTCTTTGGGACCCCAATTCCTGCCCTTTGGCACCCCAATTCCTGCTCTTTGAGACCCCAATTCCTGCCCTTTGGGATCCCAATTCTGCTCTTTGGGACCCCAATTCCTGCTCTTTGGGACCCCAATTCCTGCCCTTTGGCACCCCAATTCCTGCCCTTTGAGACCCCAATTCCTGCTCCTTAGGACCCCAATTCCTGCTCTTTGGGACCCCAATTCTTGCCCTTTGGGACCCCAATTCCTGCTCTTTGGGACCCCAATTCCTGCTCTTTGGGACCCCAATTCCTGCCCTTTGGCACCCCAATTCCTGCTCTTTGGGATCCCAATTCCTGCCCTTTGGGATCCCAATTCCTGCTCTTTGGCACCCCAATTCCTGCCCTTTGGGACCCCAATTCCTGCTCCTTGGGACCCCAATTCCTGCTCTGCTTCCTCCCAGCCCCTCACGCTCTGCCCCCTCAGGATTTCAGCTTTTCTGTTTCCCATCTCTCTGGAACCCTGCAGTTCTTTAGTGCACAGCCCCAAACCCCCCACACACAACCTTCCAAAGCCCAGGAGCCCAGGGGGGGAGCATTTCAACAACCAGGCTTCAAAACCCCTCTCCCAACTCATTTTCCCCCCAAACCAGCGGGGCAGCCCCACTCACCGGTTGGAGAAGTGGCCGGGGAGCTGCACCACCTCGGTGATGGCCTCGGGGTTGCGGCGGGCGATGCCGCACATGCCCAGCTGGCTGTAGCACTCCTCCTGCACCTCGGAGATCATCCTCTGGAAGGTGGAGCACCTGCGGATGGCCAGGAACACCTTGGAGGTCACCCCGTTGGCGATGCACTTCAGGCTCTCCTTGACGAAAGCTTTGCCCTGCAGGGCGGGAGGGAAAAAAAACACCCCCAGGTATTGGAAACGTGCTGTAGTGGAGTCTGATGGGAGATATCTGGAGACCAAGATGCTCTTAGGACACATGGTTTATTAGTCGTGGGGTGTAGCCACAGTTTGTGCCTGCCATGTTTTGGTCTCAGGAAATTCTTTTCCCAGAGACACCTGTTGTAAACAAGGGCATGTTATTATAAACTATCTTGTTTTTCTGCATCCTTTCCCAGAGGAGGGAATTCGTTTGATGGTCCCTTGGTGTGACCAATGGGCCAAAGGATCCCACCTCTTAGGTGGGCTCATTGTAAGAAAGCATAAAGGGCAAGTTTGAAAAATAAAGACAGATTTCGAGTCATTCGCCTTCTGAAAAAGAGTCCGTGTCCTGATTTCGTGTTCTACAGCGACAGTGGGGAAGGCAGCCTGACCAGCACCAAGGGGAGGGATGGGAGCAGCAACAAGGAAAGTCCAAAAGTCCAAGGGGGCAAGAGAGCAAGCGAGCAAGAGAGGGATTTTCCTGTTACATCACATTTTATCCCCTTCTATGCTGAATATTCTGGCTAGCACCAGCCAACCAGTACAGGATACAAAACCTACAAAATTTACATACAGCCTATGAGAACTACTACATTACCATACTAATCTACATACTACAAACCTGAAAAACCACCTTTTCCCTGCTACCTGGCAGGGTCCAACCCCCTTTTGTATCCCTTTGTCTGGGGAGAAGAATTGCTCAATCATCAGAGCCCTGGCAATTGATTCAGCTAATTTAATCACCATCTTCCCGCTTAGCATTCTATATCTCAAATCTTGCTTTTAACTCTGTTTCTCTTGCAGGTTTTACACTCTTAGAATCTTTCACCAATAAATCATCTCTGCAGGGGCTTCCTGCTTCATCTTCTCCAACACCCAGGGAAGGGGTGTTGGGGAAGGTGAAAAAGGGAAGGAAGGGAACGTTAAAATTAGAAATATTCATCCCCCTGATTTGAGCATAAGTCCTTCCATAAGTCATTAATGCTCATAAACACATCGCTGGAAGGACTGCCAGGTAAGGAATTGCCTGAATATTTAAAATTCATTGATCAACTGTTTATAATTGATTTATAACATTTAGCGTTTCTTTCTAACCCAGGAAAGGAATTGCCTGAATATTTAAAATTCATTGATCAACTGTTTCTAATTGATTTATAACGTAGCGTTTCTTTCTAACCCCTCAGTAATCAATATCACCAAGCTCTGGATAACAAGCACACGCTGGAAGCGCTGAGGATCACTAAGGCATGACACGAATTTGATTTTTTTAAACTCAAAATACAAATGTGAACGGTTTTAAAGGCTCTGGCTGGGTCCAGGAGCAGCCTCAGAGGGAAGGAGTGTTGGGGAAGATGGAAAGGGAAAGCCTGATAAATGCAACTGCTCAGGTTTTGAGAATGTGAAACCTGTGAGTGAAATAGAATTATTTCAGATATAATTAAGTGATTATTATTTCAGATATAATTAAGGGATTATTTCATATTTCAGATATAATTAAGCGCCTTTAAAAATTATAACCCAGCAGGGCTGAAAACCTCACATTTGAGGAAAATTCACATTTTTAGAGGGGAAAAAAAATAAGAAAATCCCTCAGCACAGGATTTGGAAGAGCCTCCTGCACTGCTCCAGCACTGGGCACTCCACCCGTGCTAATTATCCTCCTGCAATTACAGACCTGGCCAGGGAAAGGGATTGGAATTCTCCCAATTCTTGCAGAGCCGTGGCTCTCAGCAGCTGGGATGCTCTGAACTCCCATTCCCAAAAGATTTGGGCAGATTTGGGAATCTTTGGCCTGGGCCAGACACGGAGCAGTTCTGCCCCACGGATCCATTTAACATCAATTTAATCCCAGCAGTTTCACACTTCTGCTCCAGACCTCCAGAGCCTTCAGGAGCTTTGAAATTGAGAGCAGGAGCGCAGGGAACAAAGGGCTCTGTGAATTTTGGGAGGAAGGCAGAGAGGGAAAGGCATTTTTGGCAGAGCACAACCCTTCAACATTTATTCTCCCAGCCCCAAACGCTTCCAAGTGCAAGCCCAGCCCCGTGCCAGCTCACACCGGCAGGAGATTTATTTTGTCAGAAGAAACATTTCTATTTCCTCCTCGGAGAGGAAACCTCGCTCTCCTCCCCGCGGAACGCTCCGTGCCAAGTGCTCACACGGAGCGGGGCGGAAAAAAGAGCCCTGGAGGAGCCAAAAACGGGAGCTGAGAGGAGCAGCCCAGCAGCGGGAAGGGCTGCAGGGAGGGGAGGGTTAATCCTGCCCTAAGCGCAGCTTAAATTCGGGCAGGCAGTGAGCGGACCGCTTAGCACGTGCTCCAGAACCCGCAGGACGTGTCGGGGGCGTGAAAAGGCGGCTCCTGTTTAATCTCGGCCGGGTTTGATTCGTTCCTGCCCGGGTTTGATTCATTCCCGGCCGGGTTTGATCCATTCCCGGCCGGGTTTGATCCATCCCGGGCTGGGTTTGATTCGTTCCCGGCCAGGTTTGATTCATCCCTGGCCGGGTTTGATTCATCCCTGGCCGGGTTTGATTCGTGCCCGGCCGGGTTTGATTCGTGCCCGGCCGGGTTTGATTCGTGCCCGGCCGGGTTTGATTCGTTCCCGGGCCGGGTTTGATTCGTTCCTGGCCGGGTTTGATCGTTCCCGGCCGGGTTTGATTCGTTCCCGGCCGGGTTTGATCGTTCCCGGCCGGGTTTGATTCGTTCCCGGCCGGGTTTGATTCGTTCCCGGCCGGGTTTGATTCGTTCCCGGCCGTACCTGAGTGTCGAATTTAGCGGCGCTGTAGAGGAAGGCCTTGCAGATGTCGTACATCCCGTCCGTGTCGCACGTGGAGTTCTCCAGGCAGGCGAAGGCGCCGCAGCCCACCTGGAGAGCGCTGTTCAGGCAGCGAACCACCTCTGCTGCGGGGGAGAGGCACGGGAGAGTCAGCACAGGGATCCCAGCCCATCCCATCCCATCCCATCCACATGGGAATGTCAGCACACTGATCCCATCCCACAGCCAAATCCTGCTCCAGCACCGGGAGAGAGGCACGGGAGTGTCAGCACATGGACACCAATCGCAACCCGCAGCCAAATCCCTCTCCAGCACTGGGAGAGAGACACAGGAATGTCAGCACATAAATCCCATCCCATCCCATCCCCATGGGAATGTCAGCACACGGATCCCATCCTACAGACAAATCTTGCTCTGGTACTGGGAGAGAGGCACAGGAATGTCAGCACACAGATCCCAGCCTACACAGGAATCCCATCCCATCCACACGGGAATGTCAGCACATGGACACTGATCCCAACCCGCAGCCAAATCCCTCTCCAGCACCGGGAGAGAGGCACAGGAATGTCAGTACATGGATCTCAGCCTGCAGCCAAATCCTGCTCTGGTACCAGGAGAGAGGCATGGGAGTGTCAGCACAAGGACACCAATCCCAGCCAACAGACAAATCCATCCCCAGCACTGGGAGAGAGGCACGGGAGTGTCAGCACAGGAATCCCATCCCCACGGGAATGTCAGCACATGGACACTGATCCCATCCCACAGCCAAATCCTGCCCCGGCACCGCGGCCAGGCAGGCACAGTCAGACCCTCCCTGATGCTCCAAACCCTGCCATGGGATCAAGCTGTGCCTGGAGAAGGCTCCAGGGAGCCCTCAGAGCCCCTTCTGGTGCCGAAAAGCGGATTAGAGAAAAGTGAGAGAGAGACTTTTGTGTGCAGAGTGGTAGAACGGCTGGGAATGGGTTTGAGCTGGAAGAGGAGAGGTTGAGGTCAGATCTTTGGGAGAAATTCCTTACTTGGAGGGCAGCCAGGCCCTGGCACAGCGTGCCCAGAGAGGCTGTGGATTCCTCATCCCTGGAATTGTCCAAGCCCGGGCTGGAGCAGCCTGGGGACAGTGGGAGGTGTCCCTGCCAGGGCAGGGGTGGGATGAGCTTTAAGGTCCCTTCCAACCCAAACCATTCCAGGATTCTATAATTCTGTAATTCCAGCATTCTCCAATCCCAGGATTCTCTGAAGACACAACCAGCACCCCAAGGAACAGAAACTCCAACTCCCAAACCCCATCGAGGGTCACACAGGGATTAAAAGAGGCAGCACCTCATGGCCCTCGCTTAGGTGGGGACCCCAACGTCCATCCCAACCCAACTCTCACTTCAAAACCTTATTCTTTGAAATTCTTATTCATTTAAAACCTTAAATCTTAAAATCTAAACTTCCAGAATCCCAACCCATCCTTATCCCAGCTCCCTCTGAGGAAGGAGCAGGGCCGAGGATGGGAAAACTCTGGGTGCTGAGCTCTCTTCCTCTTTCCACTCCCAAAATGAGCTGGAAGTGCTGGCAAAGGCCAACAAACCGGCAGGAAATCCCTCTTTGGGAGGCGTTTGTGCTTCCCTAAAACGCCTGGATTACCTAGAAAGAAGATTTTTTTTTAGCTGGGGAGTCAATTCCCAGCACTCCAAAGCACTCGAGATCCAGCAGCTCGGTGCTCAAACCGAGAGTTGGCAGGCGTAGCCAAAAAAGGTCATTATATTTTTCTTTTTTTTGCTGAAAATTCCGGAGGGGAAGGGAAATTCGGGCAGAGAAAGTTCAGGTGAGGGAGCTGCGGGGATGATGAAAGCCCCGGGGGCAGCGGTGAGTCTGAACACGGGAGGTATCGGTGTCATCCCGGCTCCCTCCGGGCGCATCCAGCGCCTTTGAACCGCGGATCAGCGGAATTGGCGCAGGATTGCCCCGGAATGAGCCGGGATTGACCTTCCCGGGTGAGCCCAACATCTGGCCCGGGCCAGGCACGCTCGCTGATTTTGCGGCTCGTGTTACCAGACATTCCTGGGGGGAAAAAAAATGCCAGCCCGGGGTCCCGCCGTGCGGGGAAAGCGAGGATTTACCGGGAGGGAACACACCTGATTAAATCTAATTAGTAGCCTAAAGAGGATTCTTTATAACAGGGATTTTTTTTCCTGGAAAAAAAAAAAAAAAGGGGAGAAATAATATATTATATTATATATAATATAATATATGAAAAAATATAATATATGAATATTCATATATTCACATATTCATATATTCATATGTGAATATATGAGTATTTTAATATATTATATATTATATATTATATAATAGATGAAAATTATAATAGATGAAAAAATATAATAGATGAAAAATATATTACTATATGAATATATGAATATTTGAATATATGAATGTATGAATATATGAATGTATGAATATATGAGTATATATTATATATAATAGAATATAATATATGGAAAATATAATATATGAAAAAATATAATATATGGATATGAATATTTGAATATATGAATATATGAATATATGAACATATGAACATATGAACATATGAGTATATATTATATTATATATAATATATGGAAAATATAATATATGGAAAATATATGAATATGAACATATGAACATATGAACATATGAACATATGAACATATGAACATATGAATATTTATATTATATATAATATAATATATGAAAAATATAATCTATGAAAAATAATTAAAAAATTCCCCCAGTTAACCCCTGGTCGCTCTTGCTGACGTGCCTGAAGGGAGGAATATTCGGCCATCCATCCCCTCCCCGCTCCATCACCGCCTCCCCGCAGCACGAGCCAGCCCCCTAATTAGCTTTCCACAGGTTCCAATTAGGACTTGGGGCGCGCGGAGCTCCGATTGTCCCCGGCGAGGAAGGGAAGACCCCGCGTTTCCATGGCGACCAAACACAAAAAAATCCAACGGAGCAAACACCCCGCTCCCAACGCCGCGGAGCCTCGCGGATCTCAATTAAGGCAGCTGCTAATGAGCCCCGAGCCGGAGCTTTAATATCTTCGCGGTAGAAAAGCAGATTTTTTTAATTCCCAGATTTTTAATTCCCGTTGTTCTCCGAGTTATCTCAGCGGCAAATTTTTAATTTTATTTTTTTTTCCCCTCTCTCCGCTGTGAAAGCGAGTTTGTTCAATGTCACCGCCGCGTTTTTACGGCGGCAGCCGTATCGATCAGATATCGCGACAATCGGAGCCGGGGAGAGTTCCTGGGTTACTGCGTTCTCCCCCTACAGATGTTCGCGGAACAACGGGGCGCGGAACAATTTTCCTAAAAAGCGAGGGGTGGATTTAACGCCGGGGAGAGGGAGGCGTGCAGGCAGGAAAATAATAAATAAAAAAAAATGATAAAAAGTGCGCGGAACTCATCGAGGAGGAGGAGGGGAGAGCCTGGATCCGCATCCCGGCTCCCACAGGAGATTCCTGCCCCGGCTCTGCGCCCTGAAAGGAGCAGCCGGGAAGTTTATCAGGGGGAAAAAAATAAAAAGAAAAAAAGAAAAAAAAAAAAAAAAAAGGAAGAAAAATCAGCAGCAGAGAGATCTGAGAGCGTTCCGGGCTCCGCGCCCTCCGCGCTGGCGTTACCTGAGTTCTGCGCCGCCACCCGCGCTTTCCTGGGGCTCACAGAGTCATTCTGCTCGACTTCGTAGGATGCGGAGGCACGGAGCAGCAGCAGCAGGAGGAACCCGGACTTTGGGAGCATTCTCTGACAAGTTTCCGCTACCAGTGGGGTTGGGACTTTTTTTTTCCTTTCCTTTTTTTTTTTTTTTCTTTCTTTCTTTTTTTTTTTTTCTCCTTTCTTTTTTTTTTTCTTTTTTTTTTCCTTTTTTTTTTTTTTTTGAGTGGCTCGATTTCTCTCTCTCTCTCTCTCTCTTTTCTTTTTTTTTTTTTCTTTTCTTTCCTTTTTTTTTTTTTTGGAGGGGGTGTGCTCCTCTCCTCTCGCACTCCGGCTGGAGCAAAGACGTGGAGCTGGATACGCGCTTGGCAGGAGGAAGGAAAGGAAGGAAAGGAATGAAAGGAAGGAAAGGAGGATCCCGGCGAGGCCGGGGATGTGCGGAGGATCCGCGCCGCCCCTCCGCCTCCTGCTCGCTGGGGGGGACCGGGAGCTGCCGGGCTTTTATAGCCGCGCTTATCGGTCCCCCCCGGGCTGCCGAGCCAATCGGCGGCGCTGGGCAGAGCCGGGGGAGGACTGGGCTCATTCAAGCCCCGCAAAACCGCGACTTCACAGGAAGAATCTTATTATTTTTATTATTTTTATTTTTTTTTCCAGCCCATTCAAAGTACCTGCCCAAAGAACAATGAGCCAAAAGTTCATCCTCGGAGGAGCGCTGGGAAAAAGGGAGGGGGAGGCCGGGGGAGGTTTTTTTCCTACGGATCGCGGAGCTCGAGGAAATGACAGCGAGAGGAAAAATCACCTGCCCTGCAGGAAATCCGCGCCCGGGGGCTCGGCAGAGGGGAAGGGGCGGCTTGGAGGGGCTCGGGGATGGGGATGGGGCTGCCGGGGATCCTCCGGCTGCTGCCCCGGCTCTCACCTCTCCCTCCCCGGGACTCATCCCTGCGCTCACGTAGGCGCATGCAAATCAACCCCCGGGCTGGCTCAGCCCGAACCTCGCCTGCCGCCTCCTCAGCTCCCCTCACCTGCACGGAAAATCAGCTCCTCCAACCTTTCCAAACCCCGCTGTTCAGGTGTTCCGCGGTTTTTCCTCGCCCTCCCCTTTTCCCCTGCTCCGAACTCAATTCTGTTTTTCAGATTTCATAACGGGAGGAGGCAGCCGGATGAATGCCCGGGTTAATCCCGGGTTTAATGGGCACGGAATGGGGATGAACGCGCCGCGGGGTTGATCCCCCCGGGTCCCGGGGAGGATTTGAAGCTCTGGTTGTCTCAAGGATGGAAGGAAACCGGGAAAGGTTCCGGATAAAAAGTCACAAATCCCCGCGGCTTAGAACAAACGCGAGGGTTTAGAGATCGGGTCTGGCTGATCCGGGCTCGGATAATTCGGATCCTGAGCACGTTTGGGGCTCCCTCTGCCACCCCCGGGATCTTTCCTGGGAAGGGGGGAGGACTCTGAGCTCTGTGGTGCCAGAAATGCAACTCTGAGCTCTGTGGAAATGCAGCTCGGACCGACCCCCGGCTCCATCCAGGGACAGAATTCCCATCTGCCGAACCAATTCCCCAAATCCCATCCACGGGGAGCTGCGAACCGCCCCAGTTTTGGGGCATTTATTCGGATTTATTCGGCTGAACTGAACAGGCAGGAAGGAAGAACTGAAAGAGGAGCAGGAGGAGGCTCCTTGGTGGAGCTCCAGGAGCTGTGCCCGCTGCTTTTCCTCACTCCTGCTTTTTTTTTCCCCCAGGAAAACGGGATCACTCCGGATCCTGCCCATCCCCGTCTCCCATCTCCCCCAGGAAGGCGCTGCCAGCCCAGCCCGGGCAGCTCTGCCCCGTTCCCGGGGGTTCTGCTCCCTTTGGAACGGGACCAGGAGCGGGGTTGTGCTGCTGCTGCTGCCCGGGGCTCCCAGGAACAGCTGTGCCAGATGTTCCAAGCGCGCTCCAAAAGCCCCGACACGGGAGAGTTTCGGGTTTCGGGTTTCGGCTCCGCTTTGGGGCACCGAGCCAAATTCATTAAAGAAAGAAAAAAAATCGAGAAAAAGCAGCAGCAGCAGCAGCAGCAGCCCCGCAAAAGCGTTGTGGTTTCTCCACTTCAGAGCCCCGGTCCGGTATGGAAGCGAGAATAATCCCGGAGGGTTTGATCGTGATTAAATCAAAAGCAGCTCTGGCAGTGACTTCAATGGGGGCTGAGTCAGCGCCGCCCTTTCCTTTCCTTTCCTTTCCTTTCCTTTCCTTTCCTTTCCTTTCCTTTCCTTTCCTTTCCTTTCCTTTCCTTTCCTTTCCTTTCCTTTCCTTTCCTTTCCTTTCCTTTCCTCTCCTCTCCTCTCCTCTCCTCTCCTCTCCTCTCCTCTCCTCTCCTCTCCTCTCCTCTCCTCTCCTCTCCTCTCCTCTCCTCTCCTCTCCTCTCCTCTCCTCTCCTCTCCTCTCCTCTCCTCTCCTCTCCTCTCCTCTCCTCTCCTCTCCTCTCCTCTCCTCTCCTCTCCTCTCCTCTCCTCTCCTCTCCTCTCCTCTCCTCTCCTCTCCTCTCCTCTCCTCTCCTTTATAGTTAAAGTTAAAATTAAAATTCAAACCCGCAGCAGGTACAAATATCAAACAAGGCCCTGGAGGTGCAAATCCCTGGGGGGGAAATTGAGGGAGAAAGAGAAGAAAATGTGCTGGAATAATCCCTGGGTCCCCTCGGACTTGGACTTCCTTGGATGTGGACGTGCTCCTGTGGAGGGCCAGCACAACCTGCCTGGGTTTGCAGCCTCGAAAAAGCCCAAAAAGCCCAAAAAAAGCCAAAAAAAAGCTCCAAAAAGCCCAAATAAGGCAAAAAAAAAAAAAGCCCAGAAAGCCAAAAACAAACAAACAAACAAAAAGCCCAAAAATCCCCCAAATGGCCAAAAAAGCCAAAAAAAAAAAAAAAAAGCCAAAAAAAAAATCCCAAAAAGACCCCAAAAGCCCAAAAAAAAGCCCCCAAAAAAGCCCAAAAAAGCCCAAAAAGCCAAGTGGGAATGTTCACCTTGGGTGTGAAGGCGTGCGAGGATGAAATCGTGTGGAAAAGGAGAGGAGAGGAGAGGAGAGGAGAGGAGAGGAGAGGAGAGGAGAGGAGAGGAGAGGAGAGGAGAGGAGAGGAGAGGAGAGGAGAGGAGAGGAGAGGAGAGGAGAGGAGAGGAGAGGAGAGGAGAGGAGAGGAGAGGAGAGGAGAGGAGAAACGAGGAAAAGGAGAAAGGGGGGGCTGAAGTCAGTGACCCCCCCGCGCTCTCTGCCCAGCTGCTCCCGGCCCCGCCGTTCCCGTTCCCCGGCGTTGTGTAACCGGATCCTTTCTCACCTTTCTCCCCCTTTTCCCAGCCCGGACCCCGCCGCTCCCCGCGCTCCCGAGGGACGTGAGCAACTGCAGCACCCCGGGAGCGAGCGGCGCTGCCCGGCACGTCCTGCCCGCGGCCCGCCCTGCGCCGCGGCGCCCGGGGAATCGACATTGCCTGATCGTTCCCTTCTCCACAAACCAACATCCCTGATCCTTCCCTTGTCCACAAACCAGCATTCCCTGATCCTCCCCTTCCCAATAAACCAACATTCCCTAATCCTTCCCAGGGAACCAACATCTCCTGATCCTTCCTAGGGATCCGACATTCCCTGATCCTCCCCTTCTCCACAAACCAGCATTCCCTGATCCTCCCCTTCCCAGGGAACCGATATTCCCTGATCCTCCGCTTCTCCACAAGGTGACATCTCCTGATCCTCCCCTTCCCAATAAACCAACATCCCCTGATCCTTCCCTTCTCCACAAACCAACATTCCCTGATCCTTCCCTTCCCAGGGAATCAGCATCCCCTGACCCTTCCCTTTCCCACAAACCAGCATCCCCTTCCCTTCCCAGGGAACCAACATTCCCTGATCCTTCCCAGCGAACCAGCATCCCCTTCCCTTCCCCTTCCCCTTTCCCTTTCCCTTTCCCTTTCCCTTTCCCTTTCCCTTTCCCTTTCCCTTTCCCGTCTCTCCCCAGAGAGGCTCCCAGGGTCACCTTGAGGATCCCAGGCATCCCAGGACAGAAGATCTCCCCCTCCCACCACCCCAGGCCGCTCCAAGCCCCCTCCCGATTCCCGAGGGATGGAGAACCCCCAACCTCTCCTCTCCTGGAGCAGCTCCCGTGCCCAGCCGGGCCGGGCCATCCCTTCCCTGCGGGGATTTTTTGGAAGGTGCTCCCTCCCCGCCCCGCGGGCAGCGCTCCAGGAGTTCCAGGGATCAAACCCGGCCATGGGGAGGGCCTGGCCCGCAGCCAGCCGCCCTCGCAGCCCGCTGGGGCAGCTCGGCAGAGCAGGTGCACGGGAAATAAACCATGGGCACGGAATTCCATCCATCATCCATCCATCCATCCACCATCCATCCATCATCCATCCATCCATCCATCCATCCCTCCCTCCATCCATCCACCCACCATCCATCATCCATCCATCCATCCATCCATCCACCATCCACCATCCATCATCCATCATCCATCCATCCATCATCCATCCATCCATCCCTCCCTCCCTCCATCCATCCATCCATCCATCCATCCATCATCCATCCATCCATCCATCCATCCACCATCCACCATCCATCCATCATCCATCCATCCATCCCTCCCTCCATCCATCCATCCATCCATCCATCATCCATCCATCCATCATCCATCCACCATCCATCCATCCATCATCCATCCATCCATCCATCATCCATCCATCCATCCATCATCCATCATCCATCCATCCATCCATCCACCATCCATCCATCATCCATCCATCCATCCACCATCCATCCATCCATCCATCCATCATCCATCTCTCCCTCCCTCCATCCATCCATCCATCCATCCATCATCCATCCATCATCCATCCATCCATCCACCATCCATCCATCCATCATCCATCCGTCCATCCATCCATCATCCATCCATCCACCATCCATCCATCCATCATCCATCCATCATCCATCCCTCCATCCCTCCATCCACCATCCATCATCCATCCATCCATCATCCATCCATCCATCATCCATCATCCATCCATCCACCATCCATCCATCCATCCATCCACCATCCATCCATCATCCATCCATCATCCCTCCCTCCATCCATCCCCTCCTCCCTCCCTCAGCCCCGCACGCCGATTCCCCATCCCGCAGCAGCTGCGATCAACCCCGGCAGGAGAAAAAGCCAAGGGAAGGGAAGGGAGAGGCCAAGCCAGAAGTTTTTTGTTTTTTTTTTAATTTGCACAGCCCAGGTGAGCAAGCCCGGCTGCGCTGTCAGAACTTGTTCCAAAAAAGGCAATTTCGGAGCTACCCGGGAGTCTGCCCCGGCAGAGCCGCTTGGAGCTGGGTACAGGCTCCACAAACCTGGGAAAAAAAGTAAAGTAAAATAAAGTAAAGTAAAATAAAGTAAAATAGAGTAAAATAAAATAAAATAAAATAAAAATAAAGTAAAATAAAGTAAAGTAAAGTAAAGTAAAATAAAATAAAATAAAATAAAATAAAATAAAATAAAATAAAATAAAATGCAAAGCAGAGGATTTCTCCTATTATCGTGATTGATCTGCATGGCAAATCAATCAAATCTGGTTGGTTTGGTTTTTTGTTGTTTTTATTTTATTTTATTTTATTTTATTTTTTTTATTTTATTTTTTTTTTTTTAATTACAGGAATCCCACATTTCAGCCTCTTTCTGCTGGGCTCGTTCTGCATCTCGTGGCTGCAGTGCCTGATGAAAAGTGATTGCTCACAATAACCTGGAATTACTGCTAATCCCGGGCTGGAAATCCCAGTGCCGGCTGCCATGGGGGTTTGATTCAAACCAAATGTGCCCCGGGGATGAGACACACGGAGAACTTCCAGCTCCGGCTGCTGCTCCCTCGGGCACTGGGAACAGGAACGCTCCTCTGGGCAGGGAAATTCCTCCGCAGGCACTGCCCAGGGCTCTGCTCGGCTCCCATCGGGGCCTGGCCCTGGGAAAAGGGGACAGAGGGGTTGGAATGTGTCCCCTGCTGCAGGGGGGGGAGCCTGCCCCATTCCCAGCCCCATTCCCTGCCCCAGTCCTTCATTCCCAGCCCCATTCCCTGCCCCATTCCCAGCCCCATTCCCTGCCCCAATCCTTCATTCCCAGCCCCATTCCCTGCCCCATTCCCATTCCCATTCCCATTCCCATTCCCTGCCCCATTCCCTGCCCCATTCCTTCATTCCCAACCCCATTCCCAGCCCCATTCCCATTCCCATTCCTTCATTCCCAGCCCCATTCCCAACCCCTTTCCTCCATTCCCAACCCCATTGCCATTGCCATTGCCATTCCCATTCCCATTCCCTGCCCCATTCCCATTCCCGTTCCCAGCCCCATTCCCAAACTCTCTGGGAATCAGGCTGGGCAATGCCTGAGGAACCCGGGAACCCCCCTGTGCCAGCAGGGATGGGCTGATGGGTTTTAGGGTCGTTTTGTCCTCACTCTTCCCATTCCACCTCCCCTTTTGGTGAATTTATTGGGAAATTCCCACTCTCCCCCCAGTCAAACCCAGCCCTGCACTGCAGAGACCCCTGGAATGACTTTGGGATCTCAAATTATCATCAGAGGGGCCGCAGGACAACTTGGCTGTGGAATCCAAACCACCAAATCCACCCCAAACCCAGGGAATCTCTCCCCAGTAGCTACCGACCCAAAGAATTCACTCTGGGAAGCTCCTGATCCAGGAAATTCCTGATTTCCCAGCTCTTCCTATGGAGAAATCCTCCTGGGTGGGCATTTCCAAGGGGTTTTTCCAGGGATTTCAGAGCTGGAAGCCAGAGAGAGAGAGAAGGGCCCGGAATAACGACTGAAAATCGCTCAGATCTTTTCCAAAGGAAAAAATTTCCACTCCGAAACGCTTGCCAAGGTCTGGGCTGGGGTGGGGGGTAGCAAACATCTCCTGGAGCTGCAGGATGATGAAGGCTGGCTAATTAACAGCGCTTAATTGCTGGGCTGGAAGAAGCAGCGGGCGCAAAAAAAACGTGATTAAAGAGTGCAATTCGCAGGAATTGCGGATTTTTTTTGCCTCTGGGGCGGGGAGGATTTGGGGATCGCTGCTGGAACGGCAGCGAGCAGTGAAGGAGAGGCAGGGAAATCGAGGCAGGAACGCTCTGCTTCCAAAAATAACCCCAAAATTGGGTTATTTTCGGGTACAGAGCCACAGGGCAGCGAAATCTGCACAATCATCCCCCCTCCGGCCAAAATCAAAGCGCGGATTTGGGCAAGGATGCCAGGAATGCCGGGCTGGGAAGAGGGGGAAGGTCCTAATCCAGGGGCAGGATCCCATCCGAACACCCCGAGGGGGCAGCGGGAACGGCCCGGGGCAGCTCCCGTCCCTCGGGAATCCTCTGGGAATCCTCCCTGCCCCGCCGCGCCCACAGGAATGGGAAATTGGGGTGAAATTGGGTGAAATCAGGGGGAAATCGGGGGGAAATCGGGGGAAATCAGGGGGAAATGGGCCCTTTTCCAGCCAAACTGCAAAATTCCTCCTGAACCCCTTCGGTTTTCCAGAGGCTCCAAGCAATAAAATGTAAAGAATGAAATTCCAGCCTGAAATCACCTGCGATGG
The DNA here is from genome assembly GCA_017589585.1 of Phylloscopus whistleri. Classification (NCBI taxonomy): domain Eukaryota; kingdom Metazoa; phylum Chordata; class Aves; order Passeriformes; family Phylloscopidae; genus Phylloscopus; species Phylloscopus whistleri. Next base: position 173,054 of record JADMLD010001300.1, on the reverse strand, counting down.
GGGACAGGGTTTTTTTGGGGTGAGATTCACACGGGGATTTTTCTGGATGAGATTCACACAGGGATTTTTTGGGATTGGACTCACACAGTGATTTTTTGGGATGAGATTCACAGAGGGATTTTTCTGGATGAGATTCACACAGAGATTTTTTGGGTTGAGATTCACAGAAGGATTTTTGGGATGAGATTCACATGGGGATTTTTTGGGATGGGATTCACACAGGGATTTTTGGGGATGAGAGTCACAGAGAGATTTTTTAGGATAAAATTCACATGGGGATTCTTCGGGATGAGATTCACACAGAGATTTTTTGGGGTGAGATTCACACAGAGATTTTTTGGATAAGATTCACACAGTGCTTAAAAGCCCTTGTACAGAGTTAGTTTGGGGCCATTTTTCACTTTGCTAGCTGGAACTCACAGCTTGTGAGGCTGTGCTATAGATCAGAATTAATAAACATCTGAGCCCAAACACAAAACTGCATCCCCTGAGCTTTAATCCCGGCTCTGACAGAAGAAAAGAAGATAAAACCCCACACTTCAGCATCCATCCAGGCAGCCCCCACCCCTTCCCAAATCCAAACCTACCTGCCCGGGAAAAGGCTCCTGGGTGGGGATTTTGGTTTGGTTGAAACCTCCCCAAACCACGGCAGAGCTGTGCCCAGAGCCATGGAACGCTGCAAAATCCACGGAATTCCACCCCACTGCCTGTTTTTTTTTTTTTAATGGGATCACCCCCACACAGCCAGAGGATCACCAGGAATTCCCAGAAAACCCTTCACACCCTCCCTTTCCCCATCATTAAACACAAATTTATAACAAAATAAACCAAACCAGAGTTTCCCCCAGCAGGGTCGTGGTGGGAAACGAGAAACTCCGGGCCAGGCTGGGTGAGAAATTCCAATTTTTTCCCTGCACTTTGGAGCTGCCTTGAAGCCTCTCAGAGAGCCCAGACACCTGTCTGCCAAATTCCTGGTGGACAAAGCCCAGGGAGCTGGAACTCCAGCAATGTGCAAGGCTATTTCTGTTTGGCCCTTTGCAAAGTCCTTTCTGTCGGGAAAAGTTCCCTCTGCAAGAGATTCGGATTTTTAGGGGCCTGCAAGGAAATTCCCCAGCTCCCCAAAAAAGCCCCTCAGTGCCCACGCCCTGCTGGATAAATCCAACCCTTCCCACAGATTAATTAAAAATTTAAAAATTAAAAAAAAATAAATTAAAAATTTAAAAATTAGGTTTGTTTTTTTTTTAACCAAAAAAGGGCCTGAGCAGGAGGTGCTGCTTTGAGATTTCCAGGAAATCCAGGCAGTCAGAACCTCAGAATTAATTAATCCCCCAAGCCCCTTCTAATTAAGAGATTGCAGAAATGCACATGAGGCAGCTGCTGAAACACACCTCAGCTATGGGCAGGAAAATGGGATTTTCCCTCAACTTCCAGGGGTTGCTTCAGCTTTGCCTTTTTGGTTTCTGAAGAGGATAAAGCCAAGAGAAGTTAATCTCAACCAGCCAGTGGAAAATCAGGGTGACCACAGGGGGTGTTCACCCTCCATCCCTCAATTTTCCCCATTAATGAACCCCCCAAACCTTTCCCAAGGTCTCTCCTTGCAAACTGAGGGAGAGATCCAATAGGAACAGGATGAGGATCCAGGACAGGCAGCCTGAACCCAACGAGTGGATCCAAATCCTTTCCAGAGGGGCCAACACAACCCCGGAGCCTCATTCCCTGTGCTTCCCATTAATTGCTGCACCCCAGCCCTTCCAAAGCAGGAATGGCTCTTTGGGACCCCAATTCCTGCCCTTTGGGACCCCAATTCCTGCTCTTTGGGACCCCAATTCCTGCTCTTTGTGACCCCAATTCCTGCCCTTTGGGACCCCAATTCCTGCTCTTTGGGATCCCAATTCCTGCTCTTTGGGACCCCAATTCCTGCTCTTTGGGAACCCAATTCCTGCTCTGCTTCCTCCCAGCCCCTCATGCTCTGACCCCTCAGGATTTCAGCTTTTCTATTTCCCCGGAGCCTCATTCCCTGTGCTTCCCATTAATTGCTGCATCCCAGTTCTTCTAAAGCAGGAATGGCTCTTTGAGACCCCAATTCCTGCTCTTTGGGACCCCAATTCCTGCTCTTTGGGACCCCAATTCCTGCTCTTTGGGACCCAAATTCCTGCTCTTTGAGGCCCCGATTCCTGCTCTTTGGGACCCCAATTCCTGCTCTTTGAAACCCCAATTCCTGCCCTTTGGGACCCCAATTCCTGCCCTTTGGGACCCCAATTCTTGCTTTTTGGGACCCCAATTCCTGCCCTTTGGGATCCCAATTCTCCTCTTTGGGACCCCAGTTCCTGCTCCTTGGGATCCCAATTCCTGCTCTTTGGGACCCCAATTCCTGCTCTTTGGGATCCCAATTCCTGCTCTTTGGGATCCCAGTTCCTGCTCTGCTTCCTCCCAGCCCCTCATGCTCTGACCCCTCAGGATTTCAGCTTTTCTGTTTCCCCTCTCTCTGGAGCCCTGCAGTTCTTTAGTGCACAGCCCCAAACCCCACACACAGCCTCAGCTGCTGCTCCCCCACTTTGCTCAGACACAACAATTCCTGCCCAGGCCTGGGGATCAAGGACACCTCACTGCCTCAGAGCCCCAGGGATGGGAACAAAAGGGAGTTGGGGGCAGCAAACTTGGGGTGAATGAGTTCCTCACCTGGAGCTGGGATTGGGAGATGAACCCCCAAATGGACCCAACTGATCCAAGTGTGAAACCCCTGACCCAGGGTCCATTTTGGGGTGCAGCCCCTGGGGGGCTTTGTCTGCCCTGAATGTCCCCGAAGTCCCTTCAATAAATAGAAATAAACTGGGTTTGATTCCCTTAATTCTGCCTGGCCTCTGTTTTTAGGTAGCCCCACAGAGCATCAGTGGGAGCTCCAGGTGATGAATTCATTCACCCCAAAGGTTCTGTGATAACAAACTGGGGGATTTTGCATCCTCGAGCATTTGGAGCTGAGCTGTGGCTGCCCCTGCATCCCTGGAAGTGCTGGGAGAATGAGGAGGGGCTGGGCTGGGATTCCCAGAGCAGCTGTGGCTGCCCCTGGATCCCTGGCAGTGCCCAAGGAGCAGCCTGGGGACAGTGGGAGGTGTCCCTGCCAGGGCAGGGGTGGCACTGGGTGACTTTTAGGGTCTCTCCCAACTCAAACCATTCCAGAATTCCCTGGAGAGGGACTGGGGACAAGGGCTGGAGGGACAGGACACAGGGAATGGCTCCCACTGCCAGAGGATGGATGGGATTTTGGGCAGGAATTCCTGGCTGGGCTGGAATTCCCAGAGCAGCTGTGGCTGCCCCTGGACCCCTGGCAGTGCCCAAGGCCAGGCTGGAGCAGCCTGGGACAGTGGGAGGTGTCCCTGCCATGGCAGGGGTGGCGCTGGATTTAAAATCCCTTCCAACCCAACCCATCCCAGGATCCTGTGACAGTTCCAGCCCCTCCCAGCGGCGCTTTTGTCCCGCAGCAGCCAAAATCCCGTCCGGTGTCAGCGGGGCCGCAAGGAGCCGCAGCTCCAGTTCAAAGCCTCTGTCCCGGGAGCGGGGCCAGGAACACCCCGGGCTGGAAGCGCACACTCGATCCGAGCACCCTGATCAGCTCCAGCTCCGCACAGCTCGGCTGGTTAAAAAAATAAAATCTGTCCAGAGAGTCCGCGGGGCTCCTTCCTGAGGGCCCGGTTCAGCGGGTCACTCGCTCCGGGTGTGCTCGGCTCCGATATCGCGGGGAAAAACAGAACCTGGGATGGTTTGTGTTGGAAGGGACTTGAAAACTCGGCCAGTTCCACCCCTGCCCTGGCAGGGACACCTCCCGCTGTCCCCAGGCTGCTCCTTGGGCACTGCCAGGGATCCAGGGGCAGCCACAGCTGCTCTGGGAATTCCAGCCCAGCCAGGAATTCCTGCCCAAAATCCCATCCAACCCTGAGAAGCCATTCCCTGTGTCCTGTCCCTCCAGCCCTAGTCCCCAGTCCCTCTCCAGGGAATTCTGGAATGGTTTGGGTTGGGAGAGAACTTAAAAGTCACCCAGTGCCACCCCTGCCCTGGCAGGGACACCTCCCACTGTCCCCAGGCTGCTCCAGCCTGGCCTTGGGCACTGCCAGGGATCCAGGGGCAGCCACAGCTGCTCTGGGAATTCCAGCCCAGCCAGGAATTCCCGATTCCCCATCTCCCACCCATCCCTGCCCTCTTACAGCACAAACCCGAGGTTACCCAGCCGTGCCTCAGTGCAGTCACCAGCACCCGGGGCCGCCGCAGAATTCCCGAGGACACACGGACAGGCGCAGGAACCCGCGGCTGCTCCATCCCTGGGAGCGTCCCGGGCCGGGCTGGCGGCGCTCGGAGCCACCTGGGGCGGTGTCCCTGGCAGGGCAGGGCCGGGCTGGGATCCGCTCTCAGCTCCCTCCCGAGCTCCACGATTCCCTGGAAGCTCCGCGTGCGGATCTCCCTCCCCGAGCCGCGGGGATGGGAGCGGCCGAACCCCTTCCCAAACCCCCTCCCGAGCCCCGGCTCCGGGAGCGGAGCGAGCCCGCTGCTCCCAACAGATGGCAGCAATGCCTGGAGCAGCGCGGCACGGCCCCGGCCCGGCCCAGGTGAGCCTCCGGAGCATCCCCGGGATGCCGCGGGGGCCGGGATGCGCTGCCCGCGGAGCCTCCGGAGCATCCCCGGGACTGGAGCAGCCCCTCCTGGAGCCTCCCCGCGCGGTTATTCGTGCTCTGGAAAGCCGCAGCTCCCTCCCCCGAGCTTCCCCTCCCCGATTCTTTCCTTTTCCTTTTCCCTTCCTTTTCTTTTCCCTTTCATTTTCCTTTTCCCTTCCTTTCCCCTTCTTTTTCCCTTTCCTTTCCTTTCCTTTCCTTTCCTTTCCTTTCCTTTCCTTTCCTTTCCTTTCCTTTCCTTTCCTTTCCTTTCCTTTCCTTTCCTTTCCTTTCCTTTCCTTTCCTTTCCTTTCCTTTCCTTTCCTTTCCTTTCCTTTCCTTTCCTTTCCTTTCCTTTCCTTTCCTTTCCTTTCCTTTCCTTTCCTTTCCTTTCCTCCCCCGATCGAACCCTCGGCGATCCCATCGCGCTTTTGGCAGCGGCGGAAGCAGAGCCGGGATCAATCCGGTTTTTGTATTTCCTGGGTGTTTTTTTCACCCCGCTGATCCCCAGCTCCGCCTCTCCCGCTCCCCCAGCTCGCCAAAAGCGATTTTCCTCCCGGAAAAAGGAAGTTTTGCTAAAAGGAAGCGTTGCTATCGCTGTTTGAGCGCTCGGAAAGGTTCAAAAAGCTCACCCAGGATGGTGAAATCCCTGCAGGAGGAGCGGGAGGAAGAGGAGACAGGGAGGGTTCAGACATTGGGAGCCGGGAAACCGGGGGAAAATAAAACCAAAACCAAAACTAACCAAAAAAAAAAAAACCCAAAAAACCAACTAAAAAACCAAAAAAACCCCCCAAAAAACCCAAAACCAAAAAAAAAAAAACCCCAAAACCCCAAACCAACGAACCAAACAAAACCAAACAAAAACCCAACTCAAAACCCAAACCAACAAATAAAAAAAAACCCCAAAAAACCACACAACCCCCTCAAAAAAACCCAAAAAAACCAACCCAAAAAACCCCAAAAATGCCCCAAAAAACCACGCCCCCACCAAAAAAAACCCCAAATCCCCCCCCCAAAAAAACCCAAACCAAAACAAAAACCCCACAAACAAACAAAACCCCCCAAAACCCCCAAACCCAGCCAGCAGTGCCTTCCCAAACCCAGCCCTCCTGTTTTGTGAGCACAGTTAAGTCACGTTAATTGCAGGGATAAAGAGGCGTTTGTAACTGATTAATCTACGTTTGCCATTTCCTAATTAAAGAGAAAAGAAACCCTAATTCCTCGGAAGGGTCATTAGGGGATGAGCAATTCTCCCATTTTTCTCCTGGGTTACATAAAACCCCGGCACACTCAGGGCCCTGGGTGGGAGCAGAACTCAGCCCCAGCTCAAACCCTGAGCAGGATCACCGGGGGAGCTCTCCCAGCACTCCTGGGGAAAAGGATTGGAAAAAACTGTGAATTTTGGGGTTTCAGGACATCCCTGGGTCTGTAATCACACCTGGGTGAGAGCAGAGCTCCAACCCTGCTCAGGATCACTGGGGGAGCTCTCCCAGCATTCCTGGAAAACAGGATTGTTGAAAAAATGTGAATTTTTGGGGTTTCAGGATGTCCCTGGGTCTGTAAGCATGCCTGGGTGGGAGCAGAGCTCAAATCCTGCACAGGATCACTGGGGGAGCTGTTCCAGCATCCCTGGGGAAAAGGTTTGGAGAAAAAAGGTGAATTTGGGGGTTTCAGGATGTCCCTGAGTCTGTAAGGAGCAGGGCAGGGCTGCAGAGCTCAAACCCTGCTCAGGATCACTGGGGGAGCTCTCCCAGCATCCCTGGGAAACAGGATTGGTGAAAAAAGGTGAATTTTGGGGTTTCAGGATGTCCCTGGGTCTGTTAGCACATCTGGGTGAGAGCAGAGCTCAAACCTTGCACAGGATCACTGGGGGAGCTGTTCCAGCACTCCTGGAAAACAGGATTGGTGAAAATTGTGATTTTTGGGCTTTCAGGATGTCCCTGGGTCTGTAGGGAGCAGGGACACCTCCCACTGTCCCCAGGCTGCTCCAGCCCGGCCTTGGGCACTGCCAGGGATCCAGGGGCAGCCACAGCTCCTCTGGGAATTCCAGCCCAGCCCCTCCCCACCCTCCCAGCCAGGAATTCCCAATCTCCCATCCATCCCTGACCTCTGGCAGTGGGAGCATCTCCCTCCCAGAGTGAGCAGATCCTCACTAGAATTCCTTGTCTTCCTCCCAGAGTGCTCCAAACCCTCACTCCAGGATTCCCAATTTCCCTCCCAGGGCACCCCAAACCCTCACTCCAGGATTCCAAATCTCCATCCCAGAGTGAGCAGATCCTCACTAGAATTCCTTGTCTCCCTCCCAGGGCACCCCAAACCCTCACTCCAGGATTCCAAATCTCCATCCCTAAGTGAGCAGATCCTCACTTTAGGATTCCCAATCTCCCTCCCAGTGCATTCACCCTAAAAAGGCATTTCTGAAGGTGCTTCAGACACCCCAACGAGGCCCTTCTGGAGGTGCTGCCCTTGTGTGAGTGAAGGTTTGGGATGCAAGGGCTCGAGTCCATAGAGGAAAGCTCCTGGATTGGGATTTGGTTGCCCTCAGCATCCCCTTGATGGGAGAGAACCGCTCCCAGCACGCCCCAATCCCACCCAGACGTGCCCCAATCCCACCCAGACGTGCCCCAATCCCACCCAGATGTGCCCCAACCCACCCAGATGTGCCTCAAACCCACCCAGACGTGTCCCAACCCCACCCAGACGTGCCCCCAACCCCACCCAGATGTGCCTCAATCCCACCCAGACGTTCCCCAACCCACCCAGATGTGCCCCAATCCCACCCAGATGTGCCCCAATCCCACCCAGATGTGCCTCAATCCCACCCAGACGTGCCCCAACCCACCCAGACGTGCCCCAACCCCACCCAGATGTGCCTCAATCCCACCCAGGTGTGCCCCAACCCCACCCAGGTGTGCCCCAACCCCACCCAGACGTGCCCCAACCCCGCAGAGTTTCAACCCCGGGGTCTGAGATTTCCTTCACCTGTCCCCGGTGCCTTTTGCCCGCTGACCTCAGCGGGATGAGCTCAAAGGTTCCCAAACAAAGGCTCCTTCCCATTCCCATTCCCGTTCCCGTTCCGGGCTGACACAAACACGGCGCTCCCGTCACTCTGAGTCACTCCCGGCTCCGGCCCCACCCAGCCCCGCAGCCTGGGGAGGGTCTCCCTGCTTTGATGTCCCCGGCCAGGGATCGGCGTCACCCTCCTCTGCACCTGAGAAAACATCCAGCCCAGCTCCTGCCCTCCTCCTCCCCTCTGCCCGTCCTTCCCTCCATCCCTTTCCCCAGGGAGGCTCCGTGACCCCGAGGATGTGGGAACCCTGAGGAAGATGGGCAGGGACACCTCCCGCTGTCCCAAATTATCCGAACCTGGCCTTGGGCACTGCCAGGGATCCAGGGGCAGCCACAGCTGCTCTGGGAATTCCAGCCCAGCCAGGAATTCCTTCCCAAAATCCCATCCATCTCTGCCCTCTGGCAGTGGGAGCCATTCCCTGTGTCCTGTCCCTCCATCCCTTGTTCCTCTCCAGGGAATTCTGGGATGGTTTGGGTTGGGAGAAACCTCAAATCCCATCAGTTCCACCCCTGCCATGGGCTCCCACTGTCCCAAATTATCCCAGCCTGGCCTTAGGCACTGCCAGGGATGGAGCAGCTTCCCCGGGAATTCCCTCCCAGCCCCTCCCCTCCTCACAGGGGAGGCTCCTCAGCCCCCGCCCCGTGTCCCCAGCAGCTCCAGGAGGTTCAAACTCAGCTTCTCCCCGGGGTTGTTCCCCCAGGAGCTCCAACAAAAGCCAGCGTGGCCAAGCCAAACCTCACCAAAGGCATCTCCAAACCCTTCACCTCCCAGGTGAAAACAATTCCCCCCAGCTGGGAGCTGGGGTTCCACAGCCACCCGGGAGCACCCCTGGAATTGCCTGAGCCCCCTCAGAAGCTCCTGCAGCTCCCAACCCCACGGAACCACCCCCCGGCCGTGGCCTCTGCTGCTGCCCAGCTGTGAAATCGCTCACAGGCAGCTCGGGCTGCCCTCAGCCCCCTCCCAGCCCCGTCACTTCCCACCTCAGGGGCTCCCAATTCCCTCCGGGGGCAGAGGTGGGGTCCGTGGGATCCTGCCCGGAGCAGAGAATCCCGGAATGAGGCGGCGCCCACCCCGCCAGGAGGCTGAGAAGCCCTTGGCCCACTGAACCCTGAGCAGCCAGGGGCTCCCTCTGTTTTTCCAGGCATTTCTCTCCTGGCCCTGATTGTCCTCGTTAATCTCTTGGCGTCGTGCTCGGCGCAGAAAAAATGTTAAAAAAAAAAAAAAAGAAAAAGGAAAATGGCAGGAAAAAAAAAAAAAAGGAAAACAGAAAAAAAAAGTGAAAGCAAAAAGAGCCAAAAAAATTTAAAAAAAAGGAAAACGGCAGGGAAAAAATAAAAGGAAAACAGAAAAATAATGAAAGCAAAAAGAGCCAACGAAAAAGTAAAAAAATAAAAGGAAACGGCAGGGGGAAAAAAAGGAAAACAGAAAGAAAAAATGAAAGCAAAAAGAGCCAGCAAAAAAGTAAAAAAAAAAAAAAAGAAAATGACAGGAAAAAAAAAAGGAAAACAGAAAGAAAAAATGAAAGCAAAAAGACCCAAAAAAAGTTAAAAAAAAAGGAAAATGGCAGGAAAAAAAAAAAGGAAAACAGAAAAAAAAAAGGAAAAAGAGCCAGCAAAAAAGTAAAAAAAAAAAAAAAAAAGGCAGGAAAAAAAAAGGAAAACAGAAAAAAAAACGAAAGCAAAAAGAGCAAAAAAAAAGTAAAAAAAAACCAACAACAACAACAAAAAAAAAAAACCAAAAAAAAAAGGAAAACAGAAAAAAAAAAAGAAGAAAGCAAAAAGAGCCAGCAAAAAAGTTGCTGGGAGTTGGCCGTGTCCCAGCTCCCCTGGCTGCGGGGATGAACGGCTCTGCCCTGATCCAGCTCCTGGATATCCCAGCTGTGCTGCAGGAAAGGTCACTGGAAGGGAGGGAGTGACAAAATCCAGGGCAGGGCTGGGGCAGCCTCTTGGAACCCCGGGCACTGAGGATTTGGGGCTCTCTGTGCTGCCAGGCACTGCCCCCCAAGCAAACCCTGCGTCCCACCTGAGGCCGTGGAACAGCTCCCAAAATTGAGTGGCAGCGCTGGGGCTGTGGGGGTGTGGTTTGGATGGAAGTGTGTGACAGCACAGGGGGCAAAACTCAGAGTTTCAGGGTTTGGAATGCAGTGACAGAGATAAAGCAAGGTGGGGGATTTGGGGCAGAGGCTGAGTCCTTCTTTTTCACCTCCTTCTCCACGGCTCTGGGGGTGTTTTGTGACTGGGGAGAAAAATCTGCACTGCAGGGCAGGGGTGGTTGGGTATTGGGGTAAAAGGAAAAATAATTCAGGTGTCATTTCATAATTGGACAATTTGTGCTTAAAAAGCCTTGGACAGAGTTAATTGGGGGCCATTTTTCACCTTGTTGGCCAGAACTCACAGCTTGTGAGGCTGTGCTATAGATCAGAATTAATAAACATCTGAGCCCAAACACAAAACTGCATCCCCTGAGCTTTAATCCCAGCTCTGACAGAAGAAAAGAAGATAAATCCCCACAGCACCCCCAGGAAAAGCTGAGCCCGAGGATCCCCTTCCCCACCTGGTGGGCAGCACCCCCAGCCCCTGCCATGATCCCAGAGAGCCCCAGCAGGGTGAGGGCCCGAGACACAAATTAATGACAGAAAAATGAGTTTGCTTTTCACAGGGAAGTGGAGCTTTTGGAATAAATGCAGAGGAGGCCACAAGAGCCCCTCTGGAGCCAGGGAATGGGAACATTTGGGACAAGAATTCCCTGAGATGGGAACATTTGGAATGGGAATTCCCTGGAATGGGAATATTTGGGACAGGAATTCCTGGGAATGGGAACATTTGGGACAGGAATTCCCTGGAATGGGAAAATTTGAAATGGGAATTCCCTGGAATGGGAATATTTGGGACAAGAATTCCCTGGAATGGGAACATTTGGGACAGGAATTCCTGGGAATGGGAATTCCCTGGAATGGGAACATTTGGGACAGGAATTCCCTGGGATGGGAATGTTTGGAACAGGAATTCCCTGGAATGGGAACATTTGGGACAGGAATTCCCTGGAATGGGAACATTTGGCATGGGAATTCCCTGGAATGGGAATATTTGGGACAGGAATTCCCTGGGATGGGAACATTTGGGACAGGAATTCCCTGGAATGGGAACATTTGGGGCAGGAATTCCCTGGAATGGGAACATTTGGAACAGGAATTCCCTGGGATGGGAATATTTGGAGCCTGATGTGGGTATGAGTGGGTGTGGGGTGTTTGTCCCCCTGCAGAGGTGACTGTGACACCTCCAGACAGAAACATTCCCAACAAGGAGAATTCTCCAGCAGAATTCCAGTTCCTGAGGTGAAATCCACCCTGCTGCTTCCAGGGAGCTGGAAGGGATCCTCCTAACGAGGGAAGGAGTTAATTAGGACATCCAGGGCATGCATTGACGAGCTGCTGTTCATTTCATCCTCCCCAGTGCAGAAAGCAGAATGTGTAATGGGAATGATTTCATTTGGTTTGGGTTTTTTTGGTTTTTTTTTCCCCCAAAACTTGGAAGAAGGTCAGGGCAGCCATGCTGTTACTGCCATCCCAGAGCCCAAACAACACATCCCAGAGCGCTCCCAGTGCTGAAACCAGGCAGTGTGTGCTGAAAGGGAGATGGGGTCAGGGGATAATCCAGCAGGAGGCATCCACGGAGGGAATCTGGGAAGGGAATTCCCTGCAGGTGCCTTTGGGGGAGCTGAACTCACCTTTTTTTTTTTTTTTTTTTTTTCCCAGAGCAACCACCACAGGACAGAGCCCTTTTCCTGCTCCCTGTGGATATTTCCCTGCTCCTTTTTGGGCATTTCCCTGCTCCTCTGGACATTTCCCTGCCCCTTTTGGACATTTCCCTGCTCCATTTGGACATTTTTATGCTCCAGTTCAACATTTCCCTGCTCTTTTTGGACATTTCCCTGCTCCTTTTGGACATTTCCCTGCTCCTTTTTGGGCATTTCCCTGCTCTTTTTGGACATTTCCCTGCTCCCTTTGGCCATTTCCCTGCTCCTTTTTGGACATTTCTGTGCTCCATTTGGACATTTCCCTGCTCCTTTGGTCATTTCATGCTCCTTTGGCCATTTCCCTGCTCCTTTTTGGCCATTTCCCAGCCCCTTTTGGACATTTCCCTGCTCCACTTGGCCATTTCCCTGCTCCTTTTTGGCCATTTCCCAGCCCCTTTTGGACATTTCCCTGCTCCACTTGGACATTTCCCTGCTCCATTTGGACATTTTTGTGCTCCACTTCAATATTTCCCTGCTCCCTTTGGCCATTTCCCTACCTTGGGGTGCCCAGGGACTCTCCCCAGGTGCATCCAGCTGGGAGAGGCAGCTTTGTGCAGCTCCCCCCTGAATGAATATAAAAAGGTGAAACGTGGTTTTTCACAGGAAAGGACATCTCAAGGAGAAGACAAAACCCTCCCCTCTCTCCACAACCAAAGCAAAGCAGGTGAGCAAAGCCTTCCCCTTTGTTATTTGGGATTTTCCTGCACCACCCACCCCCCTGGAAGGGTTAAATCCAGGCAGGGAGAACTTGAAAACTGGGAATTATCCCAGCCACCCATCCCTGCCTCAGTTTCCCCCCTCACCCCTCCAAAGATCCCCAGAGCTGCTGCCCCGCCAGCCAGGCCGGCCCTGATGGAAGCAAAACACAATTAAAGGCGATCAGCTGCAATTAAGCAGGATCAAAACAGTTCCCCTCCCACTTAAACAAGCAAATTAAGCCAATTTTCTTGTGCCTGTGCCCGTTTATCAGCTGTTGCCATGGCAACCCCTGTTGTCCTGCGTGCTGTGTCTCCTTTGTGTCACGGGAACACCCTGAGATCCTGCTCCCATTGTCCCAGACCTTTAATCCACAAATCTCCCAGGTCTTCCCCTCAGCTGACACCAATTCACCGTGGGCTCTGTTCTTTTTTGGGTGGTTTGTCCCACACGGGGCTGAGTTTTCTCTTTTTTGGGTGGTTTGTCCCACACGGGGCCGAATTTTCTCTTTTTTGGGTGGTTTTGTCCCACACCAGGCTGAGTTTTCTCTTTTTTGGGTGGTTTGTCCCACACGGGGCTGAGTTTTCTCTTTTTTGGGTGGGTTGTCCCACACGGGGCTGAGTTTTCTCTTTTTTGGGTTGTTTTTCCCACACGGGGCTGAATTTTCTCTTTTTCGGGTGGTTTGTCCCACACGGGGCTGAGTTTTCTCTTCTTTGGGTGATTTGTCCCACACGGGGCTGAGTTTTCTCTTCTTTGGGTGGTTTGTCCCACACGGGGCTGAGTTTTCTCTTTTTTGGGTGATTTGTCCCACACGGGGCTGAGTTTTCTCTTTTTTGGGTGATTTGTCCCACACGGGGCTGAGTTTTCTCTTCTTTGGGTGGTTTGTCCCACACGGGCTGCTGAGTTTTCTCTTTTTGGGTGGTTTGTCCTCACTGGGCTGAATTTTTCTTTTTTCGGGTGGTTTGTCCCACACGGGGCTGAGTTTTCTCTTTTTTTGGTGGTTTGTCCCACACGGGGCCGAGTTTTCTCTTTTTCGGGGTGGTTTGTCCACACGGGGCCGAGTTTTCTCTTTTTTGGGTGGTTTGTCCCACACGGGCCGAGTTTTCTCTTTTCTGGTTTGTCCCACACGGGGGAGGTTTCCAGTCCACACGGTCCACACGGGGCTGAGTTTTCTTTTTTGGGTGGTTTTGTCCCACACGGGGCCGAGTTTTCTCTCTTTTGGGTGGGTTGTCCCACACGGGGCTGAGTTTTCTCTTTTTGGGTGGTTTTGTCCAACACAGGGCTGAGTTTTCTCTTTTTTGGGTGGTTTGTCCCACACGGGGCCGAGTTTTCTCTTTTTTGGGTGGTTTGTCCCACACTGGGCCGAGTTTTCTCTTTTTTGGGTGTTTGTCCCCACGGGCCGAGTTTTCTCCTTCCTGGCTCGGCCTGAGCTGGGCTGGAGTGGAAGAATCAATATTGACTCAGGAACCTGCAGCCCTGAGCTGGCTGAAAAAAATCTCAGCTCCAATAAAAGTGCTGGAAAATCCCTGGAGTGGAGCTCGGGGTTGTTCCTTCGTGCTCAGAAACGTGGTGGGGATTTGGCTTTGAAATGTTTCTTCTGGTGTTAAACTCCAGCAGCTCCAAGGCCTGGTGATTTAAACAAAACCAAGGCTCCCCTCTTCATCTCTGAGCCAATTTCCAGAATATTCGACTCTAAATTCCTCTGTTTCCTTACAAACCCCGTGTTTGCTGCTGGGGGAGCTCCTGGGGATGAGGGATGTGCTGGAGACGCTGCAGGGATCTCACCAGGACAAGGTTTGGGTGGAATTTGGGATTTTTTGTGAGATCAGCTCCTGTGGGTGACCTTGTGCAGTCACTGTGGGGGGAAAAAACCCGGATTTTCCATGGAGGGAAGGATCTGCTGAGTTCATGTCGTGGATTCTCTTTCACAGGGAAGTGGAGCTGTTGGAATAAATCCAGAGGAAAGCAAGAAGGGCTGGAGCCCCTCTGGGTGCTGGGAGAGCTGGGAATGTTCCCCTGGAGAAGGGAAAGGCTCCAGGAGTGCTCAGAGCCCTGGCAGGGCCTGGAGAGGGACTGGGGACAAGGGCTGGAGGGACAGGACACAGGGAATGGCTCCCACTGGGAAAGGGGAGATTTGGGTGAGATTTTGGGCAGGAATTCCTGGCTGGGAGGGTGAGGAGGGGCTGGGATGGAATTCCCAGCTTTGCTGTGGCTGCCCCTGGATCCCTGGCAGTGCCCAAGGCCGGGCTGGAGCAGCCTGGGGACAGTGGGAGGTGTCCCTGCCATGGCATTGGGTGACTTTTAAGGTCTCTCCCAACCCAAAGCACTCCAGAATTCCCTGATTCTGGGACGTCAAAGCCTCCCTGCAGAACTCCTGCAAGGCTGGGCTGTCCCACTTTGGAAGTGACACCCCTTGATTTACCCAGCCAGCCCAGAAACCGGGACAGACACCCCCCAGCAGCCTCCCCTGGAGGGACAGACACCCCCAGCAGCCTCCCCTGGAGGGACAGACACCCCCAGGAGCCTCCCCTGGAGGGACAGACACCCCCAGCAGCCTCCCCTGGAGATGTCCCAGCCCCTGCAGCCCCCTGGGACACCTGGGCAGGTGCTGGGGCCTGCAGTGGCTGATGTGCCCTGCACTTCCTGCAGCTCGGCAGGGACTGAGGGCCAGCGCTGCTCCTCCTGCTCTCCCAGTGAAATTAAAAACCTCAGCAGAGATTCCAGGGCTGCCTCCAACAATTAATGATCAGCAGGGCCAGGAATAGCTCCGTGCTCCTGCTGCTGCTTTCCCCTGGGAGCACACAAAGCTTGGAGGAACCTCTGCCAGACAAACCCTTCCCCAGCCAGGGTTTGGTGCCATCGCTCCCTAACCATGCCCTGCTGTGGGGTTTGGTGTCCAGCTTTGGGGCTGGGCACCCAAATCCCTGAAATTCAGCACTTTGAGGCACCTTTAGATGGGAACAATGGGAATTACAGCACCTGGAAATGGGGGAGGGCTTCCTACAGATGGATTTCAGAGTGGTTCGTGGTGGAGCAACCTGGGAGGGTGGAAGGTGCCAGGGATGGGGTTTAAGGGTGGGATTAGCAACTCTAATGCCTCAGGATTTCAGTTTTTCTGTTTCCCATCTCTCTGGAACCCTGCAGTTCTTTAGTGCACAGCTCCAAACCCGCACACAGCCTTCCAAAGCAGGAATGGCTCTTTGGGACCCCAATTCCTGCTCTTTGGGATCCCAATTCTGGTCTTTGGGACCCCAATTCCTGCCCTTTGGGACCCCAATTCCTGCCCTTTGGGACCCCAGTTCCTGCTCTTTGGGACCCCAATTCCTGCTCTTTAGGACCCCAATTCCTGCTCTTTGGGATCCCAATTCCTGCTCTGTGGGACCCCCAATTCCTGCTCTTTGGGATCCCAGTTCCTGCTCTGCTTCCTCCCAGCCCCTCATGCTCTGACCCCTCAGGATTTCAGCTTTTCTGTTTCCCATCTCTCTGGAACCCTGCAGTTCTTTAGTGCACAGCCCCAAACCCCACACGCAGCCTCACCTCCCTGCTTGGGGAATCCAACCCTGGCTGGTTTTCAGCCCCTCAGGAGGGACCTGTGTGAGGAGAACACCCAGATCTGCACCACCCCCCACCCCTACACAACAAAGAGATGTTTCCTCCGTGTGAGAAATCCCATCTTGGTTTTCAGAGGAGATTCCAGGCAGCATTTCCCTCCGTGCCCGTAAACGCTGGAGAGAGCAGAGGATGGGAGATTTTTTTCCTCTTGACCTTTGCCAGCTGCAGCAAGGCTCCTGCTGGTGCTGCTGGAGGCTGCAGGGCAGCATTGTTCCAGAGAGAAAAATCCTCCTGGTGGATCCTGGTGGGTGTTTGCTTAAGGAAACGGGGTCGTCACCGGGGTTATTTTTATTGGGTGCCATCGTTTTTAGCATCCCCACGTCAATGTGTGTGGCTAACAATGACTTGTAAAAGGATACAGAGGTTGCTAAGGAAACCCCTGCAACACCAGAGCCAAACAAATAACAGAGCCCAGCCCGCCCAGGGCCTGCTCCTGCGAAGCTTCACCCGCCCAGAGCCGGCAAAACTTTTGATTTTTCAAGCTGGGAGATGCTCGACCTGATGCCTGTTGGGGGCTGCCTAAAAACAGAGAGGCCAGACAGAATGAAGGGAATGAGAAGCAGTTCTATTTTTGGTGCCTGTGGGTGAGAGGAGAGCTGAAAGTTGGGTTGGAAAGGGCTCTGTGAGGGCACCAGGCAGTGCCAGCCCTGTCCTCTCCCCTCCCTTGCTCCACGGGGCTCTCCTGGGCAGCTGCAGCTCCAACAAACCCCTTTGGGTGCTCTGGGGTGCAGGGAAAGGATCCCTGTGGGACCCTCGTGCTGCACTGCAGGAGGGTCCCACACCCTCAAAATCACCTCCTGTCGTTTGTCCTGGGATGGGCTGAGATGTTCTGTGCAATGGAGCTTTTAAAGAATTCCCCACTGCCTTTGGCTGGGAGGAAGGGAAGTTGTAAATTGGATTTGGGGTGTTTAGGCCCAGCCATTTAACACCCTGCTCACCCCAAAAACACCATCCCAAGGCAGCAGCTGGAGCTGAACAACCTTCCCTCCATACCCTGGGCATGTTCTGCTCAGAGGGGACTTCAGGGACATTCAGGGCAGACAAAGCCCCCCAGGGGCTGCACCCAAAATGGACCCTGGGTCAGGGGTTTCACACTTGGATCAGTTGGGTCCATTTGGGGGTTCATCTCCCAATCCCAGCTCCAGGTGATGAACTCATTCACAGAGTCACAGAATTTCCAGATTGGAAGAGACCTTCAAGATCATCCAGTCCAAACCAGCTCTTGCACCTCAACCAGACCACGGCACCCAGTGCCACATCCAGGCTTTTGTTAAACACACCCAGGGATGGTGACTCCACCACCTCCCCAGGCAGAACATTCCAGAACTTTGTCACTCTTTCTGTGAAAATCTTTTTCCTGATATCCAACCTGAACTTCCCTTGGTGCAGCCTGAGGCTGTGTCCTCTTGTTCTGTCCGTCTGGAGGACCAAGTTTGGCACCCCAAGCTCTGGGATGCAGGGAAGGGATCCCTGTGGGACTGTCGTGCTGCACTGGGATGTGTTTGGGCCCAGCCCAGGGGGGAATGATCCTTCTGCTGATCCTCTGCTGTGCAGGAGCTGCAGGGAAGGGGCTGGGTGCAGAATCCAGCTCTGCAGTGGGGTAAAAACGGGAAATTTTCTCCACCAACTCCATGCAGACAGAAAACCTATGGGATTGTTTGGGCTGGAAGGGGCCCTAAACCCACCCAGCTCCACTGGCTGCCTTCCCCTGACCCCAAGGGCAGGAGGGGACACTGCTTGGATCCCTAAATCCATCCATGCTCTTGGGAGGACATTGGCCAGAGGCAAAGGGAAAGAGGGAGCAGAGCCATTGTCCAATGTGGGTTTAATAGGAGGCTGATTTCTGGTGTAAACACGGGCAGGGGAGTCAATGCTGGGTCGATACAGCCAGGCCTGGCCTTCACTGGTACCGGTGTGAGCTGGTTTGGAGCTGGCCTGCACCTCCTTTATCCATCTGACATACCCTGCCTTGGAATTTTGGAGGTTTTCCCAATGGAAAATTATGGCTTTGCATCAAAAACCTGATTATTTTCCAGTTTGTGATTATGATTCCTTTCTTTTTTTTTTTTTTTTTTTTTGACAAGGGGTTGATGCTCTTTGTTTACAGATCAGGCTGGGTTTGCTGTTCTCTGAAAACACGAGAACCTCGAGTCGAGCAGGCCTCGCGTGCGTGGTTTCAATTTTGGTGCCAAAACTCCAGATTATACAAGGAGATGAGAGAAGGAAGTACCCAAGGAATTTTCTCCCAGTCCCACAGCCTGGAATGCTCAGGTTTAACCCATCACAGGGGTGAGGAAGAGCTGGGTTTGGACACAGATCCAGGTTTAACCCATCACAGGGGTGAGGAAGAGCTGGGTTTGGACACAGATCCAGGTTTAACCCATCACAGGGGTGAGGAAGAGCTGGGTTTGGACACAGATCCAGGTTTAACCCATCAGAGGGGTGAGGGAGAGCTGGATTTGGACACAGATCCAGGTTTAACCCATCACAGGGGTGAGGAAGAGCTGGATTTGGAAGCAGATCCAGGTTTAACCCATCAGAGGGGTGAGGAAGAGCTGGATTTGGACACAGATCCAGGTTTAACCCATCACAGGGGTGAGGAAGAGCTGGATTTGGACACAGATCCAGGTTTAAACCATCAGAGGGGTGAGGAAGAGCTGAATTTGGACACAGATCCAGGTTTAACCCATCACAGGGGTGAGGAAGAGCTGGGTTTGGAAGCAGATCCAGGTTTAACCCATCACAGGGGTGAGGAAGAGCTGGATTTGGACACAGATCCAGGTTTAAACCATCAGAGGGGTGAGGAAGAGCTGGATTTGGACACAGATCCAGGTTTAACCCATCACAGGGGTGAGGAAGAGCTGGGTTTGGAAGCAGATCCAGGTTTAACCCATCACAGGGGTGAGGGAGAGCTGGGTTTGGAAGCAGAGCCAGGTTAGGGGGCCAGGCTGGGCCTCTCTCTTTCTACTCTCCCCTCTGCATCTGGGGGTGCCCAGAGCTTTGGGTTCATCTCAGTGGGAATTTCACGGGAACAAAAACCCTCCTGGCTTTCCCCTCCACACCCAAAGGATCTGGGACTCAGAGGGAGGGAGTTTTACCTCAGTGGATTCCTTACAAGCTGCACACCGACAGCAGGCCGGGGTGCAGAAGGAATGCAGAGGAAATATCTGCCTCATCTGAGCCCAGTCTCACCAGCCCTTCCAACGATTTGTGGCTGAAAACCAGTCCAAACCAGCAGGGCCTGCCCGAATTTTAACTCCTAAAACTGGAGGAGGGCAGTGGCTGGAACCTCAACATGAGAGCAGAGCCCTTGGACTAAATCACTGCAGGCTTGGGCTGAGATTGCTCCTGAATGAGTGAGAGCCCCTGGCACTGCCAGGAGCAGCAATCCCCCTGACTCTGGCACCTTGGGTTTGGCTGGGCACCCGAGACCAGGGTGGTTCTTGTCTTCTGCCCTCTGAAAGCCCCCAGCTGAATGCACAGACAACACAGAGTCTTCAGATGTGCCTTTTTAAAGGATTTCCTTTTGTTTATTATTCCTTATCTCTTTATTTCTCTCTGAGCCTGGCAGAAGCATGAACAGCATGGGCAACAGTGACAACTCCCTCTCTGACATGGGCTTGTCATCTTTTATACAGATAATTACGTACAGATTATTTACAATTACACACCAATATTCACACTCTGTACTAAACAGGTCATTTCTATACTAATCCAGTCCCTCTAAAGCTGCTTGGTGCCACTGTCACTGCAGAAGATGGAGATGAAGAAGAAGGAGAAGGAGAAGAAGAAGAAGAAGGAGAAGAAGAAGAAGAAGAAGAAGAAGAAGAAGAAGAAGAAGAAGAAGAAGAAGAAGAAGAAGAAAAAGGAGAAGACCCCAGGGCACCGCTCAGAATCCTCCATCTTGTCTCCATTCACCCCTATTCTAGAAACCCCAAATGTGAAAATAACACCACTTTTCACCACCCTTTGTGGCTTGCAATTCCTCTCTTAATGTGGGAAGTCTTTCCCATGGACTGAAGTCAAGGCCCTTGCCTTTCTGGGCTCTGTGCCAGGGTCTCCAACCCCCCTGTACAGACCCCAGACCCCCCCTGTGCAGGTTTTAAATTTTTCTGTGCAGGTTCCTGTCTGTCCAGGGTATCCAAAGGAATGCCCTGGACTCCCACACGTGGAGATTCTGACCCTGACGTGGAGATTTTGAGAGGCTGAGGCAGCAGATAAAAGCTGCCTTGGATAAACTCTTGAACTGAAAGAAAATACTCCTTCCAAACACATCAGAAAAACGCAACGGAAGGGAAGCCTTGGAAGAAGAGTCAGGAGAAACTTGGCATGAAGCCTTTATTTACTTTCCTTTCCCTGCTTTGTTTATCTTCCCCCTTTTTTCCTTGCCCCCCCAGAGAACAGACCCAAATCCCACTCTGCAGTTTCGCTTGGTGACGTCGGCCTTGGCCTCTCCCTGCCCCCTGCCCTCGTTTCCCATGGATAAATGGGGATATTCAGGAAAGCTGAGCCAGAGGGGAACTCCAGGTTCGCTCCAGGCCCCTCTTCCAAGCCTCCTTTTGTCCCTGCAGTTTCCAGAAGCACTTTCTGCTAGGCCTGTGCATTCCTGCTGAGGCTGGAATTTGCTCTGGAGAGGGCAATAAATCCACTGTAAACTTCTGTGAAGTGGAACTTCTTCCGAAAAACTTTGTTTCTTTATTGCTGGGACGTTTCTCCTGGCGTCCAGCCTGAGTCACTGCTGCTGCAGCACAAACCCTGTGCCCTGGGAGAGCTTGGAGAGATGCAGTGGCAGGGATTTGTTTGAGGAATTTAAAGGCAGAATCAGAGATTCTGGGGATTCCAGAATGGTTTGGGTAGGAAGGGACCTCGAACCCCATCCTTAAACCCCATCCAGAAACCCCATCCAGAAACCCCATCCTTAAACCTCATCCTTAAACCCATCCCTAAATTCCACCCTTAAACCCAATCCTTAAACTCCATCCTTAAATCCCATCCTTAAATTCCACCCTTAAACTCTACCCTTAAGCTTCACCCTTAAACCCCATCCTTAAACCTCATTCTTAAATTCCATCCTTAAATCCCACCCTTAAACTCACCTTAAACCCCATCCTTAAACTTCATCCTTAAACTTCATCCTTAAACTCCACCCTTAAACCTCATCCCTACCCTGGGCAGGGGCACCTTCCACCCTCCCAGGTTGCTCCACCACGAACCACTCTGAAATCCATCTGTAGGAAGTTCTCCCCCATTTCCAGGTGCTGAAATTCCCATCGTTCCCATCAAAAGGCCCCTCAAAGTGCTGAATTTCAGGGATTTGGGTGCCCAGCCCCAAAGCTGGACACCAAACCCCACAGCAGGGCGTGGTTAGGGAGCGATGGCACCTCAAACTCAGCTGAGCCTCGAGTTCTCCCTAAGCTGCCCAGGAGGATAAACTTGGATTTCCTCTACTTGAGGGCCAAATTGCAATTTTTGAGCAGGAAGGTGAGTGCCCATCCTTAACCTCTGGCAGGGAAAGCCCTGCCAGGCTTGTGAGCCCTAAATGTGGAGAATTCCTAATTATAAGACAACAATTTAATGAGTATTGATAACCCTGCCCAGGGGGAAGCAGTGGAGGAACAGTTTATTTTGGAGATAACTCACTGCTAAAGCTCCTGAGAGTCACTGCTCAGACAGGAACGAAAAAGGAGCTCTAAATCCTCAAATATTCCCATCCCTCACCCCCGAATTTCAAAGCAAACCCTTTCCCATTGCCTAGAAGCTCTGAGGAAATAAAAATAGGGAGCTATTTCAGTCCAAACACAGAAATAAGCACAGAAAGCCGGGAGTAACTGAGGCAGGCAGCTGAGCATCCCAGGAAAATCCTGCCCGTGGCTTTCCAGCCTTTGGTGACGGCAGCTTTTACAGTAAATAAAGCAACGAGAAAAAATGCGCCTGGAAAATCCGCCCACCCCCCTCCTGCTAGCGGGGACTTTACGAGGATTTCCTTTGAACTGTTGCAGAAGTGATTTTAAAAAAGAGGCATTAAAAGCTATTAAAATAACAAAGACGGGTTTAGGGAAGGGGGAGTAACCCTAAAAGGAGTAACCCTAAAAGCGTTTGGCCCGGCCCCGGGGTGAGCGTTTGTGATTTTGTGATTCGTTTGTGATTTGTGACTCGGGGAGGTGAGGGCAGGGACGGTTTCACAACGAAATCTCTGGAAAAGCAGGATTCTTTCTGGGCAGGATGTTTACAGCCGCCCCCGGCCCGTGTCCCCTGCGCCTCCCCCCTGTCCGTGCTCCGTGCGCTGATGTCACCCCCGTGTCACCTCCTGGGCCTTCTGCATCATCCCCGAGTGCCATTTCCTCCCCTGCTCGTCAGAGGCTGCTGATTTCCCAGCGCTGGCGGCGGGATGGTCACGGAATCCCGGAGCGCTTTGGGTGGGAAGGGAGCTCGGAGATCCTCTCCTTTCTCCCGGGGCAGGGGTGGCACCACATCCCGGCTTTGCTGGCACGGCAGGGAATGGAATTCCCAGAGCAGCTGTGGCTGCTGCCCCTGGATCCCTGGAAGTGCCCAAGGCCGGGTTGGATGGGGCTTGGAGCAGCCTGGGATGGTGAAAGGGGAAAATGGGATGAGTTTTAAGGTCCTTTCCAACCCAAACCATTCCGTGTTTTATGCCTGATAAAACAATCCCTGGACCATTTGGAGTTGCCTTCATCCCTTGTGGTCTCTCTCTCCTTTTCTTTCTTTCCTTTCTTCCTTCCTTCCTTTCTTTCTTTCTTTCCTCCTTTTTTTTCCTCCTTTTTTCCTCTCCTTTACCATACCCACCATTGATCCCCCTCCACTCCCCCACAGTTTCTCCTCTCCTCTCCTCTCCTCTCCTCTCCTCTCCTCTCCTCTCCTCTCCTCTCCTCTCCTCTCCTCTCCTCTCCTCTCCTCTCCTCTCCTCTCCTCTCCTCTCCTCTCCTCTCCTCTCCTCTCCTCTCCTCTCCTCTCCTCTCCTCTCCTCTCCTCTCCTCTCCTCTCCTCTCCTCTCCTCTCCTCTCCCAGGAGGAAGGGGGAGGATGCACACAAAGAGGCAGCAATGTTTTGCTTTCTGAATTTTTTTCCTCTTTTTTTTTGTGGGGTGTTTTTTTGGGTTTTTTGGGGGTTTTTTTTTGTTTTTTGTTTTTTTTTTTGGTCTTTTTTTGTCCCTTTAACTCTTGTTTTAAAACAAGGCTTCCTGCTGTCCCCGGAGCTGGCAGGATGGGAACAGACAGCCCTGGAAAGGGAGGAAAGGGCTCTGATTCAGCAGGGCTGTGACTCAAAGGCTGCCACTCTCGGAAAGGGCACTGACAATGTCGGCATTATCAGGGGTGAGGAAATCGCTGCTGTGATAAGGACGGGGGGATGATGCAGAGGGACAGAGCAGGCAGCAAAACCTCACAGCACCACGGGATCCTGGGATCACCAAGGGCTGGAAAAGGTTTTTGGGAGCACACAGTCCCCAAGTGCCCAGGGCCCCATCCACACAGGCCCAGGGGTGCTCAGGGGTGTGAGGGCTGAATGAAAACCTCCACAGGAACTGAAACACAGAAATCCACACAGGCATGAGGCAGAAATTCGGGTTTAGTTTTAAGTAAAGTAAGTTTTAAGTAAGTTTTAGTTTTAATTAAACAAATAAGAGGCAGTATTAGGCAGTAAGAGAAGCCCCAAAGCCTGGTTTAAAGCCTGGTTTAAAGCCTGGTTTAAAGCCTGGTTTGGCTTTTTGCAAAGTTAGCTCAGCTCTGGACATAACAAAAGCAATGGAGCCTCGCTAGACATTCCTAGATAGAACAAGACAGAGTTGTAGATGCAGAATTTGTCTTTTGACAAATCTTTTGAGCACTTCCAGAGGTGGTGACCCCACCACTTCCACGGGCAACTCCACCACTTCCCATCACCTCCAGGAAAAGTCCTCAACCCCCTCCTGGCAGGGCTGTGACCCCAGAGGCTGGGGCTGAGAACCATCCCTGCATCCCAGAGTTTCTCCATCCCAGAGTTTCTCCACCCCAGAGTTTCTCCCAGCCTGGCAGAGCCAGCAGCTCCCCCTCACTGCGGGGCAGGAGGACCCAGCTGAAACATTTGTAAAGCCCTGAAACGATGGAAAAGCTCCCAGATTAGCTACAATTCCGACCTTCCACTCATCCAGGATTTACCACAGAGCCTCCAAATGTCACTCTGAGTGTCATGAGCGGGGCTGGGAAGGAAGGAGCCTTTGGGATAATCAGCACAGCTTAGGCAGTGACCTATGAATCACTTTGCAGGAAGCCCATCCTCCTTCCCATGAAAAACGTGCACAGAAGCAGCTGAACAGGAGGCTGGCTGTCCAGGCTGCATCAGAATGAACAGAAAGAATGAATTGAAATGGTGAATGTCCAAGGATTTCATCAGGAATTCATCAGCCTGAGAGTCCCCTGCAGGTGTCGAGGTGAAGGGAGCGCTGAGGGGAAGTCAGGAGTGAGGGGGAGAGGCAGGGCTGGGGCAGCAAAACTCCATGGATGAGTCTGAAATGGTCTGTGCAGGGGGGGATTCCAAAGGGGGGTGTGTGAGCCCACTCAGAGCTCACAAATCCAGCACTCAACACTCAGAAATCCAACACTCAACACTCAGAAATCCAACACTCAGAAATCCAACCCTCAGCACTCACAGACCCAACACTCACAAATCCAACACTCACAAATCCAACACTCACAAATCCAACACTCAACACTCACTCAGAAATCCAACACTCAGAAATCCAACACTCAGAAATCCAACACTCACAAATCCAACACTCAACACTCACTCAGAAATCCAACACTCAGAAATCCAACACTCAGCATTCACAAAGCCAACACTCAGAAATCCAAGACTCAGAAATCCAACTTACAAATCCAACCCTCAACACTCACAAATTCAACCCTCAGCACTCACAAAAATCCAACCCTTAGCACTCACAAACCCAACACTCAGAAATCCAACCCTCAACACTCACAAATCCAACACTCAGAAATCCAACGCTCACAAATCCAACCCTCAGCACTCACAAATCCAGCCTTCAGCACTGCCACACCAATATCTGGCCATGTTTCTCCAAGGGGACAATAAAACCTGACTAATTCTGCACCCTCACACTCTGTGTCCCCTCTCAGATTTTGTTCTCCTCCCACTCCATCACCCGAGATAGTGGAATTTGAGTCTCTGATCTCTTTGAAAGTGTTGGGTTGGGATTTTTGGGGATCTGGCTGTCACCCTGTGTTACACACGGGGATTTTTTGGCAAACCACTTCCTCCTCCTCTGCCTGTTTTTCCGTCTGTGGACAGGAACTGACAATTCTTGCTCTGTCCAACTCCTTCCCTGGCCTGCTTTAGGCTCCTTGGGGAAGATTCAGGCTCCTGCAAAATGTTTATGCAGGGCTTGGCAGGAGGGAGCCAAGGCTTTGCCTGGACCTATGGAACATCCCAGAAGACATTCCATACAGAATATCCCAGAAGACATTCCCTATAGAAGATCCCAGAAGACATTCCCTATAGAACATCCCAGAAGGCATTCCCTATGGAATATCCCAGAAGATATTCTCTATGGAATATCCCAGGAGACATTCCCTATGGAATATCACATTCCTTATGGAATATCACATTCCTTATGGAATATCCCAGGAGACATTCCCTATGGAATATCCCAGAAGACATTCCCTATGGAATATCCAATTCCCTATAGAACATCCCAGGATACATTCCCTCTGGAATATCCCAGGAGACATTCCCTATGGAATATCCCATTCCCTATGGAATATCCCATTCCCTATAGAATATCCCAGAAGCAGAGCCCAGCTGGCTGTACTCCAGGAGCCATTGGGAAATCATCCATATCCAGGTTACGGTCCAGTTGCTTTAAAAACCGGGATCAGCTCGGCCTCCAGGTTTCCCCCTGTAACTCCTGACACAATTCCCATTATCCTGACAGAGAAATATTAAATCTGGCCTGGTGTGTGCCTGGCAAACCCTCCAGTGAGTGCTCCTGGGATGGGCTGGGATGCCAGGCAGAGCTGCTGAGTCACGGCTGTCCATTCCAGCGGGATAATCATCCCGCTGCTCACGTTGCTTTTCCTCAGTTTCCCACCCCTTGTATTGCAGATTTCGATGATCTAAAAGGCCATTTCTCCCCTCGGATGTCCCGGATCCTCTGACATTTAAACAAAAGGCAATCATCATCCCACGGCTTCTGCTGGGAAGAGCTGGAACCTCGCCAACCACAATATTCCCCTCCTCTTTCCAGTGACGCGGGAACGCCGGCCTGGGTGCCTCAGAGGAGGGTCTGAGCAGGGCAAATCCCCAAAGGAGGGTCTGAGCAGGGCAAATCCTCGGTGCTGAGGGTTTAAATCGAGCTTTAGCTTCAGGCAGAGGCTGGCACAGGGGTGCTGGAGTGGCTTCACCTAAGGTTCTGTCTAATAATCATTAGAGCTGTTAAAATAGTTCGATAAAAATTAAAAGTCCTGGATAAAATCCCCTTCTTAAACAAGCCCAGAAAAGCAGGGTGTGATTTACAACAAGTGCATTTGAACACTTGAATATGCAAGAGCTCTGCTGGGAGGGCGTGAAAATAACCCCCAAATGAG
This sequence comes from Phylloscopus whistleri, assembly GCA_017589585.1. NCBI lineage: Eukaryota > Metazoa > Chordata > Aves > Passeriformes > Phylloscopidae > Phylloscopus > Phylloscopus whistleri. Next base: position 146,646 of record JADMLD010001300.1, on the reverse strand, counting down.
AACATGCCAACTTGAGAACACTCAAACTTGAGAACATTCAAACATCAGAACATTCAAATATTTGAACATTCAAACATTAGAACATTCAAACTTGAGAACACTCAAACATCAGAACACTCACACTTGAGAACATTCAAACGTTAGAATATTCAAACTTGAGAACAGTCAAACATTAGAACATTCAAACATGAGAACATTCAAACATTAGAACATTCAAACATTAGAACATTTAAATATTAGAACATTCAAACATTAGAATATTCAAACTTGAGTACAGTCAAACATTGGAACACTCAAACACCAGAACATTCAAACATCAGAACAGTCAAACATCAGAACATTCAAATATGAAAACATTCAAACATTAGAACATTCAAACATCAGAACAGTCAAACATCAGAACATTCAAACATTAGAACATTCAAATATTAGAACATTCAAACATGAAAACATGAGAACATTCAAACGTCAGGACATTCAAACATCAGAACACTCAAACATCAGAACATTCAAACATGAAAACATTCAAGCATTAGAACATTCAAACATCAGAACACTCAAACATCAGGACATTCAAACATCAGGACATTCAAACTCACCCACAGACAGAGAAGGTGGAGAACTCCCCAAATCACCTGAGTTAATTACTCAGTGCCCAGCTGTGTGCCTCACCTTGGAAAGAAGCCCCAGCTCTCAAACTCTCCATTTTCCCTCTGCTTTTGCCATTCCCACCAGCACTGCCACCAAGAGCTCGCTGCTGTCCCCAAATGTCCGTGTTGGAGCACGAGATGGTGGAGATGGGCTCCCTAAATCCAATTTCTCTGGGATGGATGGGGATTCGTGGGGTTCACGCACAGATTCAGCTCAGCCTGGTGCTTGGGGACACGGACCAAGGGTGGACTTGGCCACCCAAGTGTTGGGTTAAAGGTTGGCCTCGATGATCCTAAAGGTCCTTTCCATCCTAAATCATTCCATGACCCTGCAACTGCTCTCCCTCCCTGAAGGACTCCCCTGCCCTCTCCCAAGAGACCCATTAATTAATTCCATTCCGAATTTTCGTCTGTCCAAAGGAGAACAAAAGCCGTGGCGGGGCACTCGCAGAAAGGAAGGAATACATTGTCATCATCCAGCAATCAGGAATAATGGGAAAGGTCAGGAAAACACACAAAAGGCCAAGATTTCAGCTGGGGGAAGCAGCAGAGCTCCGCTGGTGACACTGGGTCAGGAGCTGCTGCTGCGTGAGGTGCTTTTTGCCACGTCTGAAGCCTTGGAGCACAACTTGCAGGGGAACGAATTGGGAATGGAAAAAAAGAAAAAAAAAAAACGAATCCAGATCCCAAAGTCCAGCCAAATGCAGCAGATCCATGACTTCCATGGCTCTCTGTGCTGTATTCCCCAACCTCCAGCTGGTGAATCTCCCTTTCAGTACATTCCCATTTCCCTCTTCATGGCAAATTCCAAGGAACGCCAGGGCTGCTGCACAGAATTCCTCATCCCACAGCCCTGCAGCATCAAGCTGACAATTCCAGATGGCACAGATGTCATTTCCCTCAGCTGGATGTTGGGAAGCCTGAAGGGAGATCCTCACAATCCTGTGGATTGCAAAAGGAAATTTCCCGGTGTTTTCTTGGCGCCTCAGCCGGCACGTTGGATGGGAAGAGGGACAACAGGCCTCAGGTTGTGCCACGGGAGCTTCAGGTTGGATATCAGGGAATGTTTCTTCACTGGAAGGGTGGTCAAGCATTGGAGCAGGCTCTCCAGGGAAGTGGTAGAGTCACCACCCCTGGAGGAGCTGAACAAAAAATGAGCAGTTGTGGCAATTCACGATCAGTGGGAATGGTGGGATTTGGTCAACGCCTGGACCTGACAATCTTGGAAGTCTTTTCCACTTTTAATGATTTTATAATTTTATGGAGATGTCAATAACCCCTCTTGGAGGTCTTTTCCACCCTTAATAATCCTTTAATTCTGTGTAGATATCAATAACCCCTCTTGGAGGTCTTTTCCACCCTTAATAATCCTTTAATTCTGTGTAGATATCAATAACCCCTCTTGGAGGTCTTTTCCACCCTTAATAATCCTTTAATTCTGTGTAGATATCAATAACCCCTCTTGGAGGTCTTTTCCACCCTTAATAATCCTTTAACTCTCTGGACACACCAATGGCCCCTCTTTTCTTCCCTCCTCTTTCCCCGTGGGATCCCTTGGGCTCAGCCACCAATGTCCTCACCCTGCTTTTCATGGCATCTCCACTCAAGGAAACCCAAATCTCAGGACATTTCATCTCCCAAACCCTCCCCAAACCCTTCCTGAGGGTTTTCCATCTGTGAGGGCAAAGATCCAATGGGGAAGAGCGGCCTGGAGAAGTCAGCTGTGGAGAACTCTCCTGCCCAGCGCTCTCACCACGAATATTTTGATGCTCTGGGTTATTTTTTTTTTTTTTCCCAGGCCGAATTGCAGCTTTCAAAAAGCCCTTCCCTGGCATGAATTTGTCCCCCCTTTTATTTCTTGCACAACTGGGCCTCCAAAAAAGCTTCCCGAAGGCCGAGTGCCGCCGGCACGCATGGGATGTTCCCTGGCCGTGAGTCACGCAGCAGATGTGCCTCGTCATGCGATGCCTGCAGTGGCACTGGGAAGGAAAGGAAAATTAACTCCAATCCCTCGGAGCTGGAGGATTCCAGGGAGGGTTTCTACACCCAGGCACGGGGTTGATCTCTTCATCCTTTGTTGTCAAAATGGCAGAGGCGGAAGTGAAATCAGCGGGAAGCGCGGTGAGGGGGCAGCGGTTCCGTCCGAGAGAGCTGGAGATCATCTGGGGATCCTTGGGGGAAAAAGGAGAATGTTTCTTTTCCTGAAAGGGGTCTGGTGGTGGGAGTTGTTTCGTAGGATTGTGGAATGGTTTGGGTTGGAAGGGAACTTAAATCCCACCAGTGCCACCCCTGCCCTGGCAGGGACACCTCCCACTGTCCCAGGCTGCTCCAGCCTGGCCTTGGGCACTGCCAGGGATCCAGGGGCAGCCACAGCTGCTCTGGGAATTCCAGCCCAGCCCCTCGCCATCCTCCCAGCCAGGAATTCCTTCCCAATCTCCCACCCATCCCTGCCCTCTGGAAGTGGGAGCCATTCCCTGTGTCCTGTCCCTCCAGCCCTTGTCCCCAGTCCCTCTCCAGGGAATTCTGGAATGGTTTGGGTGGGAAGGGACCTCAAATCCCATCCAGTGCCACCCCTGCCATGGCAGGGACACCTCCCACTGTCCCCAGGCTGCTCCAGCCTGGCCTTGGGCACTGCCAGGGATCCAGGGGCAGCCACAGCTGCTCTGGGAGTCCCATCCCAGCCCCTCCCCACCCTCACAGGGAAGGATTTTTCCCTCATATCCCATCTAAACCCCTTTTTCATCGGGAAGCCATTCCTCCCTGTCCTGGCACTCCAGGCCCTTGTAAACATTCTCTGTCCCAGTTCTCCTTTCCAGACTTGAAAATCATTTTGGGAGGTGAGAAGCTGAATGGAGGAGCTTCTTTCCCAGGGTGCTGGGCCACTTTGGGAGGAGTCACAGAAGCATCAACCCCAGAAATTTGTTCAAAACTGATGAATTTGGTCAATCCCCAAAGCCATTTGTTGACAGCTGCTGCAGGTATGTCCTGAATCACCTTTCACACTCAGGCAAGGGATGCCCTGACGTGTCCCTGGCTCTCCCCAACCCTCTCCAGGCTGAGCTCAGGCAGGGATGGCTGTGATTCCTGGCAGAAAGGGAAATGAGAAACAGCCCCTGGTGAGTCTGGAGCAGTTGTTTAAATCCATAATGCGAACCAAGAGGATGAATTTGTCTCAATTTGCAGACACTGCTGAGTGGAAGCAGTTGGATATCCTGCAGTTGGATATTCCCCTGCAGCTGGGTATCCTCCACAGCTGGATATTCCCCTGCAGTTGGATATTTAACTGCAGCTGGATATTCATTGCAGCTGGATATTTCCTGCAGCTGGATATCCCCTGAAGTTGGATATTCACTGCAGTTGGATATTTCCCTCAGGTGGATATTTCCCTGGAGTGGATTTTCCCTGCAGCTGGATATTCCCCTGCAGCTGGGTATGCTCTGCAGCTGGATATTCCCTGCAGCTGGATATTTAACTGCAGCTGGATATTTCCCTGCAGTTGGATATTCCCCTGCTCAAAGACAAGTGTTGTGCTGTTATTTAAAACTGAGGAGTTGAAAAGCTGATTCCATTTCCACTGAGGGAAAAACCAGGACCTGTACCTAGTTCGGGTCTGACCAGATCTGTACATTTTTAACCCTGTTTTCCCCTTTTTCCTTTCAAATGATCATTTCATGAGCTGCTGGGGTGTTTGTGTGTCCCAGAGGAGAAAGTGGGCGTTGAACTCTTGTCCCTTCCCCATCACAGCCAAGGCAAATCGAGCCCCCTCTGCCCTGGGGTTCAGTGCTGAAGCACAGGGCAGGAGCCCAGCAGCTCGGTGGAAACCAGGCCCAGTTCCACTCCTGAGCCATCAGTTCTGGATGCTCTGTCCCTCCCAGCCCAGTTGAAGCCAGACAAGTGCAGGATGTTGGTGACAGATTCCCAGAATCACAGATCAGGCTGGAAAAGGCCTCTGAGATCATCGGTGCAGAGGCTCTGTCCCATTTCGCTCCAGACCCAGGGAAGCTTATCTCTTTATTCCAAGCCAGCAGGGCAATTAGGCAGAGCACCCATCTCCTTATCAGCTGCAGGTGAAAATTCACCTTCAGTAGCTTTTAACTCAATCACCCCAGATCTTTGATGAGCTCCAGCAGCTGCTCTGCCAGCCTAAGTCCCATCAGCAGCCTCCTCTGGGGAGAATTGGTTCCAGATTCCCTTAATTAGCTTTTTCTGCCTCTCTCTGCCCACTAACGAGGCTCCAGCCACGCAGGGGCAGGACAGGCCCGTGGCTGCTCTGTGTCACCACAGATGTCCCCTCATCCTTCCCACAGGACCCGCCCCTAATGCTCAGCTTGTCCCTTATTCCAAGGTGTAATTTAAAGATAAATTGGAGCCCCAGCCATTAAAGCCCAGCCCAGATGGTGCTGCTGGGGTTAATTACCAGGTGTAATTACCAGGGCCGTGGAGCTGCCTGGAGCAAGAACCTCCGATGAGTTATTTGTGAAGGGGACTCTGCTCACAAGGGCTGGGAGCTGGCAGACAGCACAAATCCCAGAAAAAAATGACCCTTCCAGCCCAGGAAAACAGGGATTATTCTCTTTCCAGAGGCAACAGCAAGGCCCTCAAAGCTCTGGGAGCAGGCCCCAGCACGTCCTCCAGGGGGGATATTGTTATAAATGAAATGAATGATTTAGGTCATTTGTGTTAAATGTTAGAGTTAATAATTATAAATGTGTAGGGGCTATTAAGCGAACTGCAGAAATTGTAAATACGTAGAGGATATTAAGCAATAACTGTGAGTTGCAGAAACAGAAAAGTCAGAGAGAGCCCGGCCTTGGTGCAGGATAATGTGACTTTGTATCAGAAGACATGAAAAAAGGGAGAAAATGAGAGATTTGGTGAAACCATGGTGACCACAGTGGGAGGTTCCCATGGATGTGCTGTGAGCAAGAGGAGAGACTTCATCCACCGACCACTGTAAGAGGGCAGGAGACCCCAGACTCCCGGAATTGGAAGGCTCAACTGTGACCAAATATAGGAAAACATGGACTGGGGAGGGACCAAGGGGTGTGTGTAACCAAAAAGTGATAAAAATAAGAAATTGTGAGGAAAACCTTTGAAAGCTGTGCTTGGAGCATGAGCTGAGACTTGTGCTCTCCAGCCTTCCCAGCGCTGCTCGCTTGGGCTTCTTGCTTTAATAAAGTTTATCTAATTGGCAATCAATGATTGGGTCCCTCATTTTTAACAGATACCAAAGCACACACCACCCATGTCCTCCAGCTCCCACGGAGAGCACAACTTCACCCGCTGCTGGCAGCCAGGGGATGGAGTTTGGAGGCTGCTGGGGCTGCCAGGGACTGGAGTTTGGAGGCTGCTGGGGCTGGGGTGCAGACACAAGAAGTTTCCCCATGGGAAGCCACTCCTGGGAAGAGCTGCACTAACGAGCCTGCAGCTCATTAACGCTGTGACTTCATCTCAGCAGCCTGGTGCCTCTCCCAGGCCGTGCCCACCTCAGTGACCCTGCCTGGTGACCACTGCCTGCTGCCACAGGGGCCTGGTTTGTCCTGGGAGCTCTTGGAGACATTTACAAACACGATTGAAGTGGCAGAAGTGTGTTTGGAATCGCTCGGGGGTTCTGCAAATTCCCCAATGTCGTGGTTGTAAACAATTCTCTCAATGTGTTTATTTACACAGCCGGACTTCAAAGCGACTCGCCACGCACTTCACTCAAGTTTCCAGCAATCAGGAGGATGGTGGAGAGCACCCTGCTCCCTGCTCAGCTCGGCTGGAGAGGGCAGCAAAACCCCACCAGGGATCTCCTGGGAGCACAGCTCAGGTTCTGTTAACCTGGGAGCAGAACAAAGGTGCTCACGAGGTGATTTGGGCTGAGTTAAACCCTCACAGGTTTGGTCCTGGGCTGTGTCCCTTTTAAAAACAGGAGAAGGTTATAAAACCACCATCACAGAAGGCTCTCTGCCTCCCATGCCCACTCCTGGGATGAATAATCCCGTGGCAGAGGAGTGGGTGAAGCATCAGGAGCTGACGTTTCTGCCAGCCCCGATCACAAACAACCACAGCACACAAATGTAGGAGCTCTTGGTTCATTTCTTCCCATTAAAAAACCACTCGGCATTTCACAGGAATCGGCCAGGGAAAGGCTGGTTTGAAAGTTCCAGGGCTGGAGCTGCAGATCAGCTCGTTCACAAATCATCCCTGGGCACGGTGGTGGGTGCTGGGAAGGGCCCAGGGGAGGAAGGGAAGGGGCTGTTTTTTCTCTCTGTCTGTGCTCTCTGTGCTGCACATCCCAGGCTCTGGAGGGGTGGATTCCATCCTGACCCCCTGGTCCCTCCTCTGAGCTGTGCCAGGAGCGCTGGGGAAGGGTCCCAGGGACCCCCAGATGGATCCTGCTCTGCTGTGGATCTGTGTGAGTTTGCTGTTGAGGAGAGGAAACCCCTCATTAACCCAAATAATGCCCTGGGAATGTTCAATCCTGAGGGAGGTGAAGGGATGGGATCGGGTATTTATTTGATTTAGGCTTTTGTAAAATGCCTACGGTCAAACAAACATCTGGATTGTGGGCTGGAGGCGGCCAGACACGGATTGAAGTGGGCTGGAGGCACCAAGCACTCTCACAGCCCTCAGGAAAACGGGCCAAGGAAAATCTGATCCACAAACAACAATTAGCAGAGGGCAGGGGTTAAAATGACCGAGGACTGGCTGATCCCTGTGGGGAGACACGCCTGGAGCTCCATCACACGGCACTTGGGGATGGGCTGTGGCATCTGGAGCCTCTCCAATGGACACCAGCCACATCCTGAATCCAGGGACGTTACAGGGCTTTGGCAGAATTCCCTTAACTCCCTGGATCCCCGGTGATCCAACCTGAACATTCCTGGTCCCACCACGGGGAAGGCTCTGCCAGCTGCTCTGGTGTGAGCAGGAGGACATTCCCTGTGCATCAAAGCTGCAATGAGGTGCTGCAGGATGTGGAAGAGGATGTTCTGCAGGAGCTCAGGAACTCGAGATCCGCCAGGAATCCTCTGCCTTTGATCCCTGCTCGAGGCTCCAGCTCAGAGTGGAGCTGTTCCAAGCTCGTGGCTCCGGGCTGGGATCTTCATCCCAGACAGCACAAGGCCTCCCCATCCCTTATGCTCTTGGTAATGGATTCTGCATCCAGGAGGAACTGGGAATTTACCCAAGGCCATCCCATAACTCTGGCTAATCCCATTCCCTAATGGACAGGCAATGGGGAAAAGTCCAGAGAGAATCTGAGGTTTCAGTTTCAGGCCAGGCTCAGAAATCAAACGAGGCTTGGGAGCACGGACATGGAAACATCCAGGCCTCATTCCCTCCCTGCCAACAGAGCAGCTCCTGCTCCAGGGGTGCCAGAGGAATCCCAAAGGATTGATCCCACACCTCACTCCTTAGAAACAGGGACGGGTGGAGCACAGAATCCTGAAATGGTTTGGGTTGGAAGGGATTTAAACCCACCCAGTGCCACCCCTGCCCTGGCAGGGACACCTCCCACTGTCCCCAGGCTGCTCCAGCCCGGCCTTGGGCACTGCCAGGGATCCAGGGGCAGCCACAGCTCCTCTGGGAATTCCAGCCCAGCCCCTCCCCACCCTCACAGGCAGAAATTCTTTCCCAATCCTTCCCAATCTCCCACCCATCCTCTGGCAGTGGGAGCCATTCCCTGTGTCCTGTCCCTCCAGCCCTTGTCCCCAGCCCCTCTCCAGCGAATTCTGGAATGGTTTAGGTTGGGAGGGACCTTAAATCCCATCAGGGCCACCCCTGCCATGGCAGGGACACCTCCCACTGTCCCCAGGCTGCTCCAGCCCGGCCTTGGGCACTGCCAGGGATCCAGGGGCAGCCACAGCTGCTCTGGGAATTCCAGCCCAGCCAGGAATTCCTCCCCAGGCTCCCAGGGATACAAATGTGAAAGGTTTTAAAGGCTCTGGCTGGGTGCAGGAGCAGCCCCGGAGGGAAGGAGGATGCAGAACAGGTCAGGGAGCCCCAGAGAGGAGCTTGGCCAGGCAGTCTGGGCTCTGCAGTGCAGTTGTTGTGGAGAAATCCATGCCCAGATCTCCACGTGGCCCCTTGCACTGGGATACACTGAATCACTCAGATCTTTTAGGGAGTCCCTGTGAAAACATCCTGCACCTCAGTGAGGAAAGGCAAGGATGCAGGAGATGTAACACAGGCAGGAGAGAATATCTCTCCCAGACTTTGCTGTGATTTATTTTATTTTTTTTTTTTAGGAATCAGCTGGGTTTCTTTAGAAACAGAGGAAGAAAGAGACAAAGAATCTATCCCAGCACTGAGCTGTGATCCTGTGAGATGTAACAGGGTTGGAATTAATCCCAGTGAACACAAGGCACAGCTCCCTGTGCACAGGTGAGGGCGTGGAGAGACATCTCCAGTTCTCCAGGACACCAAATCCTCCCTCCAAGATCCAAGGAAAGAGTCAAACAAAACCTAAAATGGAAATTTAATGCCTGAAAACCCCTGGAGCCACCGGGTGTCTGATAGCAACACTTCCAGCCCTTAAATGACCGAGCCCAAGGCACCAAAAATGAGCAAAAGATCCTAAAAAAGTGCAGAGATTTTCCCCAAATCCAGAGATTTGACCCCCCTGCAGCTCCCAGAGTGTGTTTTGGTGCTGCCCAGGGTTAGAGGCAGACAAGTGCTTTGTTCTCCTGGGGTTTGGGGTTATTTTTAGACCCCTGGGCTCCTTTCAGTTTGAATTAAATGTCACTGGTAATTAGCTAAGAGAGAACGTCAGCTGTGGGGCAGCACATGAGCAAGCACACGTTGGATCCTGAATGGATGGAAAGATTTCTCCTTTTTCAGGAACTGTTTCCTTTAAGATTTTTTTTTTTTTTTTTTTTTTTGTGCTCCTATTGTAGCAGAGGAGCTCTGAAATATAAATTAATTTTTGGGATTTTTCTTCTCTGCTCTCATTCCGCTCCCCTAAGGAAGAAATAGATGCAAAGTGGATGTAAAAACAATCACAATAACTCCACACCAAAACTCTTTTTTTTTTTTTTTAACCTTCAGTCAATGTTTTAAAAGCCCCAGAGCTGAACAGCGCCAAAATCCAATTTACAACTTCCCTTCCTCCCAGCCAAAGGAAGTGGGGAATTCTTTAAAAGCTCCATTTCACAGAATATTTCAGCTCATCCCAGGACAAATGACAGGAGGTGATTTTGACTGGAAATCATCTCAGCCCTGTTTTACGTTGTAGTTGCATGGAGAAGAGATTTGTAAAAGGTTAAAAACTGAGGAAGGGGATGTTAAAAATAGAAATATTCATCCCCTGGTTTGAACACGTCCTTCCATAAGTCATTAATGCTCATAAACACATTGCTGGAAGCACTGCCTCAGGCCCCCAGGGATGGGACAAAAGGGAGTTGGGGGCAGCAAACTTGGGGTGGATGAGTTCATCACCTGGAGCTGGAATTGGGAGATGAACCCCCAAATGAACCAAACTGACCCAAGTGTGAAACCCCTGACCCAGGGTCCATTTTGGGGTGCAGCCCCTGGGGGGCTTTGTCTGCCCTGAATGTCCCTGAAGCCCCCTCTGAGCAGAACATGCCCAGGGTGTGGAGGGAAGGTTGTTCAGCTCCAGCTGCTGCCTTGGGATGGTGTTTTGGGGGTTAACAGCATGTTAAATGGTTGGGTTTAAACCATCCTGTAGTTTTCTGTCTGCATGGAGTTGGTGGAGGAAATTTCCCGTTTTTACCCCACTGCAGAGCTGGATTCTGCACCCAGCCCCTTCCCTGCAGCTCCTGCAGAGCAGAGGATCAGCAGAAGGATCATTCCCCCCTGGGCTGGGCCCAAACACATCCCAGGGCAGCACGAGGGTCCCACAGGGATCCCTTCCCTACTTGCCAGAGCTTGGGGTGCCAAACTTGGGGTGAATGAGTGCATCACCTGGAGCTGGAATTGGGAGATGAACCCCCAAATGGCCCAAACTGACCCAAGTGTGGAACCCCTGACCCAGGGTCCATTTTGGGGTGCAGCCCCTGGGGGGCTTTGTCTGCCCTGAATGTCCCTGAAGTCCCCTCTGAGCAGAACATGCCCAGGGTGTGGAGGGAAGGTTGTTCAGCTCCAGCTGCTGCCTTGGGATGGTGTTTTGGGGGTGAGCAGGGTGTTAAATGGCTGGGCCTAAACACCCCAAATCCAATTTACAACTTCCCTTCCTCCCAGCCAAAGGCAGTGGGGGATTCTTTAAAAGCTCCATTGCACAGAACATCTCAGCCCATCCCAGGAGGTGATTTTGAGGGTGTGGGACCCTCCTGCAGTGCAGCACGAGGGTCCCACAGGGACCCTTTCCCTGCACCCCAGAGCACCCAAAGGGGTTTGTTGGAGCTGCAGCTGCCCAGGAGAGCCCTGTGGAGCAAGGGAGGGGAGAGGACAGGGCTGGCACTGCCTGGTGCCCTCACAGAGCCCTTTCCAACCCAACTTTCAGCTCTCCTCTCACCCACAGGCACCAAAAACAATCTCACCCTTTGGATGTTGAGACCTTTTGAAAGAGTAGCAGAGAAACAAATTCCTTCCCGTGGATTTCGGCCTTCCGGGCCTGTGGGCCTTTGAAGGAGGCTCTGGTTTCAGAACTGGAGCTGGTTTTAATCCCATTGTGGGACTACACCTGGTGACACCTTCCTTTGAAGCTCTGCACTCTGGCAGAGGGAGGATTAGCACTTCCCCGTGGAATCTCCTGTGGCCCAGCCCTGCAGGGTGAGCCCCCAGAAGCAAACCCGGGAAAAAGCCACGGGAATATTTATAAACCTGCGTTGGGTGGCTGGGAGTCACAAAGAGTAAAGAGAGGGATTGAAACAGGGTCAACACAGGGCTGTTAGGTAGAATCAGGGATTTAGAGAATCAGAGAATCCCAGAATCTCGGAATCCCAGAATTAGAGAATCAGAGAATCCCATAATCAGAGAATCCCAGAATCAGAGAATCCCAGAATTCCAGAATCAGAGAATCCCAGAATTAGAGAACCAGAGAATCAGAGAATCAGAGAATCTCAGAATTAGAGAATCAGAGAATCTCAGAATCAGAGAATCTCAGAATTGGAGAATCAGAGAATCCCAGAATCAGAGTTTTAGAGAATCTCAGAAAGGTTTGGGCTGGAAAGAACCTTAAAAACCATCCCATGGTCAGGAAAGGAAACCGTTCCTAAACACCCTCATTTTCCCTGAAAGAAGGTGGATTCATGCAATCATTAACAGCAGTCAGCACTTGGCAATCAGGAATGACTTCAGATGATGTTAAAAAGCTCATTAATCTCATTCCTGAAAGAACCTTAAAAATCATCCCATGCTCAGGGACACTTTCCACTGTCCCAGGTTGCTCCAAGCAAAAGAGATAAAGAAAATAAATAAATAAAAAAAATAAAGCTCTGGAGGAGTAGATTTAAAACCCAGACAGAGAAAATGGAGTTTGGTGTAAACCTGGTGATTCCCACCTGGGCTGCTGGAGCATCACCTGAGTTAAAGCTTCACTTTAAGCCAGCCCAAAAACGTCCCTTTTGTGACCTCAGCAACTCAAGATCAATTACCTGTGTGTGCCTAATTGCAGGGGTCACGCTCAGGGCCGGGCTTTCATTTTCCACCCAGCTGTTATTTCTGTCTCTTTTTTTTTTTTTTTTAATTCCCCTTTCTCCTTCAGCAATGGCATTTGCATTCCTTTTAGCCAAATACCAAGGCTGAACTAAAAATAATCCTGCCCATCAGTTTTAGATTAGGCCTAGAGCAGGCCCAGCTTTAGTGTAAACGTGTGTGTCAGGATTGCTGCCTGCCCTGCCAGGAAACTGCTCCAGCCAGGCAGTTCAGGAATGAGATTAATGAGCTTTTTAACATCATCTGAAGTCATTCCTGATTGCCAAGTGCTGACTGCTCCTAATGATTGCATGAATCCACCTTCTTTCAGGGAAAATGAGGGTGTTCAGGAATGGTTTCCTTTCCTGACCATGGGATGGTTTTTAAGGTTCTTTCCAGCCCAAACCTTTCTGGGATTCTGGGATTCTCTAAAACTCTGATTCTGGGATTCTCTGATTCTCTAATTCTGAGATTCTCTGATTCTGGGATTCTGAGATTCTCTAATTCTCTTTCTTTCAGGGAAATTTTCTTTCAGGGAAAATGAGGGTGCTCAGGAATGGTTTCCTTTCCTGACCGTGGGATGGTTTTTAAGGTCCTTTCCAGCCCAAACCTTTCTGGGATTCTGGGATTCTCTGATTCTCTAATGCTGAGATTCTCTGATTCTGGGATTCTGGGATTCTCTAATTCTGAGATTCTCTGATTCTGGGATTCTGAGATTCTCTGATTCTCTTTCTTTCAGGAAAATTTTCTTTCAGGGAAAATGAGGGTGTTTAGGAAACACCCTGAAACCGAGCAGGGTTTGAAAACTTGTGCCGTGCTCTGGAAAAGCAGCAGCACATCCCTGAATCCCAGTTCCTCTGAAAACAGTGGGATGATGCTTATTGTGATGCTGGGAGTGTCCAAGGGCAGGCTGGACAGGGCTTGGAGCAGCCTGGGACAGGAGAAGGTGTCCCTGCCCCTGCCTATGGGATGATCTTTAATTCCATGATCCCATAATCACCCCCCACCCTTGATTTCTGCCATCCAGGATTTAAATTCCTCTTTTACACAGCCAGGAATCCTTGGGAATTCTCCTCTCTCCTTCCATTTCCTCCATCTGGAAGAAGCCCCATGAAAACCCCACTGGTTTAATAGGGATTGAGGCAGATAAATCACATTAATGTGAATATATTGACTCTACTATAAGTTAAGTTAGAGCAAAAAGCTCACAGAAAACAAGGAAAAATCAAATTTGAACTTGAACTTGGAATTCCACCTGACCAAACCTTCAATTTGTCCTTTTAATTAGAGCCCTGCACAGGTCCCTGCCCACCTGGATTCCTCTGGCAGTCTCAGCCTAGAAAACTCCATGGAATTTGATAACCTTTAAATGATAGAAAAAAAAAGCTTTGATCTCTCATTAACATTCTGAGCTCACCAACATCCCACCCCCAGGTTTCACCCAAACCAAGCATTTTTTCCCTTAATTTTAAATGTCTCTCTCTCTCTCTTTTTTCCTTCTTTATTTTTCCAGGGGAACTTAATAAAAACCAGGTTTTGTTGACTGAACAGAGAAGCTGGGTGTGTAAACAAAGGAGATTCTTGTGTGAAAGTCAATTCTGTCTGGCTTCTAGGAATTCCACGGGGATAAAATTAGAAAGACCTGGACCCAACCTGGGGCTCGGGGGGAAAATCCTGCAGCCAGTGCTGGGAACAGCCAGCTCAGGATGGGAATTCCTGGATTCCTCAAGGATTCCAGGCTCTGGAGGTCTCTACCCCAAGGTAGATTTGCTCCCAGGGATAAAGTGGAAGAATTTAATTGATTTTACAGCAATACCTGAGGATCCTGCAGAGTCCGTGACCGTAATTCACCCTGAGAACCTCGAGCATTCCAATTAAATGAACTCCCTCCTTATTATTTGCTCTCATTTTGATTCCTAATTAAAAGGGTTTTGCTTTTTGGTGGCATCAGCTCCACTGAGCACGTGGCAAAGCTCTTCTGCTGCCCTTGTACCTGAGCTCTGAGCTTCTCTCCCTATTTCCAACCTTTTCCTTTGGTCTCTGCCTCTTGGTTCTTTTCCCCTTTTCCCACTGCCTGTCTAGGATTGTATTTCCCTCCCCAAAAATCCTCCACCAGCTTCATTTTTAAGGCTTTTGACTTGGGAGAGCCCACGTGGCCTGGAATTGAGCTGAGGTCCCGTTGGGTTTGGTGATTCCACTGGAGAAATGCTGATTTCCATGAGCTGGTGATGGGATATGGGGAAGAAATTCTTCCCTGTGAGGGGCTGGGATGGAATTCCCAGAGCAGCTGTGGCTGCCCCTGGATCCCTGGCAGTGCCCAAGGCCACGCTGGGATAATTTGGGACAGTGGGAGGTGTCCCTGCCCATGGCAGGGGTGGCACTGATGGGATTTGAGCTCCTTTCCAACCCAAACCATTCCAGGATTCCTCTTTCCCATCCATCTGTGGGTGCTGCTGGAACAGCCTTGGGTGCTGGGAATCTGCTGGGCAGGAAGGGCTGGAGGGACAGGAGACAGGGAATGGCTGCAAACTGACCAAGGGCAGGGATGGGTGGGATTTTGGGAAGGAATTCCTGGCTGGGAGGGTGGGGAGGGGCTGGGCTGGAATTCCCAGATTTGCTGTGGCTGCCCCTGGATCCCTGGAATGTCCCAGGCCAAGCCCAGGACAGTGGGAGGTGTCTCTGGGTGGAACTGGATGAATTTAAGGTCCCTTCCCACCCAAACCTGGGATTCCATGGCCTCGCTGCACATCCTGCAGTGTGAGTTTATCCATTTGGCTTTCAGCTTTCCATTCCTTATTCCTCCCAACTCAGCCTCCTCTTCCAGGCTGGGAACAGCACGGACACAACCACCTGTGGTGTTTTTAACACCAAAGATGACCTTGGACCCCTGGACAGCAGGAATATCTGTGCTGGGAGGGAGGTGCTGGACAGAGGCACGGACAGCAGCTCCTGCTCCAGCTCTGGGAGAGCCCCTTCCAGATGTTCCCCGTTCATTTCATTGGGTTTTAATCTCCAGGTCCAGCTCTGGATTCTCTCCCCCTTCCTCAATCCTCCCGCTCGGGACTTGCTCTGATCCCTCCAGATTTCAGCACAGGATTGGTTCTGGGTCTGGAAATGCTGAGTTTGGCCATTTCTTTGGCAAGAAGGAGGGGAGGGCCCTTCCCAGCCGTGGATTTCTGCATCCAGAAGGCCCCAGCTCCCTCTCTCCTCACTGATCCATCCACAGGCAGGAAGTTTCCTGCCAACGGGGGATAACCACAATCATTTAAACCTCATTTGGGTGGCAGCCACTCCCAGCCTCAGCAGGGACTCAAGCAGACACTGGGGATGTCTCTGAACTCTCAATTAGACCAGGAATTGCCCTGAACTCGAGCTCTTCTCCATCCCAGCTGTCTCCTCTTTCATGGAAGTGAAGCCACCTCACCACTGGAGCTGCCCAAGTCACCATCCCCTCCATGAGCTGTGTTTGCTCTCCATCCTCTCCTGTGCAGAAGGCCAGAGCTCTGCCCCAAATCATTTCATAATTCTGAATCCCAAATCCTCCCCTTCCTCTGGGAAAAACGCATTTTTTTTGCAATACCTATGTTGTAACTTTCTAGGGCACATGCTTCCAATTTGAGCACGGTTTTTCCAAAGCTCCTTGCACGTAACCACAGAAGTTCCTCATGTCTTTCCCTTTTTGTTCTCCATTTAATCCATCCTCTCTTTTGATGCTCTGGGATCATCTTTCTATCTCACATCTCGGCCTCCAGTGGAAAAGCTTTCAGTTGTCACCATGTTCTGAAACCCCACAGAGAAGTCCAACAATTAATCTGGGGGGATTTAGGCAGAACTCTTTCCTCTCCTTGCTGACTTCCACCTCCTCCCAACCCCAAATCCTAAAGCAGAGGAGAAACTTCTGAAGAGCTTCACCAGTTTGAAGTGAAAAAGGGAGAAAATCAGCCCGAATTTAGCTGCTGTCACCAATTTCCTGAGTGGCTCTGGCTGCGTTTTGTTCCCAGTCTCCCAACAGATGATGGGGGGGGGGGGACCAGAAGCTTCTCTGCCTCCCCCTCATCGCTGGAACATCTGAGATTCCCAGGAGCAAAGGCCCTTTCAGCACATGGATGGATCCCCCACTTTGGAAGCACAAACCCCATTTGCAGCCAATTCCCTGCAACTCAAATCTCCTCTTCAGCTGTGACCAATCTGGGGCCAATTCTTGAGCTCTTGGGGCATTTTGCCATCAACCAAAAGTTGGCTTTAACGTCCTTTATCATCCCCAGTTCTTCTAGGGGGATGTTCCATAAAAAAAATTGGACACTGCCCTGTCCAATATCCAAAGCTGGGCCAGCCATGGTTTCACTGGGAGAGCCCCAACCCCAAAGCAAGAAGGACTGAGCCTGGTTTTGTGCTCTAGAACTGCAATAAAAGAGTTATTTTAGGCCTGGACACACCTTGTTGTTCCTTCAACTGGGAAAAAAGCCCAGTGTGGCTCCCCAGCTGATGTCTTCTGGGATTCTGGCTCTGTAGAGTCGGGATAAAAATTAATCTTGGTCTTACTGGTGCCTCCAGGGGACAGGACGTTCCCAGTCCCTCACACAGCAGTGCAAGTGTTTGCTTGTGCTTTGAGGGGGGAGAGAATAAAATAAAATAAAAAAAAAAGGAGGGCAAACAAACCCCAGAAGAATGAAGCAAATGAATTGCAGCACATTCTAGCTGGCTTCAAATGACAAACATGACCCTGCTCGTAGGAACACCATTCCCTCTCCAGTCTGTGTGTCCCTGTAAATCACAACAAGATGGAGACTCCTGGGCCTGGGGTTTCCTATAAAAACCTGTGCCCAGCTATTCCAGAGTTTGGGATGGGATTTCAGTTCCCAGCTGAGGGATTTGAGCTTTTTTTGGGCCAGAAGGTGCCATTTCCCCCAGGCTGCCAGAGCTCCAGGAGCCTTTGGACATGGGATGCCCAGGCTGGGATTTCGGGGTGTCTGTGCAGCATCGACGATCCCAGGGCTCCCTTCCAGCTCAGGGCATCCCAGGATCCATGTGTTTCCCCAAATCCTGGCCCTGCTGCCCCCAGAATCCATCCTGCCACTGTCCCCAGGAGCTGAGGGCAGAGCAGGAGGATCCATCTGCTCCTGCTCAGGGATTGAGTCCTGGGCCACGCAGGGTTTGCTGGATTAGAGCTCAGACGCAGCCAGGCCGGGCTCTTGGAGCCCGCTGACCTTTAAGGATGAAAAATAATAAGAGGAAAAACGTGAACCCTGACAAATTCATAACTCCAGCACAGGGGAAAGGAATGTATTCCTTGCACATATGAAAAAACATTGCCCAGGACACGTCTATTTTCTTTTCCATCTCGGGGCTGTTCTGAATTATGGACAGAATATTCCCTCCTTGTTTGTTCTGGTGCATTTTTGTGTGTGGGGGGGACTTTTGGCTGTCCCAAACGAGTTCATTATCACTGATCAAATGGATGAGACACCCTTTGTTTTGTCTCCCCAGCATCCCCTGGATGTGCTGCGTTCCCGGGATGCCTTTGCTGTTCTCCAGCATCATCCGTGAGAGGCACGATCCCATTTTCCATCCACTGCAGGAAATATGGGCTTGGGATTAAATCCCACTGGGTGGGAGGTTATAAATATTCCCTTGGGAAGGGAAGGGTGAGATTTGCCAACTTCCATCTCCAGCCACCTCTTTAATGGTGACAAGAAACAGGAACAGGTCGTTCCCTGTGGTTCTCCAGGCTGGGGGCTGATGGATGGGTTGTCCCTCGGTGTTATCACTTTGGGATGCAGATAAAAGGGATCAGCTTTTGAGCTGGGAAAGGTTCTTCCACCCCAGAGCAAATGTGTGCCCGAGCTCTTGTCCGAGCGTGATCCCAAAGCAATGTCAGATGTCAGCAAGCAGCTCAAAAACTCATGGAATTCAGCAAATGCTGAAAAAAATAAATAATGATGGATTTCTTTTAATATGGAAAAGTTGTGCCCGGTGTTTCCAGTGAAGCTGAAGATGAAGAAATCCCATCCCTCTGTGAAATATTCATTAAAAAATGACAATAAAAGGGTTTATTTTTAGCCTGTTGAAAGCTTCCCTTGCTTTGTACTTTCCTCGTCCAGCAACAGCCACAAACCAAACTGAAGCTTTGTTCCGAGGGGAAAAAAAATAAAAACGAGGCAGGGCAGGAGGTTCCCAGATGCCAGGCTGCTTTCCCTGCCCCTGGCACAGCCCTCCTGTCTCCACCTGGGACGGTGGGAGGTGTCCCTGCCCATGGCTGGGGTGGCACTGGGTGGGTTTCAGGTCCCTTCCCACCCAGACCATCCTGGGATTCCGTGGTTCCATGGTGTGATTGTATAAAACACCTCAGGACGATCTTTTGTCCCTGAATTCTTTCAGGTAATCTGCGGGATCAATCTGAATTCCCTCTGTGTGAAACTCCACGGATGTATTTAAATGTTTAAATGTATTTAAATGTGTTTGTGTTTTCTTCCTCCTTTTCACCTCTGAACATCCGATGAAGGCACCGAACACAAAGGTGATGTTCTTCTTCCCTGAGAACAAAGCTTTTGGCTCCCTCATGTGGGCTCTGGAGCTGTGAGTTCCCAAAGCATTGATGAGACACGGCGGGAACAGCAGTTCATCCTGAATCCACCATCCCTGGCAGAACCGGGGCTCAGAGGGTTTCTGAGCTCCGGGATTGGCAGGAACGAGCCCAGGGCACCGTGAGGACAAGGGGGGTGTGCAGGGATGGACCAAAGCACCGAAGTTTCACCAGCAGAAAATCTGGGCTCCCCTTCCCTGCTGACACCACTTCGACAACCAGCAGCCAGAATCAACCCTGCTTTTCACACAGAACAACTGAGGCATTTAATAACGCAGGAATAAAAATGCAAATCTATGAGCAGGGCTCTGCTGCAGTTCTCTTTGATGAGATCACCTTCCCCTCATTGAAGCCGGACTGGGGGAGAGCACAGAAAGTACAAAATGAAACCTTCAGCAAATACTGAAAAAAAAAAAAAAAAAAAGATGGATTTCTTTTAATATGGAAAAGTTGTGCCCGATGTTGACACCACTTCGACAACCAGCAGCCAGAATCAACCCTGCTTTTCATGCAGAACAACTGAGGCATTTAATAATGCAGGAATAAAAATGCAAATAAAGAGCAGGGCTCTGCTGCAGTTCTCTTTGATGAGATCACCTTCCCCTCATTGAAGCCGGACTGGGGGAGGAGAGAGCACAGAAAGTACAAAATGAAACCGATCCTGCTCAGGTGTGGCAGAGGCGGCTCCACTCGTGGCTGGGAGCTGAGGCTCTTTTGGGACCTCATCCCTTATTTACGGCATTTCTGCTGCCCTGCCCTTACCTGGCAGGTGTGGGAGCGGAGGAACAGCCCCGGGTGCAGCTCACCTGAGCGGGCTCTGGATGGCAGCAGCACACAGCGCACAGCTCCGGGCGGGAATTCCCATCCCTGCCCAGCGCCGGGACAGCCACGGGCACGGGGACAACCTGGGGACAACCTGGACACAACACAGGGACAGGTACCGGGCACGGGGACAACCTGGGGACAATGCTGGGACAGGCACCTGGCATGGGGACAGCCTGGGGACAACACAGGGACAGCCACGGGCACGGGGACAACCTGGGGACAACATGGCAACAACCTGGGGACAATGCTGGGACAGGTACTGGGCATGGGGAGAACCTGGGGACAATGCTGGGACAGGCACCTGGCACGGGGACAACTTAGGGACAACACAGGGACAGGTACTGGGCACAGGGACAACCTGGGGACAACATGGACACAACACAGGGACAGGTACTGGGCACGGGGACAACCTGGGGACAAGGCCAGGACAGGTACCTGGCACAGGGACAACCTGGAAACCACACAGGGACAACCTGGGGACAACGCTGGGACAGCTACGGGCATGGGGAGAACCTGGGGACAACCTGGACACAACACAGGGACAGGTACCTGGCATGGGGACAACCTGGAGACAACCTGGAGATGACACAGGGACAGGTACCTGGCATGGGGACAACCTGGACACAACACAGGGACAGGTATGGGCATGGGAACAACCTGGGGACAGCACTGGGACGGGTACAGGCACGGGGAGAACCTGGGGACAACCTGGACACAACACAGGGACAGGTACCTGGCATGGGGACAACCTGGGGACAACCTGGAGATGACACAGGGACAGGTATGGGCACAGGGACAACCTGGGGACCATGCTGGGACAGGTAGCCAGTACGAGGACAACACTGGGACAGGTACAGGCACGGGAACAAGCTGGGGACAAGGCCAGGACAGGTACCTGGCACGGGGACAACCTGGGGAACAACAATGGGACAGGAACTGGGCACGAGGACAACATGTGCCTCCGGGCACAAGGGGACAACCACAGGACAGGTACCTGGTACAGGGACAGCCTGGGGACACAGCTGGGACAGGAGCAGGCACAGGGACACCCAGGGGACACAGCTGGGACAGGAACAGGCACGGGGACACCCAGGGGACACGGCTGGGACAGGAACAGGTACAGGGACACCCAGGGGACACAGCTGGGACAGGAACAGGCACGGGGACACCCAGGGGACACAGCTGGGACAGGAACAGGCACGGGGACACCCAGGGGACACGGCTGGGACAGGAACAGGTACAGGGACACCCAGGGGACACAGCTGGGACAGGAACAGGCACGGGGACACCCAGGGGACACAGCTGGGTCAGGAACAGGCACAGGGACACCGAGGGGACACGGCTGTGCCCTGCCCCTGTGCACACCCTGAGCCTTTCTGGCATTAAAGGGCCGATAGGGAGAGGAGGTTTCACTTTGTTATTTTTCCTGTTCTTCCAGACCTGCTGGAAGACACCACCCCTCATTAATGAATCCATACCCTCACTAATTGATCCATACCCTCATTAATTAATCCATACCCTCATTAATGAATCCATACCCTCACTAATTGATCCATACCCTCATTAATGATTCCATACCCTCACTAATTGATCCATACCCTCGCTAATTGATCCATACCCTCATTAATGATTCCATACCCTCACTAATTGATCCATACCCTCGCTAATTGATCCATACCCTCATTAATGATTCCATACCCTCATTAGTTAATCCATACCCTCACTAATTGATCCATACCCTCATTAATTAATCCATACTCTCATTAATGATTCCATACCCTCATTAGTTAATCCATACCCTCACTAATTGATCCATACCCTCATTAATTAATCCATACCCTCACTAATGAATCCCTACAATATCCAAGCCAGACCCTACAGTGAGGGCAGCCTGCACCCCTTCAGATCCCCTTCCACGGGCATCAACAGACAAAAAAAAGGCATTTTCAAGCCACCTCAAGCAGCACAAGCTCCAATCCTCACCTCCCAAGCACCTGTCCAAAACACCTGAGCACTAACATGGGAAAATGGAATTATTTGGGTTGGAAAAGAACCTTTGAGGGGTTTGTTCTGCAATCACACACTGATTGCTCAAGGGGGATTTTCTCTGCCCCAGTATCCCCTGCTCCCTGAGGCAGCTGAACCAAAGACGGGCCAAGGAATTCTTTAATTCCGCACGTGAGTTCCACACCTTTCCCACGGCTGCTCCAGGAAGGGTTTCTGGCACATGGGATTATCAGGAACCAGCAGTTCCTGTCTAGCCCTAATCACCAGGTAATAAAAGTTCAGTAAGAACTGAAACATCAGGGATGTCTCCAGGCCAGGACACTCCGTTACAGCGGAATCAGGGCTGGATCCTGATCTCTGCCCTGCGCTCTGCTTTATCTCTGATTTATGGGCCCTTTCCCATGGGAGCTGCCCCTGCATCCCTGCAAGTGTCCAAGGCCAGGTTGGACAGGGATTGGTGTGGGGTTTTTATCTTCTTTTTCTGTTGGAGCCGGGATTAAAGCTCTAGAGACAGAATTTGTGTTTGGGCTCGGATGTTTATTAATTCTTATCTATAGCACAGTCTCACAAGCTGTGAGTTCTAGCCAACAAAGGGAAAAATGGCTCTGTCTCTATCTCTCTACAAGGTCTTTTAAGCACAAATTGTCCAATTGTGAGATGATACCTCAATTATTTTTCCTTTTACCCCAATACCCAACCACCCCTGCCCCTCAGTGCGGATTTTCCTCCCCAGTCACAAAACACCCCCAGACCGTGGAGAAGGAGGTGAAAAAGAAGGACTCAGCCTCTGCCCCAAATCCCCCACCTTGCTTTATCTCTGTCACTGCATTCCAAACCCTGAAACTCTGAGTTTTGCCCCCTGTGCTGTCACACACTTCCATCCAAACCACACCCCCACAGCCCCAGCGCTGCCACTCAATTTTGGGAGCTGTTCCACGGCCTCAGGTGGAACGCAGGGTTTGCTTGGGGGGCAGTGCCTGGCAGCACAGAGAGCCCCAAATCCTCAGTGCCCGGGGTTCCAACAGATTGGAGTACCCTGAGATGAGATTTAAGGTCCCTTCCAACCCAAACCCTTCCAGGAATCCAAGACTTTATGCTTTAAGGTAAACCCCCTCTCCCCAAAACCATGTACATTTGGAAATTCAACTTTCTCTGCTTAAGTTTTACGCTTTTATGAGATGATCCAAACTTTGCCCTCGGCAATGAATCCTTCCCTCCGTGCCTGAAATATCCCAGTGAGGAGTGACCTTTCCAGGGGGCTTTAAATCCCCCTGGGTAACGTGAAACCGGGAGCACCTGGGAATTTGGGAAGTGGCTTCTGTGCCAGCAGCTGTCCCGAAGGATGTCACAGAGACAAGAGCTTGGTGATGCCTTTTGAGGCTACCTAAAAACAGAGGCCAGGCAGAATTAAGGGAATAAACCCCAGTTTATTTCTATTTATTGAGGGGCCTTCAGGGACATTCAGGGCAGACAAAGCCCTCCAGGGGCTGCACCCCAAAATGGACCCTGGGTCAGGGGTTTCACACTTGGATCAGTTGGGTCCATTTGGGGGTTCATCTCCCAATTCCAGCTCCAGGTGAGGAACTCATCCACCCCAAGTTTGCTGCCCCCAACTCCCTTTTGTTCCCATCCCTGGGGCCCTGAGGCAGTGAGGTGTCCTTGATCCCCAGGCCTGGGCAGGAATTGTTGTGTCTGAGCAAAGTGGGGGAGCAGCAGCTGAGGCTGCGTGTGGGGTTTGGGGCTGTGCACTGAAGAACTACAGGGTTCCAGAGAGATGGGAAACAGAAAAGCTGAAATCCTGAGGGGTCAGAGCATGAGGGGCTGGGAGGAAGCAGAGCAGGAATTGGGATCCCAAAGAGCAGGAATTGGGGTCCTAAAGAGCAGGAATTGGGGTCCCAAAGAGCAGGAATTGGGATCCCAAAGGGCAGGAATTGGGATCCCAAAGAGCAGGAATTGGGATCTCAAAGAGCAGGAATTGGGATCCCAAAGGGCAGGAATTGGGGTCCCAAAGAGCAGGAATTGGGGTCCCAAAGAGCAGAATTGGGATCTCAAAGAGCAGGAATTGGGGTCCCAAAGAGCAGGAATTGGGATCCCAAAGAGCAGGAACTGGGATCCCAAAGAGCAGGAATTGAGGTCCCAAAGAGCAGGAATTGGGATCCCAAAGAGCAGGAATTGGGGTCCCAAAGAGCAGGAATTGGGGTCCCAAAGAGCAGGAATTGGGATCCCAAAGAGCAGGAATTGGGGCCTCAAAGAGCAGGAATTGAGATCCCAAAGAGCAGGAATTGGGATCCCAAAGAGCAGGAATTGGGATCCCAAAGAGCAGGAATTGAGGTCCCAAAGAGCAGGAATTGGGATCCCAAAGAGCAGGAATTGAGGTCCCAAAGAGCAGGAATTGAGGTCCCAAAGAGCAGGAATTGGGATCCCAAAGAGCAGGAATTGAGATCCCAAAGAGCAGGAATTGGGATCCCAAAGAGCAGGAATTGAGGTCCCAAAGAGCAGGAATTGAGGTCCCAAAGAGCAGGAATTGGGATCCCAAAGGGCAGGAATTGGGATCCCAAAGGGCAGGAATTGGGGTCTCAAAGGGCAGGAATTGGGATCCCAAAGGGCAGGAATTGG
This sequence comes from Phylloscopus whistleri, assembly GCA_017589585.1. Lineage (NCBI taxonomy): Eukaryota > Metazoa > Chordata > Aves > Passeriformes > Phylloscopidae > Phylloscopus > Phylloscopus whistleri. The sequence continues at coordinate 122,385 of JADMLD010001300.1, read as the reverse complement.
GATCCCAAAGAGCCATTCCTGCTTTGGAAGGACTGGGATGCAGCAATTAATGGGAAGCACAGGGAATGAGGCTCTGGGGAAATAGAAAAGCTGAAATCCTGAGGCGTCATTGTTTCTAAAGGAACTGATTCACTCCTCCCCAAACCCGAGGGCACAAATCTCCCTTGGACTGACTCATCCCGAGGAGGTGCCTCACCTTCTGTTGTGCGGGATTTTTACAGCTCCTTCTCAAGGCCTCACGAAAAGCTTTGAAATAATCTCTCTTTCATCTCCTTTCCTCCCACATCCTTCCTCTCTCCCGACTGTTCTATTTTTAGCCGTCATTTCTCAGCGTTCCTGTTTTGTTCTCTCCGCCTCGCAATGGGTTTGGTGTCAGAAAAATTTGCAATATTTAAAGAGTGAGATGTGCATGGAAGCTGCTTTTCTGAAAGTGCCACAGAAAATACGACCCAAGGGTTAAAAATCTGGCATCCCTTGAGAATTATGGATCCAGTGGAGCACAGTAACTTTTGTTCTCTCATCCTTGCAATACCCAACACTCCTTAGAGTGAGAGATAAGAGTTTGCTCCCTGAAAATTTGCAATGTTTACGTGTGAGACGGGCATGGAATCTGCTTTTCTGGAAGTGCCACAAAAAATATGAATCAAGAGTTAAAAACTTGGCATCTGCTGAAAATTACAGATAAAACTGGCAGACAACAGCAATGGGATCTCCTGCATCAATAACGGCACCGATGAGTTGTCAGCAGCAGAATTTCTCACTGAAGGACGACAAAAAAAAAAAAAAAAAAAAAAAAAAAAAAAAAAAAAAAAAAAAAAAAAAAAAAAAAAAAAAAAAAAAAAAAGAGAGAGAGAGAGAGAGAATTAAAATTTAAATTAGAATGAAAATTAAAAAGAGAATTAAATGCCCTGCACCTCTTTCCTGCCCCCGCAGGAAAACAGGCAGCACTGTCAGACACCCCAAATGAGGAAACCACAGACAATTGCCCAAGATGCCGGGAGGGTAAAGTAAACAAGATTCCTCTCGCCGTAATAACCCTGACTTCAAAGGGCATTAAAGGAGCTATTCAAGCCCAATTCCTCGCCACCATTCAAGAGGAACACGGAGATGCCACGGGCACACAGGTGCCCCTTGTTCTCCTCTCACCCGGGATAATCCTGCCCGGGGCCGGGGGCTGGAGGTGGCTCTGAGCCCGTGGCTGTGGGAAGGCGAGCGGATCAATGATGTGGGTAGAAGCCCATCGTTCCTGGTTGTATGTTGAATGTTCTGTTGATGGTTTTGCATGTTGTTATCCTGAATGGTTTGTACCCAGTTTGTAACCCAGTTTTGTACGCCCTTACCTGTTGCTGAGTTTTTGCTGCTCCCTGCCTGCTCTGTCTGCCCCTCTTCCTGCTCCCTGCTCCCTGATTTAGAGGCTACATCATCCTTCTCTTGCCCCGAGTGGCTTTTCAGGCTTCTCAGCACATTGTGCTGTTAAAAATTTAGAAATCGATGCAGTTCGAGGATTTCAGTGCAGCTCCAGCGCCTCAGAGAAGTTTTACAAAACTAAAATTGACCGACCCCCTGTCTGCCCTCAAGCCGAACCTGACGCCCATTATGGAAATCACAGAGACCCCCGTGAAGCCTTGCCAGAAAGTTTAGTACAATTAACACCAAAACACCCCCAGCAACAACGAGTCAGCACAAAATCCAGGCCCACAAAGGACGCCACCCGGCTGGCAGGACACCAAGCTGTCTGTGAAGGCTTTTCACCTCCTCACCATAACTAAAGGCACTCGGAAAGAAAGAGAACCCTGGACTAAACCGAGCCCAATGAGTTCCTGGGAATTTTTGTGAGGATGAGCTCCTGGCTCTGCAGCACTCGGAAAGAAAGACATCCCTGGACTAAACCAAGCCCAAGGAGTTTCTGGGAACTTTTGTGAGGATGAGCTCCTGGCTCTGAAGCGTGAGCAGCAGAATTGACCTGGGCCTTCTTCTTGGTGGTGTTTGAGGGAGCAGCAGCAGTGTAGGCAATCCCTCGAGCTTTCCCCTTTTAATAAAGGCCTTTAAGGAGTTAATAATCATCTCCTTTATAACATGGCTGAGAGCAGGCAAAGCCTTCTCCTTGCCACAAAGCCTTCCAGGGAATGTTTTCGGCCGCGGTTCCTCCGCCGTTTATTCGGACTCAGCGCCTTCGATGACGCAAATCTGGAGGCAGCGGCTCGGAACCGGCCAGGGGAATTAGTCAGCAATGTGAAACCTGGCAGGGCTCAGCCCCGCAGCCCGGCCAGCAAGAAATCCTTATCGTAACCACTTCTTAAAAATGTTTGGAGCTGCGGAGAGCAGGGCTGAGTTCAGTCTCTGTGATCGCTTCTCAGCCGCCGTTTTCCCTCTCTTTCACCCTCTCCTGGTCCATGGGGAGCAAAGGGAACTCGGAGTCTGCAGCGCTGCTCAAAATATTTGCAAAGGTCAATTTTGGTTTTGTAAAACTTCTCTGAAGCACTCAAGCTGCACTGAAATCCTCAAATTGCATCGATTTCTAAATTTTTAACAGCACGATGTGCTGAGAAGCCTGAAATGCCGCCGTCACCGCGGGGCGAGAGAAGGGTGATGCGGCCTTTAAATCGCTCCAAATTCTCCTAATTCCTCCCCCAGCTCAGTAAAACTCGGCTTGTCCTGCTTGGCTTTGAGGCTCTGAACTCCCAGGGAAGTTGGCAGCGATCCCTGCTGATCCTCACTCCCAAATCCCCGCTGGGACCTGCCCCTGGAATTCAGCCCCGATCCCAACGTTATCCCCTGCAGCTCCCTCACTGCTTGGCTCTCCTGCTTCCCACCTTGTAAAACAGATTTATTAATATTGATGCAGCTTTTAAAAAGGGCTTGGCCAGCCTCCTGCAATTAATCATTTACTAAACTGCTAATTGAGGCAGCTCAGCCTGAGACTTCTGGTGTCACAGAGAAAATTTCAGTGTCTCCAAAACTGCTTTAAATGTCTTTAAAAGCTGCAGCCTGGTACCAGAGCCTCACATTTGGGGTCTCTTGGGTAAAACATGGAGTTTGATCCTCAGCTGGTGGTTCTTGGATGAAAAACACAGACTGGTCAGAGAGAAGTTCAGAAATGCTCACAGAAAGGATTAAATACACACTCCTGAGCAGAAGAAAAATGCTATTTTATTCTATTTTTGCCCTAGGAATGAGAGCTTTCTGGTTGAAAAGGGTGAATCTCTTTCCTGTGTGCACCTCCAAGCACAGGTGTGTGTCCCTCTGTGTGTCCCCAAGGCACCTCAGCTCTGCCAGGGTGGCACCAAGACACAGCCAGAGAAAAAAAAATTGTTGTAATTCAGATGTTTCCTCTCAGAGAGTGATGAATAAAGCTCAGTTTTTGTGAGAAACAGAGCAGAGTGTGAGTGAGGGAGGCAGGGAAGGTGATTTTGTGTGTCCCTGCCGTGGGTGGGAGCAAGGAAACATTCAGGAAATGCATCCCAGCCCCCCAAAAAATGGATTTTTAGGGACCTGCTGCTGCCACCTGTGTGGGTGTGCCCATGGGCAGTGGTTGTGAGGACGAGGCAGGAGCACAGGACACCAGCCTGGAACAAAAAATCCTTTAATGCTTCATCCCCAACAACAACTCCACCCATGCCTTAAAGTGTTGGAAGGATAAAATCCCGAGGTTCAGTTGAAAAAGGGCAAGGAAGTGGGGGGGTTAAAGTTTAAGATTTTAACAAAAAGAATGGCAGATATTGATCTCCATCATCTCAACATTTCTTGGCAAAACTTCTCCAGGGAATTATTATGAACCCAAAGAAATCCCAATGACTGCAAATAACAACGAGGTGGCAGAGAATTTTCCAGGGAATTATCAACCCAAGGAAATCCCAATGACTGCAAAGAACAAGGAGGTGGCAGAGAATTTTCCAGGGAATTATCAACCCAAAGAAATCCCAAAGACTGCAAATAACAACGAAGTGGCAGAGAATTTTCCAGGGAATTAGGAACCCAAAGAAATCCCAATGACTGCAAATAACAACGAGGTGGCAGAGAAGTTTCCAGGGAATTAGGAACCCAAGGAAATCCCAATGACTGCAAATAACAACGAGGTGGCAGAGAACTCATTTCATTCCCCAAATTTCTGGCCAACGCCGCTGTCGTGGCGATTTGCTCTCAGCACTGATTTTCTGAGCTGTGCGGAACAAAACCTCAGATATTTCAAATAAAGCCTCCCGAGGCTCAGGTTTGCTCTGGTTCAAACAGGGGCACACGTGGCAGCTGGGGACACGCTGCAAGCTGTGATCCATGACCGGGATCGTTTCCCATCGAATCCATTCAGACAGGGCAATTTAGCGGATAAATTGCAGGACAAACAGAGCTGTTTGGGGAAGTCGTTATCTTGGCAGTCCTCTGAGTGAGCTGGCTGCCGATTTCCCCTCCCATCAGAGGCTGCTGCCGTTCCAAGGGGGTTTTGTCAGGGAAAGCTGACAGTGGGAATGAGGTTTCTGGGATAACTCCAGGCCTGGTGAGCTCCACTCCCTGTCCACAGCCCAGGACGGGCACTGGGGTCACTGGTGCCTACTGGTGCAGGGCTTGCTCTGATGCCTGGAGTTTGAGCTCTGGTGTTTTTCAGGCTCTGTGCTGCCCAGGGTGCAGCTCTGAGCTCACATTCGGGGTCACACAGAGCAGGGACACAAAACAAATCCTGGTCCTGCTGCACACCAAGGACAACTTTCAGCCCCAAAGCACAAACAAGGGGGGCTGGAGGGAGGGACAGGAAGGATGGGACCTCCCAGCCTGGAGCTGGAATTGGACCATTCAACCCCAATGTGCAAATGGACCCAAACTGATCAAAGTGTGAGACCTGGTGACCGTTTGTCCATTTTGTGTCCATTTTGTGACCATTTTGTGTCCATTTTGTGCCCATTTTGGGTCCATTTTGTGTCCATTTTGTGTCCATTTTGTGCCCATTTTGTGTCCATTTTGTGACCATTCTTAGACCACCTTGGTTGCAGCCCTGGCCAGGCCCTGTCCTGCCCAAGGTGTACCCTAAATCCCTTTCAATAAATCTCTGCTTTATTCTCCAGCTCTGCCCAGTCTCTGTTTCAGCTCAGCCCTCCCAAGGCATCAGCTCATGGGCAGGGACGGCCTCACAGGTCACTGCAGCATTCCCTGGAATTCCAGATCCAGCTGCACAAGGTCAAAAACGAGGAAAAATGATCAACAGTGCCCGACCTGCCCCAATCTGAGGTGAGGATCAGGCCAGGCTGGAGCTTGGAGCACCCTGGGCCGGTGGGAGGTGTCCCCATGGCAGGGGTGATATTGGATGAGCTTTAAGCTCCTTCCAGCCCAAACCATTCCAGGATTCCCTGACATTCCTGCCCTAATCGGTGTAAGAAGGCCCAGGAGCAGGCGATGTCACTGCAGGGATGTTCCTGCTTTGTCTGTGGGAGGAACTGCCTCGGGTTCACTCTCCAGACCTCACCAGGAGCTCGGAGTTTTCTCACACCCCTCCCAGAAAAGCTTTTGTTGGGATTTTGCAGCTCTCAGCAGCGATGCTGAGCACTGAGTGCCTGGCATTGTTCACTCCAGCTCCCGTTCTTCCAAGGGGAGGCTTTTCCTGCCCTCAGGACAGAGGTGGGCTGCCCGGGCAGGAGGTTGTGGCAGTGACACCAACAAAAAGCTCATTATGTGAGCTGAAAGGGAAACGTTGAACCCCGGGGCTCTTCCCTCTCCGTGTCCCTGCTGCTCAGGGAATGATGGCAGAGAAATCTACTCTGGATTGATCCAGCAGGTTCATCCAGCATCCCCTGGGAGCAGGAATGTCCCCAGAGCTTTGGATTGATCCAGGCTGCTCTCTGCTACCAGATTTTCTGCTGAGGGGAGGGTCAGGATCTTCCAGGAGATGATGGGACAAGGAGAAGCAGCTTCCAGCTGTACCAGGGGAGTTCAGGTTGGATATTAGGAAAAATCTCTTCACTGAGGAGGGGTTAAGGCTGGGATCACCAAAATGAGCAGATGTGGAGCTTTGGAATCTCCAAAATGAGCAGATGTGGAGCTTTGGAACAGGGAATTGGGCACAGGTTGGACTGGATGATCCCAGAGGCCTTTTCCAGCCTTGGTGGCTCTGTGACACCGAACTCCTCCTCCAGCAGTGACCAAAACTCCTCCAAAGAGCAGAAACCAGAGATTTTAGAGAACTCTGTGCCTGGGAATGACACATCTGTCACAGAAAGGAGTTGAGGATTAAAAATCCCCTCGTTTTTCCCAAATACAAATATAAATCACCCAGGAGATCCATCTTTTCCACCATCCCTTGGCCTTTCCCACTTCAGTCCCATCCTGGCCCCTTCTCAGGGCTGACTCAGATCCAGCCCCTTTTCCAACACGACCAAAATCCAGTTCCTGGTGCCTGGGTCCACTCTGAGCTCAGCCACAGCAATTCCCTCCAACCATCCCAGTGCCACATCCCAGTTTCCAAGGAATTGCCATAAAAAATCCCAACCTTTGACTGCAAGATCTCCTGAATGTTGACAGCCACCATGGTTAAACACACAAAGGAACTTCTGACATGGCAGTAGAATTTCATACTCAAGAAATTTTAAAAGTGGGGTTTTTTTTTCCTTTTAAAATGCAATAAAAATTAAAAAAAATTAAATGCAATATCAATATAAAATAAAGTGCAAAATAAATCAAAGCCTATACTGAGGAATAAAGTCCTCGGAATTATTGATGTGTTAGAGAGTAAGAACCCATTGCAATTCAAGGAAACAGAATTTCCTCTGATATTTTTCCACTTTTATTCATGTACTTCTTGGACTCCCCCTGGAATCTTTCATGAAATTGGGTGCCTGTGACATAAATAAACAATATAAAACTTTTATTAATTTTTTTTCATGTTCTATTGCTAACAAGAGTCCTTAAAAGTTACAAGGTTCATTTAGTAAGTACTTAGGCAGCTGCATTTCCAAACATCTTATTCCTTAATATTTTGTTCTCATTAATTCGGTTTTACCACTTCATGGCACCAGTAAATGTGGAAACACAGCAAAATCAGCTTTTCTTGGAGCATTCTGGCACCTTTCAGCCCAGGACTGTCCAAGGCCAAGCTGCTCAGAAGAAAACTGAATTATTTTTTTAAAACAATATTTGCCTGAGGTTTTATGAAATTTAAAATAATTTAAAAAAAATCTGGTTTCTGATTTGCAACTGAAAAAGCTTCCAAGGTTACCGTGCCCTTCTCACGTTTTTATGATTGAAAACAAGAGGAAAAAAAACCCACATTAATTTTCCTAGGAATCAGATCTCAGCTCAGAAATCTCTCCCTGGTTTATTTTAAGAAAGGAGCTTGGAAATGTTTAACCCAGAATGGCCACAGGCACAAAGGCAGAGACTGCCCGGGGTATTTGCTCACGGGTTTAATCCTCTGTAGCCCTTCTCCTCCTCTCTTATCAACACAGACACACCAGGAAGGCTCCAAATGTTGGCTCTTGATTCCAATGAAATGAAGAATCAGGTGAGGAGCCGCAGGTTCAAGTTCCCAGCAGAATTTCAGGGGTTTTTCTGGGTGTTGTTTTAAAGTGTCTTTGGATTGTTTTGATATTTCTTTGGTTGGTTTTGATATTTCTTTGGTTGGTTTTGATATTTCTTTGGGTTTTTTTGAGATTTCTTTGGTTTCTCTTGAGATTTCTTTTGTTTCTTTTGAGATTTCTTTGGTTTCTTTTGAGATGTCTTTGGTTTCTTCTGATATTTCATTCTGTTCCTCTATACAAGTCAAAGCTCATTGAATCATGGAATTGTTAAGGCTGGGAGAGACCTTGAAGATCATCAAGTCCAGCACCACATCCCCCAGTGCCACATCCAGGCATTTCTGGAACTTTTCCAGGGGATGGGGACTCCGTTCCATGGTTTTCCAACCCTTTCCAGAGAGAAATGTTCCCCAATGTCCAATCTAAGCCTCTCCTGGGGCAACTTGAGGCCATCTCCTCTCATCCTGACACCGTTTCCTGGAAAAGAGCCTGAACCCCCCCTGGCTCCACCCTGCTTCTGGAATATTCTCCATAATCCTTCCTGGGAGGGTGGCAATGCCAACAGAACCAGTTCCTAGGCTGGATGTGAAAAATGTGCTTTGTGGGTGTGAGACACTCATCCTTGGCAGCAGGAAACCCTTCAAAAGCTCAGATTAGGGATGGTGGCACCAGGAGTTGGTGGCACCAAGGGAACAAGTGTCCAAAAAGCATCCAAAAGGTGTCCAGAAGTGTCCAAAACTCAAGCAAAGCTCACAGGAATGGTGGGGTTTGGTCAAAGGTTGGATTTGATGATCTTGGAGGTCTTTTCCAACCTTTTTGATTTGATTCAAAGCTCCAAATCCAGGAGAGCCTCTGCCATTCCTCCTTTAGAGCAAATCCAAAGCCATCCCCAGCTTTGGGCTGGAAGCAGAGGGAAAGGGATTCCTGAGGTTTTCTCTCTGGTTTCTCTTAATGCTTTTCTGGCTGTGTTTGGCTGGGATTGACAAACACCCCAAGGTCTCTGTTTGCCAGGCCAAGTGATTGCTGACAGCACCTTCACCCAGAGGAGGGATTTGGGGAATCTTTCCTGCCGCTGTCACTGTCAGAACCTCAAACAAATGAGCTGAGGAAGCTTTACAAAGCCACAGACACAAAATAAAACAAGGAAAGACCACGACAGCACGAGCCACTGACCTTGGAATTGCTGCCGTGGAGCACATGGAATATCTCCTGCAGAGCTGGGGAGGTGTTGGAGTGAAAGTCCTGCCTTCTCTATGAAATCCTTCATTAACTCTGCCCTGTAAAAAATAGTGTTCATTGTTTTCTCCAGCTGAGCAGCAAAAATAACAGGGGAAAAATGGGTTTGCAGCTCAAAAGCAGCCAGATCATAAATGTGATATTCTGTAGAGCAAACCAAATTAATTTAAATGCTTTTGGAAGTTTGTTTTCCTCCTGTTTAATTTTCAGAATTTGGCCTTCTTCAGGTAATACTTGGGGAGGAAATTTTCTTTGGATTGTCCCTGTGCACACTTGGGCTGGCTCTCAGCACAAGCACTCTTTGGACAGGCTGGTTAAAAACTGCTCCTGTACCCACAGCACTTTAAAGAAGTCTTTGCTTTTCCTCCAATTAAAATACTCCAACGGGCCAGAAGTCACAGGGAAAGCAGGAAAAGCTGGTAAATATATTTTGGCTGAATGACATCCATTAAATCCTGGCTTTGTTCCAGCTTAGAAAACAAAATAAAGGCAAGTTGGGGAGTTTTTGATTCTCTGACAGGCAGGCCAGTGGAATAACCTCCTGCTCCTCTCTGGACGTGTGGCTGTGCAGAGGAACCACAGGATTTTGCCACCTGCCAGTCCCCAGCCCCCAAAGTGTCCCCTCAGGGCTGGCTCCTGTCACCTGTCGCCCTCCCACATCTCCTGTCGTGGCAGTTCCAGAGCCACAACCCAGCCACGACAGGGCAGGGGCAGCTCCTCCTCCCAGCACCTGATTCCTTCATCCCCCTCTGCTGGTTTTACAGAATGACAGAATCAGAATCACCAGGCTGGAAGAGACCTCTTAGATCATCAAGTCCTACCCAGCCCCAACACCACCTTTGCTAAACCCAGTGCCACATCCAGTCTTTTTTCAAACACATCCAGGAACGGTGACTCCACCACCTCCCTGGCCAGACCATCCCAGTACTTTATCACTCTTTCAATAAAAAACAACCTAAACTTCCCCTTGCTTGTGCTGTTTCATGGGCAAAATCCTGCTGCAGGAAAATCCACCTGCAGCACGAGGCACAGCCCAGAGCAGGATAGAACCAGAAGGCTCCCAGTGCCTGGGAATGGCAGCCTGGTCCCCATCATATGACAGGAACATTCCTCAGACAGATGAAACTCGAGAGCTCTGCTGTTTGTCTAGAAGTCTCACTTCTTTTCTGGCTGATTTGGATCTGGAAATATTCCATCCTCTGGCCAGGGGCTTATCTGATGGAAGACAACAGTGCGTGGAGTGAGCAAACAGGGCTGAGCTTGGCCTTTGTTCCTCCTGCAGTGCCCGGGGCCTGTCCTGCTCCCAGGGCACGGGGAGGTGGCCCAGGAACGTGAGCCACACAAAACCAGTTCTGATCACAAGGTGAGGGATCGCTTTTTGTGGGTGTTTGGAGACCAGAACTGGCCCCTCCACGGCCAAATCACTGGGCTCTGTTCTCATTACTCATCTATTCCAGCCAAAGACTGTTTGCAATCCTTCCTTCCTTCCTTCCTTCCTTCCTTCCTTCCTTCCTTCCTTCCTTCCTTCCTTCCTTCCTTCCTTCCTTCCTTCCTTCCTTCCTTCCTTCCTTCCTTCCTTCCTTCCTTCCTTCCTTCCTTCCCTCCTGTCTGTCTGTCTGTCTGTCTGTCTGTCTGTCTGTCTGTCTGCTGTGGGCAGGGACAGCCTCCACCACCCCAGGGTGCTCCAAGCCCTGTCCAGCCTGGCCTTTGACCCTTCCAGGGATGGGGCAGCCATGGATTCTCTGGGAAAGCTCTCAAGCTTCCCAAGATCTGACAGGACGGTGTTAGGGAATCCCTGGGGCCACTCAGCTGCTGTCCCACCCCACCACGGCCACCTGGGCCTGTAGGGTTGTGTTCCTCAAGCGCCTTCTCTCTGCTGGTCCTAAGCAGAGCCTGGCTGGTGGTTCCCTGTCCACACCGGGGGATTTTGGTGGCCGAATTTGGTCACTGATGCAAAGCCCGGTGCTGCAGAGGGAGTGAGGCTGGACAGTCGCTGCTTTGTTCCTGCTCCGGCCTGGAGCGGGGCCGGGATGACTCAGTGCAGTGAGCTCTGTTTGCTCTCGGTGTGTGGGAAGAGCGGAGCCCATCGGGCCGCAGACTGAGAGATTATCCAGCCCAGAGGGTTCTGCTTCCCCTTTCTTGTTTGCCAGGACAAAAAAACACCGTGTGCCCTCAGCTGCTCTCCCCGAATTCCTGAGAGGTGCTCAGGGGCCTGACTGAGGTGCAAGCCCTTCCATGGTGTCCTGGGGTGACTGTGTGCTCCTAAATTTGTCCAAAACCGGGACACATGGGAAATGTGGGAGTGAAAGAGGGAGAGGATGGGCAGAGTCATGCAATAATTTGGGTTGGGGTGATATTAAAGCCCATCCAGTGCTACTTCACCATCCCCAGGGTGCTCCAAGCCCCATCCAGCCGGGCCAGATTCACCTCATGGAGGATCAGCTCAGGTGAGGCCTCACCTGCAGAGCTGCCCCAGCCCTGGGCCCAGCACAGCAAGGACCTGGAGGTGCTGCAGAGAGCCCAGAGGAGGCTCCAGGATGAGCAGAGGGATGGAGCAGCTCTGCTGGGAGGAAAGGCTGGGATTGTCCAGCCTGGAGAGGAGAAGCTTTGGGATGGCCTCAGTGTGGCCTTCCACGAATAACTGTAGGGGCCTACAGGAGGAGGAGAGGCTATTGACGAGGCAGGAGAAGGAGAAATGACTTCGAGCTGACAGAAAGTAGGTTTAGATGGGATATTTGGAAGAAATTCCTCCCTGTGAGGGTGAGGAGGGGCTGGAATTCCCAGAGGAGCTGTGGCTGCTCCATCCCTGGAAGTGTCCAAGGCCAGCTTGGAGCAGCCTGGGGCAGTGGGAGCTGTCCCTGCCCGTGGCAGGGGGTTTGGAGGAGGATGATGTTTAAAATCCTTTCCAATCCAGGCCATTCCACCATCCTGGGTCTCCCCACACCCCTCTGAACCCCGAGAGCAGAGCCCTCGTGTGTGGCCAGCAGAGCCCCGGTGGATTCCAGCCAGGAGAGAATTTGTGCTCAACCCCACGTAGGAGCAGGCAGAATTCCCCGTCCCTCGGGAACAGGGAGCCAGCCCTCACGTAGGACCAGGGCAAACAACACCAAAAAAAGCAACACCTGCAGAAAGAAAAGAAAAAAAAAAGCTCCTTAATTCACAATGATCTGCTTTGTCACTCGTGCCGAGGAGAACATTAAACAGCTCGGACGTGTGCACACAATTACACAACAGGGGCCACGGCCAGAAATGGGGCTGCAGGTGTGTTCTGAGGGGAATTAACCTTCAAAAAAAAAAAAAAAATCACTTTAATTGAGTTAAGAACTTACGAGAAGTTCGTGGCTCTTGAGAAATGCATGGCAAGGTCCCGTGCCTTCAGTTAACTCCCTGCAGCCTGCAGTGGTTGGAGCTGCTATCACCCTGGGGCAGGATAATTAAGCAAAACGCAGCTAATGAAGGGGGAAGATGAAGTAACTGATTTTTGGCCCCGCATTTCAAAGAAAAGGGAAGGAAGGAAGGAAGCCACACACTTGTAACACCAAATATGTCTATGATCTTCAGCAAGAAGTGCTGCCGAGATGTAAAATATTTGTGATGAGGTTTCATTAGTCAGGCTCAGATGACAGACTGTGACCTGATTAAATACACAGCAAAAGTAACTCAGCTGGCACTCACTGAGGTAGTTTCAACCATCACTTCAGTGAGAAAATATTATATTTACTTTACATTAAAGCCTGGTAGTACAAACAGAGCCCGTGCTGCACTTCAGCTGAGGAGCAGGTAATGAACAGCTGGAAGGGAGGGAACTTTTCCAAACACTCGGGTCTAAAGCAACCATTGGATCATTTCCTTCAGCAAAACCTCAGAAAGTAAAATATTGAGGGCGGGCAGTTGAGGAAAAGGAGGATTATTCACTTTAGGAATGTGTGAGACAACAGAGGCAAGCACAAGGAAAAGCTTTATGTAAAGAAGAGGCTTTAATGAGGAATGGAGCTCATCCAAGAGCGGATGCAAGGTCCTGGAAGGCCACAGAAAGTGTTCTGTTGACTCCAGTGGGTTTTGGATCATGGAAGTGGAGAGGAAGGGATGGGGCTGCAGGGAGAGGCAGGCTGTGGGGACACTGGAATGCAGCTGGGAATAGATGGAGGAAGCCAAGGGGAGCAAAGGGCCGGAGCACAGAGGCGAAGCCATCTGCTTTTATTTGTATTCCTGAGAAAATCAAACCTGCAGGAGGGCTCAGGATGGAGCCTGGGAGGAGGGAATGGAGCAGGGGGAAGGCAGGTGACTGAGCAGTGATGCAATGGAGCCGTGGCTGGCTGTGCAATGCCACATCCCTGCCCCGGCTCCCAGAGGAACAGGATGTGGTGTCGGGGCAGAGCTGCCGAGCTGTGCTGGGGTGGATGGGGGCAGCAGAACAGGAACAGAACCAGGGACAGAACCAGGGACAGAACCAGGCACAGAACCAGGGACAGAACCAGGAATGGAATCAGGGACAGAACCAGGCACAGAACCGGGAATTGAACCAGGAACAGAACCAGGCACAGAACCAGGAATGGAACCAGGCACAGAACCAGGAATGGAACCAGGCACAGAACCAGGCACAGAACCAGGCACAATCCTGGCCCTCAGCTGCTCAGCTCTGTCTCAGGGGCTCAGGGGTGGCTGAATGTGGGTCTGCTGGAGGAAACTTCATTTACCCGTGAAAATCCCTGTTTGGTGCTTCAGGTCCTTTCCAAACCTGGTTCAGCATGAGCTTCAGGACAAGGCAGAAGCAGAGAAGTGATTCACACCTGGATTTTTCCTGAACTCTGCCAAGTGCTTCACATACAACTCTCCTCTCACTTTCAATCCAGGGAGAACTCGTGCAGATCCTCAGTGTAGGGGTGAAATTCACCCTTTGCTGCTTCTCTCTGAGTTTTAATTGCTCAGACAGAACCTGGGTTAAAAACACCAACATTCAGTTACTAAATCTTGAGACAAACTGGCCATCCAATTTTACCCCCCTAGGAACATGAAAACCACTCACTTGGACTTTGCCCAGTTGTTTAGTGGATTCAAAAAAGACCCAAGGCAGCTGAGACCTCAGGAACACCTCTGTGAGCACCTCCAGGGGAAGAAGCCACGATCAGATTATTCCGGAATCGCTGAAGTGAAGGGGCAGGAACATCAAAAAGCTGCTCCAGGCACCAAAAGGAAATTACATCCCATTCCCTTTCAAGTCTCCCCAAGACCTTCATCACCTCCCATTCCCTTTTTCCTGCCAGCCCTTTGTTGGGATGGAACTCTCCCTTCCATCCTGCTGGAAAGCACGGCTTATTAAGAGTGGAGATGGAGGGGGGGGGTCACACATCATTTTCACCTGCGTCATGCAGAGAGAATGAGCTGAGATCAATGCCTGGCCAGCAGCCACTTGTTTTTAAAACCAGTTGTTCACAGTTATTCCTCTTAATTATTTATTTTTCTTTTTTTTGCAGTCCAAGAATGCCCAGCTTATTTTTATTCATAGGGCACTGAAAACACTGAATTGTTCGCCTTTCATCTCCACAGAATTTAATGTAATGACACAGCTCCTGTCTGATTTTGAGCAGCTCAGATGAGCACCTAGGCAGGGAGATGTCCAAATCCTCCAGGAATTCTTTCCCTGGAGGCCTCTTTCCTAACCTGGGATGGCAACATGAGTTGAAACATTTGACTGAAGTGTCCCAAACAAGCAGCTGCCAAAAATTGTTATCAATTAGCACCATCCTACACTTAATAAAAGCCCAAACCCATCTGTTTGCAGCTCCCAATCTGTCCTGGAGCGTCTGGAGATCCGGCAAAAATCCGAGGGGAAAGTTTGGCTTTAAAATGTTCAAAAAATCAGAACTTTTCAACAGAGCAGCAGTTACTTATTAATAATAATGTGAGAAGGGTAATGGCAGTAAAACCCCCCTGTAGATTCATACCGATATATTTATTCATTTATAAATTAACATAAATTATGAATATGTTAATTACTGTGCCATGTGTATTGCTGACACAGCCATAGATGAATATTAACTCATACCCAGATGATTCATTCCAGCTCTCTGTGCTCTGCAACCCCTGTTTTAACCCATGAAAAGTTCACCTGTACGGACACTTGTGGCCTCAGCAGTTTTATTGCTCCTTGATTACAGCTGACTGAGTCAATGGGATCGTTTTCTGGCCGGAGGATTTTGGAATTATTATTGGACAGAGCTCACCTGGATCATTCACTGCTCTGCCTCCTTTACTGAATCACCTGAGCCCGAAGCAAACATTACTAACAGGGGTGACAGGGCAGCAAAGGCTCTGCTCAGTGTTTATTCTGTCAGTGATTCACTCAGCAGATTCGGGGGTAAATATCCAGAATTAAAGCACAGCTTCACCCCCCCCAGTCCTGCTGACCTATTTCACCCCAAACTTCCTGGGAACTCTCTCATTCCTTGACATTCCGCTGGTTTTATTTCAGCTTTTATCAGCCAGACCACGGACAGATGGAATTAGGAGCAGCCCAACCGTTCTATAATTCAATGACAGCTCCAATCTTTATATTTATTGATTTATTGAGAAATTAATTTAGCCATTTATTGATTTATTGAGGTTTTATTGAGGTATTTATTGAGGTTTATTGAGGTGATTTCATTCTCTTTTCCTCCTTTCCAGGGAAGCCAACCCCGAGCAGCCACCGATACCCATCCCAACGCTTGGGGCACGACCCAAAGCAGCAGGAACTCCCCTCGCTGTGACTCTCCGTGACTCGGGTGTTGTGCAACACCTTGAGCAAACACTTCCTCCTGCAGGAGCAGGAATAAAGCTGAACCCGTCCCTGCCTCTCACTCACGGCCCCGAGCAGCTCCCGGGCACGGCCACCTTCCCACCCCACGGAGCCTTGGCCACCCCAGCACAGCCCAGAGCATGAAAATCCTCCTCATTTCTGCCCTTCTGCTGCATTTCCTCCAACAAGGTACTGCATATTTATTTTTTGTTTTAGTCCTTTACCCGTTTTTGCTATGGATAAGTGTCTGAATTTTTAATTATTAACTGGTAGATAATGGGGAGGAGCAGCGAGTTAAAGGCATTGGGGAAACGGAGTTTGGGATATTTGGGGTTTTCTGTTCAAAGCAATTCTCTGTAATTCTTTAGGTAGAGCAGCATTTGCTTGTTTGAAAAGTGGCCATCAATTGCCCAAAGACCCACAACTGGTTGGTTTTGTGAGCCACTAAAGCAATATTTACCCTGCAAGTGAGAGGCCAATTTACCCAATCACACCAATTTATCAGCATTTTGGCCATAAAATAACAGATTTCTGTACGAATTCAATCACAACATGAATTGATTTAAAGTATTGATTTAAAGTATTTATCTGCATGACACTTCAGGTTCTATTTAAGTGACTCCACCTGAACATGCCCCACTTTTTTTTTTTTTTCCCCACAATTTCTTTCAGTTCCTGTCAACAGGGAATGGAATTTTTCAGGGCTTGGCCTGCACAAACATGCACAGGATTTATATCCATAATTAAACTTATTATTCAGAATTTAATTATTCAGAATTAAACATAATATTCATTATTAAACATATAGCATTCAGGCACAAATCTATAATTTGTTTCTTTGCACAAAATATCTAAAAATGTGCACAAAATTAAGGTGTTATCTTTTTTCCTTTGACAAAATCACGACTTCACTGTCACTTAAATTCTCCCTAATGATTTTTTTTTTGCTGGTTGAGGCTCTTGGAAAAACACACAACTATTTGTTCCTTATTACAAATTGTTCTACGAGGCCCAAGGAATTCCTTTCCTCCTTCAGGTTCCAGACAAAGCCTGAAGGTAGCAAAGACAATGCACTGATTAAAAAAAAAAAAAACTCCCTCGAAGAAATGATTCACTCCAAACAAAACCAACCAGTTTTCCTCGAAATTCTGTCTGGATCAGGCTGCAGGGAAGGGATGAGTTTAGTCCTGAGCTGCCCTTTAGACCTCGCCTTAACTTGAACTCCCTGGGCTGGAGTTGCACAAAGGGTGTGGAGAGATAAAAACTGGGGATCTCTGCTCCCAGAGGCCTGAAATATTCCTGGGATTGCTGCACCAGGACACACCTGAGACCTGTGGAAAGAAATCTGAAAAACAGCAGGTTTTTTTGGAAAACAAACAGAATTACTTGCCTAAAAACCCCACAAACCACCTCTGTGAGTGGCAGTAGTAAAGTTACAAGTGGTAGCTGCTCCCAGCACGTGCTGGGTGTAACAGCTCAGCTGACACAGGATCCCTCTACACCAGAAAATCAACATCTTTAAGTGTGGAGAGAGAAAAACTGGGGATCTCTGCTCCCAGAGGCCTGAAATATTCCTGGGATTGCTGCACCAGGACACTCCTGAGGCCTGTGGAAAGAAATCTGCAAAGCAGCAGATTTTTTCTGGAAAATAAACAGAATTAGCTGCTTAAAACCCCCCATAATCCACCTCTGTGAGTGGCAGTAGTAAAGTTACAAGTGGTAGCTGCTCACATCTTTATGTGTGGAGAGATAAAAACTGGGGATCTCTGCTCCCAGAGGCCTGAAATATTCCTGGGATTGCTGCACCAGGACACACCTGAGACCTGTGGAAAGAAATCTGAAAAGCAGTATTTTGTTTTGGAAAATAAACAGAATTAGTTGCTTAAAAAACCCCTAAACCACCACTGTGAGTGGCAGTAGTAAAGTTACAAGTGGTAGCTGCTCCCAGCATGTGCTGGGTATAACAGCTCGGCTGACACAGGATCCCTCTACACCAGAAAATCAACATCTTTATGTGTGGAGAGATAAAAACTGGGGATCTCTGCTCCCAGAGGCCTGAAATATTCCTGGGATTGCTGCACCAGGACACACCTGAGGCCTGTGGAAAGAAATCTGAAAAGCAGCAGGGATCTTTTTGGAAAATAAACAGAATTAGCTGCTTAAAAAACCCCCTAAACCATCTCTGTGAGTGGCAGTAGTAAAGTTACAAGTGGTAGCTGCTCCCAGCACGTGCTTGGTGTAACAGCTCAGCTGACACAGGATCCCTCTGCACCAGTAAATCAACATCTTTATCAAGATACAACCAGCTCTGCTGGGCAATTACTGCTGGAAAGGGTTGAATCAAATAAATCAGTGACAAAAGAATGGATCTATTTGTTTTACTGAGGCAGTTTGCACGAGGATGTGCTCTCCTGTTCCAGAGAGAAAATTACAGTAATTGGAGGTCTCTCTCCTGGAAAAACCTGGCCCTGGGGCAGGAATTACCATGGGAGGTGCTCTGTTCCTTTGTTTTTGTGGGGTTTTGTTGGCTTTTTGGGCAGCTCAGGGGGTTTTTGTTGTCCTTGTTGGTTTATTTTTTAAATACAGGCCCCCAAGGATTCACCTATTCAGCTGTAATTCCCTTTTTGTAGGAGATTAAAGAGTTCAGGGGTATCTAAAACCTGCTGGTTTAGGTACCAACACATCCCCTGTCCCACCCTCTTTTCCCAAAACCTGGCCCCCAGCTGCCAGGGTGAACTCCAGGGTGTGCCCACCCCTGCAGGGCAAAGCCCCAAGTTAACTTGGCTCTCCATTTGCTGAGCTTCAGAGGCAAAAAAAAAAAAAAGAAAACAAAAAGAAATTCTTTTTATCAGCCTTGCATTTCCTCCCCCAGCTCTTTACAGCCACTGCAGACCTTGAGAGATCACTCAAAAAAGGGTTCTGGGAGTTAAGGAACCTCCTGGGTTCCTTGCACCTTCAAGATTTTTCTCATCTCCTGCCTATTTTTCCCATTTCCTGCCATTTCCTCCCATTATTTTACCTGGCCACGTCCAAATGCCTCCCCCACCCTTCTGCTGTCCCTCTTTCCACCCCAATCCAAGAGGCAAAAGTTGTAATTATTTATTACCACCCTCTCCTGAAGTTCTGCCACAATTATTTCTGTCCCAAGGCCTTCCAGAGCAGGAATCTTGTTGCCAGCCTTGCCTTGTGTGAGTTTATTTGCTGCTGCAGGGGCAGCCTGGGCCTGTCTGCCACGTGATGGGGTTTGGAGATGGCTCATTCCACAAACCCAAATTAATTCATTCCTGTCAGAGGGACGGCTGGGCTGGCCTGTTGGGGCTTGAACAGCTCAGAACTGGGGGAGGAAAACACAATGGGAGTCGCAGGAAATGTTTGGACACCTGGAAGCAGCCAGGGAGGGCAACTCCTCCAAAATCCAGGGTGTGAAAAGCTCTGGTGTTGGGTCACACCATGGAGGCAAAGCAGGGGAGCACAAGGAGCTGCAAGAACCCAAAAGAATCACCTGGCCAGCCATGAAAATGGGTGTTTAATGAATTCAAATTGTGTTTTCATCAATCCCCATCTGTTTCTCCCCAGGGAGCAGCAGAGGGCAGTTCCATGGAGCTAAGGAATACGAGATCGTTTATCCACAGAAACTGCACGCGGTGCACAGGAGAGGAGCAGGCTCAGAGGTGGGAGAGGAGATCATTTCTTGGGTGATGCTGGGAGATGGGGAAGGATTTCTGGAGCTAAAACACCCTCGGGTTTCAAGGGGAGGAGAATTTGGACAAACGTTTGCTCTTCCAAAAGAAAAAAATGTGGAGAAGTTCTGCGGTGTTTAGTGAAGTGGAGCTGAGGAGTCCCTCAGGCCATCTGTGGCTCTTGTGAACTTGTGTCTCTGCAAAGATGCTTTAATAACCTGTAGACACTTTAACTTGGATTAGATAAAGCCATAATATAATAATTAATAATCAAAATAATAATTAAAATAATAATTAAATATAAAATAATAAAAATAATAATAAAATATAATAATAAAAATAACAAATATAATAATTAAAACAACAATTAAATATAATAATTAAAATAATGATTAAATATAATAAATAAATATAATAAATAAATATAATAATTAAATATAATAATTAGAAGCAGCCGTGGTCTGTGCAGTTCCAGAGGGTGTTATGGAAGTGCCTGAGCCCAAACACCCCCTCAGCCTTTTCCCAAGCACGCAGGATTTGTGCTTGTGGAGGCAGAGATGAATTTGCCAAATCAAATTTGCTCCCCTAATTAAAACCCCTCAAACACAGTGACCTCCTCCTGCTCATCCCGCCAGAACCCTTGTTTTTGGTGAGGAGGAGGAGCACAGGGCTGGCACTCCAATCCCAGCCCTGGTGAGGCCGGGAGCTGCGGGCAGAGCGTTTTGTGACACTCGAATCTGTTTGCAGAGCAAATACCACGACACGGTGAGGTTCGGGATCAAAGCCAGCGGAGAGGAGGTGGTGCTGCAGCTCCGAAAAACTCGGTGGGTCCAGTTCAGCTCTGCCCTCTTTCCTCTCTGGGAGCCACTGCAGGGGGCTCAGGGTGCCAAACCCCAGGAGTTAGGGGTTTAATTTAAACCTTTTCAGTAAAGGAAAGAAAATTCGAGGCAGGGAAAGAAAAGGGGAGAGAAAGAATCCTCTCAGTGTTTTGGGGATGTGCTTGGGATGAGACATTGCCAGGACTTCCCCTCCTGCTACCTCTGCTCCCCCATTTCTTTCCCAAATTGTTAAATCCGATGTGTATTCAATGTTTTTTTAATTATTTCACAAGTTTTCTGTGACCGTGAAGGGTCTGTGGGTTATGGAATCGCAGCCTGGAGTGACAGGACAAGGGGGATGGTTTTAAACTGAGCGAGAGAGGGTTTAAATTAAAGATTAGGAAGAAATTCCTATCTGGGAGGGTGAGGAGGGGCTGGGATGGAATTCCCAGCTTTGCTGTGGCTGCCCCTGGATCCCTGGCAGTGCCCAAGGCCAGGCTGGAGCAGCCTGGGGACAGTGGGAGGTGTCCCTGCCTGTGGAACTGGAAGAGCTTTCAGGTCCCTCCCCACCCAAACCATTCCATGATTCCAGGACAGACTCGAAGATCTTGGAGGTGTTTTCCAACCTTAATCATTCTGTGGTTCTGTATTGATATATCCCTGTACTATAGACAGATAAACAAATAGATAAACTGATACAGATATTTACCTCAGCACTACTTCTCTTGGACCTGGAGTAGCCAAATATCACCCAACATTGACAGAAATCTTCCTGGAAATTGAAAGTCTGGCTCCAGCAGGACATAAACACACAGCTCCAGCAAGTCTGGGTTAATGGGTGAATTTCCAGAGGCTGTGCAAACACAGTAGTGCCATAATCAATCCGTGTTAAATACAGGCTGTAATTAACTGCTCGCCCCTGTCTTAATCTAATCCAAATATTTGGAGTGGGGGGGAGGGAAATGGTGCTGTACTGAATCCCGTGCTTTGAAGGGAAATGGAATTGGGGCAGTGGAAAGGTTGCCCAAACAGGAGTCACTGCAGGTGTGCTGCTTCCAGGAAGATGTAAAAAGGCCCAAAAAAAGAGAGAAAAGGGCCAAAAAAAAAAAAAAAAAAAAAAAAAAAAGAGAGAGAGAGAAATCAATATGTAATTCTACATTTGCATCCAGATCTGCCAGGAGGTGAGTTCATCCCAATGAAATCGGCAGGCTTTAATTGCTTTCCTCTTTTAGGAAAGCCTCTTTGTTTGAGTAAGGATTATGAGCAAGCAGAATCCCCTTCCCCGCAGCTTTTGCTTTCTGAGTTTCTCCGATACTGAGAACAACCTGAGTAATTGTTTGAATTCCCCACATTCTCCCTGTGCTGTGTCATCACCTCATTTCCACGACTTCCTTGGAGTAACGAGTGTGCTTGGCTCCTGCAGGGACCTCCTGGCTGCAGATTATTCTGAAACTCTTTATTCCGCTGACGGCCGACAAATAACAACAGCTCCTCGCATCGAGGTATCAATTAACTATAACGTTTAACACGAATTACCTAAATCATTAATATCGTCTGTAACAAAGGTAATACAGGAAAAGAATTTTCCCCTTTTGCTTCCAGTTTTGAGGCCCACGTGAGATTCGTGGCTCTGTGAAATAATGGGGGAAATGAGACAGAAAGGAAAGGTTTGAAATGCAGCTTTGAGGTCATTTAGGGTGGCCCTGAAGGGAGAAGGAATTTGGGATCGGTCGCTTGTGCCTGTTGGGAATCAGCTCAGGTAACACAGGAAAAGAATTTTCCCCTTTTCCTTCCAGTCTTGACATTCGTGGCTCTGTGAAATAATGGGGGATATGAGACAGAAAGGAAAGGTTTGAAATGCAGCTCTGAGGTCATTTAGGGTGGCCCTGAAGGGAGAGGAATTAGGAATTGGTCTCTTGGGAATCAGCTCCAGGGTTTGGCTTCCAGGAAGGCACCACCCCAGTGGCTGCTGAGCAATTCCTGGGTCGAATTCCAGCCTTTTGTCGGGAGCCGGGGCTATCCCAAAGCTTTCAACCTCCCGACTTTGCCGCGTAGGTTCTGCTCCTGGTGGCCGGCCCCGTGAGTCGGTTCCTGCCCTGATCCCAGGGAGATCCCCGGGCTGATAAAGCCCCATTTCCTCCCGGATCACGTTTCCAGCCACGCTCTGGGCAGCCGAGCCCCGACAGATCAGTTCTGCACCCGCAGACAAACGGGACTTGCTGCAGAAGGGATTTTTTTTAATTCACTGTGCACTGATCTTCCCCGAAGCTCCCGCCCGAAGTTCTCCTCCAAGCCTAGGAGATGTGTTTGAACAACACAGTCTGGAATTCGAAGCCCAATTTTCTTTGTTAGGAGCAATTGGGAGGATTCTGAATGAAATAAATGTGCATAAATAACTCTAGGTTGGTTATTTTTATTTTTTTTTTCTGATTGCTCCAATTATTTCCACTCCCTGAATGAATCCTGTGAAAAACCTGGATAAACTCGAACAACCCCACCTGTGCTGAACAGGGAATTGCCACCCTGGGGATATTGGACTGTGATTGGGAGTTTTTCCTCCTGTATCCCCAAAGGATGGAGATAAATCCTCCTCTTCCCCCAGTAACTCTCCCTTTGTGGATGTCTTTGTAACAAAGCTGGCATTTCATGGTGGATGAAAAATAAATGATAAAAGTTAAACCAAAATCCACAAGAAAACAAGAAAAGGCACGGGGAATGAAGGTTTGGGTAGAGATTCTTAAGAATTCCACTCAGGAGAACGCTGTGGGTAAATTTTCCCACAACCCCTCAGTGACTTTGAAGTCTCTTTTAACACAGAAACAGAAACCTTAAATCCTTAAGCAAATTAAGTCCAAAACCCATTTCCCCTACCCATGTTTAATATAATACCTGTATTTTAATCTCACTGAAATCAATGCATTTAATTATTGGGTAATTAAAGAGCCTTTCCCTGAAATTTGGGCTCGAGGAAACCATTTGGTGTGGACTTTGAGCACAGCCCAGCAGTGTGTGCTTAATTTGGAGCAAGGAGTGGGAATATTCTTATTTTTTCTGTGCTGTGCATTGACCAGAGCCCAGAACTGTTGGCTTTTGTCACAATTGGTGTGTTGAAGGATAAAAAAATAACAGATCCACAGCAACCAAGGAAATGGCCATGAACCTTTAAAATTCCTTTTAAGCATCTCCTAATGGGAGATGGCCAAACACATTCCAGGCCATTTTTATTCCTCAAGCAGTGCAGTTTATTGTAACTTGTGGATAATTTAATTTGTTTTCTGGAATCCCTGGATCCAATGGAGTCAACAGACACCCCAAAATGACACTGGGTTTTATTTTTTTTCCCCTCCAGGATCACTGTTACTACGGAGGGCACGTGGAGGGTGATGCTGAGTCTGTGGCGAGCATCAGCACCTGCACAGGGCTGAGGTGAGACAGGGCTGGGTCCTCCCAAGGGCGGAATTCTGGGATAAATGTTCCAACAGGAAAGAATCAGGATGGGAAGAAGTCCTGTGATCTTTTATTCAGGCTTTGGAAACTTTAAAAAACAGGAGGAGAAGGGAGAAAAATCGTTACTCTTAGTTCCTTACAATATTTCAGCTTTTCACCTCGAATTGGGATGAAAACGTCTTTGAATTCACAAAATCCACTTTTCAATCACTTCTGTCAGCACAAGCCCCCCAAAAATTTAAATCAAATTAATTCCTAACCCAGCGTCTCTTTGACTGAGAACACCCAAACCTTCCAACTGACTCTCTAATTAATGAACTAATTTCTGCTTCCAAAGCGTTGCACTCTGCCTCAGGCTGCAGGAATACTCCAGGGGTCTGTGTGCTCAGGGTAAATGCTGCCTCCATCCAAAACCTCACACTCCAACCCATTTTTTAGTGGCTACTTTGAGACCCGTGGCCAGAAGTTCCTCATCGAGCCCCTGGGAGCCTCGGGCGGGGCCCAGCACGTGGTTTACAAATATGAGGCCCTGAAAGAAGAGGAGCCCATCAAAACCTGTGGGCTGGCCAACAACTCCTGGGAGCAGGACTCCAGCGACCCCACCAACGACATCTTCAAATCCAGCAACAGCCCAGAGGTAAGGACGTGGCTGTCCCAGAAAAAAAAAAGGGATTTGTGGTCATTGTCGTCAAACTCTAAATAGCACAAATCCCACTTGGTCTGGTGGCACCTCCACTAAGGAGCTGTTTAAACACAGAAGTGGGATTGTCGCAATAGGACACAAAATAAGGACATGGACTCGTTCTCAGAAGGCTGAAGATTGACTTTAATCTCTTTTTATTCTTGAGCCACTTCCCCTTATACCTTTTTACAAAGATCCCACCCAAGGGGTGCAATTCTTGGACCACATTGGTCGACTCAGAAGGACATCAAGTAAATTCCTTCTTCTGGGAAAGAATGCAAAAAACAGGATAATGAACAATAACACATCCCTTGGTTACAGAATTGTGCCTGGGAACAGTTTTAGAGAAATCAAAACATTGCAGGCACGAACCATGGCTATGTGGGATCAGATCTTAAAAACCTGAACAAAATCTTCCAGATCTGAGGTTTCAGAGTCACCAGCTGAGTTAAACCCTCCTGCCTTTATTGACATGTGCCCAGTGCACCTTTAGCACCTAAATACCCATTAATCTCTATTTTACCTTCCATATCTGAATAAAAAATTAAATATCCAGCCTGCCTTTTAAATATCTTCCTGCCTTTATTAACAGCTGCCCAGTGCACCTTTAGCACCTAAATACCCATTAATCTCTATTTTACCTTTTAATTTTAAATTAAATTAAATTAAATTAAATTAAATTAATATTTTAAAATTATTAATTATTAATTGATATTAATTATTACATAATAATCAAAATTATTAATATTTAAAATTAAAATTAAATTAAATTTTAAATAAAATTTTAAATATCCAGCCTACTTCTTATCATTTCAACCCAAACCAGTCCCTTCTGAACGACCTGGCCAAAGGAATCCCCTCAATAATTAATCACCAGCTTTGGAACTGCAGAGGTTGGGCTTGGAAAAGCACTTTTAAGTATTTTAAATAAATGTTTCCTTTAGATGAGATCCTACCTGAAGGCGAGGAAGTACCTGGAGCTCTACGTCGTTGCAGACAACGCTTTGGTGAGTTTGGGGATCATTTTTTATTTTGTGTTTGATCAACTCCACAGGAGCTTCCCAGGGTATCCCAACTCGTATTCCCGGGCTCCAAGAAGAGCACCACAGAATTTAAGGAAACGGTAAAATAAAAAGTGCATCAGGTTACTCTGAGCCTGGCTGGGAAATGGGATTTCTGAAGGGGATTTAATTTGAAATTCCCACCTGGAGATGATAAGAATTCAGAAAGGACCTTGCAGTGCTTGTCCTGTTGGAATATCCTGAATTGGAAAGAGAATATCCTGAATTGGAAAGGGAATATCCTGAATTGGAAAGGAATATCCTGAATTGGAAAGGAATATCCTGAGTTGAAGGGAATATCCTGATTTGGAAGGGAATATCCTGAATTGGAAGGGAATATCCTGAACTGGAAACAAATATCCTGAATTTGAAGGGATAATCCTGAATTGGAAAGGAATATCCTGAATTAGAAGGGATAATCCTGAATTAGAAAGGAATATCCTGAATTGGAAAGGAATATCCTGATTTGGAAGGGAATATCCTGAGCTGAAAGGGACCCACAAGGATCACTGAGCCCAACTCCTTCTCTTTCTTCCACAGAGAAATTCACATTTTGGAAGGCACTGATATCGCAACCCAGCCTGTGATAAAATCCTACATCAAACATAATTTTTTTAATATAAAATATGGTTTTTTATACCTGGCATGGGTTGCAAACCAGTGTTCTGTGGGATATTTATTTCCTGATAAATCCCCTTTTCCCTCTCCTTTTCTTCACATGCTGTATTTGCCTTTTCAGTACAAGAAATACGATGAAGATGTTAAAAAGATAAGACAAAGAATATTTGGAATAGTCAACTACATCAACACGGTGAGAGCAAACACATGGCAATGAAATCCAAATGTTTGTAATTATTTTCTATTGAAAATTATTTAAATCCAAATTATTTAATTTTTTTTCTATTGGAAACCATGGAAATCCAAGTGATTTCTAAATTTTTCTATTTAAAGCCATTGAAATTCAAGTGATTTCTCATTTTTTTCTCTTGAAAAACATTGAAATCCAAGTGATTTCTAAATTCTTCCCATTGTAAACATCATAAATTTTGATTATTACGTGTAGGAATGAATGAAAACTCAACTTCATGGTAATTTATTCTCCTGTTCTTGGCCCTCAGATATGAGATTTTTAACAAGAATTATTCCTATTCCTACTTTAATTATTTCTACCAACATTTTCAGATATTTTCTAATCACTTCTCACACGAGTGATTGCTTCAAAAAAGAATAAATTGATTCTTGATTTATTTGGCAAGACAAGTTTCTTCCAGAATTGCTGGGATTTTCAAATATTTTAAACCCATTTTAAAGGTGTTTGAAATGTGGTGGGAAATCGGATTTCCTGGTTTATTTGGCGAGAATTTCTTGCAATTCCGAGCTTGGAAAAGCTTTGTGAGGTCTGGAGTGGATATTGGAGTGGGAGAGGAACAGGACGAGGCTTTGTTTAATTTTTCTTCATTTTTAATTGACTAATTGAATTAATTAAATTTTTAATTCATTCTCCACTGCAGATTTATAAAGCCATCAACACCCACGTGGCCCTGGTTGGCCTGGAGGTGTGGACAGATGGGGACAAATGTCCCCTGAGCAGGAACGCCGGGTTCACCCTGGACACCTTCTCCAAGTGGCGCCTGAAGGATCTGCTGAGGAGGAAACGCAACGACAACGCCCAGCTCATCACGTGGGTCC
Organism: Phylloscopus whistleri; assembly: GCA_017589585.1. Classification (NCBI taxonomy): domain Eukaryota; kingdom Metazoa; phylum Chordata; class Aves; order Passeriformes; family Phylloscopidae; genus Phylloscopus; species Phylloscopus whistleri. Next base: position 95,498 of record JADMLD010001300.1, on the reverse strand, counting down.
TTCCCTTCCCTTCCCTTCCCTTCCCTTCCCTTCCCTTCCCTTCCCTTCCCTTCCCTTCCCTTCCCTTCCCTTCCCTTCCCTTCCCTTCCCTTCCCTTCCCTTCCCTTCCCTTCCCTTCCCTTCCCTTCCCTTCCCTTCCCTTCCCTTCCCTTCCCTTCCCTTCCCTTCCCTTCCCTTCCCTTCCCTTCCCTTCCCTTCCCTTCCCTTCCCTTCCCTTCCCTTCCCTTCCCTTCCCTTCCCTTCCCTTCCCTTCCCTTCCCTTCCCTTCCCTTCCCCTCCCCTTTTCCCTTTTCCCTTTTCCCTTTTCCCTTTTCCCTTTTCCCTTTTCCCTTTTCCCTTTTCCCTTTTCCCTTTTCCCTCCCCTCTCCTCCCCTCCCCTCCTCTTTCCTCCCCTTTGTTTTGTTTGGGGTTTTTTGGTTTTTTTGGTTCTTTTTTTTTTGTTTGTTTGTGGGGTTTTTTGTTTGTTTTTCAGTTTTGTTTTTTTTTTTTTTGCAGGGATCTTAAAATGAAATATTTTATTAGATGTGAGATTCCACCCAGAGCTCTTGCTTTGGAAAAGATCCCTGAGTTCAGAGCCCCATCCTGGCTCTCACTGTGCTTTTGTTCTTCCTTCCAGAGGCCTGGACTTTGAGGGGACCACGATTGGATTGGCCTTCCTCAAATCCATATGCAGTGATTTATACTCTGCAGGTATTATTCAGGTCTGATTCATTTTTTATTTCATTTTTTTAAAGCCTTTCCTATGTTTTTGGGGTTTTTTTCACTCTGCCAGTGAAGAACTTTTGTGAATATTGTTGGGTTTAGGGCAATTTCAGTCCTCTGGTTCATTATTTGAAGGTAAAAAATTCCCAATCAGAGCCCTGGAAGTGTCCAAGGCCAGGTTGGACAGGGTTTGGAGCAACCTGGGGTAGGGGAAGGTGGAGCTGGATGGGATTTAAGGTGCCCTCCAACTCCAAACCATCCTGGGATTTTATTTTGAATGAAGTGCAGGGGGTAAAGAAAGCAAACCACGTGATAAACACACCTCCATGGTGTCCAGTTCATAAACATCTTCACTAAATAATAAAATAAAATCCAAATGGATTTTATTGGATTTTATTGGATTTTATTGGACTTTACTGGATTTTACTGGATTTTATTGGACTTTTGAATGAAGTGCAGGGGGTAAAGAAAGCAAACCACGTGATATCCACACCTCCATGGTGTCCAGTTTATAAACATCTTCACTAAATAATAAAATAGAATCCAAATAGATTTTATTGGATTTTATTGGATTTTATTGGGTTTTATTGGATTTTATTGGGTTTTATTGGATTTTATTGGATTTTATTGGACTTTTGAATGAAGTGCAGGGGTTAAAGAAAGCAAACCACGTGATAGCCACACCTCCATGGTGTCCAGTTTATAAACATCTTCACTAATTAATAAAATAGAATCCAAATGGATGCACAGGTGGATTGAGCACCACGTGGCCCCTCGTGCATCGTGAGGGTAATTCCACTTGAAGAAAAATTGTGGTTTTTGGTTTTCTCTGTTGTGTGTTTTTTTTGTTTTCTCTGTTGGTTTTTGTTTTCTCTTTTAGTTTTGGTTTTCTGTGTTGGGTTTTTTGGTTTTCTCTGTTGGTTTTTTGTTTTCTGTGTTGGGTTTTTTTTGTTTTCTCTGTTGGTTTTTTGTTTTCTCGGGTTTTTTTGTTTTCTCTGTTGGATTTTGTTTTCTCTTTTGGTTTTGTTTTCTCTGTTGGGTTTTTTGGTTTTCTCTGTTGGTTTTTTGTTTTCTCTGGGATTTTTTGTTTTCTCTTTTTGTTTTCTCTGGGGTTTTTTGTTTTCTCTGTTGTTTCTTTTTTACTTTCTCTGGTTTTTTGTTTTCTCTTTTTTTATATTCTCTGTTGGTTTTTCAATTTCTCTGTTGTGGTTTTTATTTTCTCTGTTGTGGTTTTTTTTTATTTTCTCTCTTGTCTTTTTGTTTGCTCTGTTGGTTTTTGTTTTCCCTGGTTTTTTTTGTTTTCTCTTTTTTTTGTTTTCTCTGTTGTTTCTTTTTTATTTCCTCTGTTGCTTTTTGTATTTTCTCTGTTGGTTTTTTTTTTTTTTATTTCCTCTGTTGGTGTTTTTTAATTTTCTCTGCTGTTTTTTTTTCATTTGTTTGTTTTCTCTGTTGTCCTAAACCACACCTGGCAATAACCAAGAGCATTCCTTGTCCCCCCAGGACCACAACAGGAACGAGATTGCAGTGGCAGCCACGATGGCCCACGAGCTGGGGCACAACCTGGGCATGAGCCACGACACCGAGGTCTGCTCCTGCAGCGAGGACGTTTGCATCATGACAGACACTGTCAGGTGGGGCCCAGGGAAAAACGGGGCTGGAAACGGGGTTGGGATGGGGCCCAGGGTGAAAATGGGGCTGGAAATGGGGTTGGAATGAGCTGGCACCTTCCAAACTGGGGCAGGGGGTTTTGTCCAGTGAGGTTATTCTGTATAGATTATTAAAAAGATATAAATTTATAAAAATGGATGGAAATTCCAGGCCATTTTCAGGTGTTCCCAGACAGAAACCCCACAAAAAACCCAACCCAAAACTACTTTGTATATTTAGAAAAACAGACAAGAGTTGTGGGGACAAACTGGGGCAGGGGTTTTTGTCCAGTGAGGTTATTCCGTTCAAATTATTAAAAAAGAAGATTAAGAAATGGATGGAAATCCCAGGCCATTGTCAGATATTCTCCCCCCCAAAAAAAACCAAAAGAAAACCCCAACCCAAAACTACTTTGTATATTTAGAAAAATGTTTACACACAAGAGTTGTGGGGACAAACTGGGGCAGGGTTTTTTGCTCCAGTGAGATTATCCCATTAAAAATTATTAAAAAAAATATTTAAAAATGGATGGAAATCCCAGGCCATTGTCAGATTTTCTCCCACAGAAAAACTCAAAACTCCTTTCTATATTCAGAAAAACGTTTCCACCCAGGAGCTGTGGGCTCAGCCACCTGCCCCAATCCTCCCCCAAGGGGCGTTTCTCCTCCTTGCCCACAACCCCTCCTGTTTTTCCCCCACACAGCTCGGTGATTCCCAAGGAGTTCAGCTCCTGCAGCCTGCAGAGCTTTGAGAAGTTCATGCTGGCTGACATGCCCCGCTGCCTGACCAACGTCCCCGAGCTCAGCAGCATCATCGCCCCTCCGTCCTGCGGCAACGGATTCGTGGAGAAGGGAGAGGAGTGTGACTGTGGCACCCCTGAGGTAGCTGGCAGGGAGGGGAGCCTTGGGAAAGGCAAAAAGGGCTTTGCTGGGCAGCAGCTGCTTTCTGTCTGTCTGTCCCTGAGGTGCACACAGACCTTGCTGAAGCAGAAATTGTGGTCACTGAATCGCAGAGCTGGGGTGGCTGAGTGCTGAGGGCTGGGAATGGTGTGTTGCTGTAGAGCATGAAATCAGGACACAGACTCTCAGAAGGCTGAAGATTCAAAATCTCACTTTATTATCAAAGCACCTGTCTTTTATACCTTTTTACAATTTACCTTTTTACCTTTTTACCTTTACCTCCTAAGAGGTGGGATTCTTGGGCCCATTGGTCACATCAAGGGGCCATCAAGCAAATTCCCTCCTCTGGGAAAGAATGTAGAAAAATAGGATAGTTTACAATAACATGTCTTTGTTTACAACAAGAGTCCCTGGGAAAGAATTTTCTGAAATCAAATCATGGCAGGCACAAACTGTGGCTACAATGGTGAGGGCCTGGTTTGGCAGGAGGGGGTGACAGAGGAACTGAGAGTGGGACGAAGCCACCCCCAGGGCTCAGCCCGAAGCCCAAGTTCCCTGCACAGCCTCCAGCTCCAAACCCAACATTTTAGGGCAGGTGCTTCCCAGCAAAGCCAAAGGCAGGTCCCAGATTTCCATCCCAGCCAGGGACAGTGCTTTGGTGTCCCTGTCCCCTGCTCTGACTGCTGCTTCTGTCCCAGGAGTGCACAAACGAGTGCTGTGACCCTGAGAGCTGCAAGCTGAGCTCGGGAGCTGCCTGTGCACACGGGGACTGCTGTGAGAACTGCCAGGTGAGACCTTTCCCTTCCCTTCCTTTCCCTTTCCCTTTCCCTTTCCCTTTCCCTTTCCCTTTCCCTTTCCCTTTCCCTTTCCCTTTCCCTTTCCCTTCCCAGCAGCGTGCAGGGGCTGGGGGGGCTGAGCCTGGCGCTTTCTCCCTCTCCCAGTACAAGAAGTCGGGCTCGGTGTGCCGAGCGGTGAAACACGACTGCGACCTGGCCGAGATGTGCACCGGCAGCTCCCCCAGCTGCCCCCGCGATCGCTTCAGGGTCAACGGGCACCCCTGCAACTTCGGGGAGGGCTATTGCTACATGGGCACCTGCCCCACCCGCGACGGCCAGTGCAAGGCTGCCTTCGGGCCCCGTGAGTACCCACCCACCCCCCGGGGCCGGGAAATCGGCCGGGCTGGGTCACTGCAGGGACAGAGAGGGGAATTCTGCACCTCCAGGTCCTCAGATCCCTGTAAAAACCCAGCCACCCAAAGCGTTTTTAGGGTAGGAGTCGCCTTTTTGTAATCCTGAGTCACAAATGTTGCTCATTCCTCCGAGGCAGCAGGAGCACAGCTCAGTAGGGAGTTCTAAGCAGAATTCCAGGTGTAATTGTATTTAAATTACAATTTAAATAGAGAGAGACTTTGCTGCTGCTGGTGCCTGTGAGCTGCACCTCCAGATCCTCAGATCCCTGTAAAACCCCGGCCATCCGAAGTATTTTTTAGGGGTAGGAGTCGCCTTTTTGTAATTCTGAATCACAAATGTTCCTCATTTCTCCAAGGCAGCAGGAGCACAGCTCAGTAGCTGCAGTTTGAAGGAGGAGGGATTCCAGGTGTAATTGTATTTAAATTACGATTTAAATAAAGAGAAACTTTGCTGCTGCAGGTGCCTGTGAGGGGCCCTGCATGGCAGAGATTTTTACATTTGTAAAATTGGGAATTTGTAAATAAAATTGTAAGTAAAAATTTGCATTTGTAAAATTTGGCAGAGGTTCTTACATTTGTAAGAACCCAGGGGAACGATTCTATTTCTGATTAATCAATGATAACATCCTAATTAAAATAAGATATTTTAATTATTCCCCATCTCAGCATTTGAGCCCCCTGCCCCCCCCGCTCTGAGGGTGTAAAATCCATTTTTACTCTGGTAAAACTGAGTAAAAATGTTTGTAAATTGTAAATTTAATTGGAAAAAAATTTTTACAACTGCAGGGTGCTGCTGCCTGCACCAACACTGGGCCAGGACAATGTAAAATGCAAAATGGAAAATGGAAATGTACCTCAGGAGTAGCTCATCCATAAAAATTACTATAAATTTACCAATTTATGGTAAAAATTACCATAAAAACTACCAGTTGGTAGCATAATTAATGATGATTTCTATATTTCCCACTGTCAGTGGCTGTGATTCGTGAGCTGGAGCTCAGGGCACGGGGGGCTCTGTGCTTCCAGAGAAATGGGAAGTGGGGAGTGCATTCCTCTTTTGCAGAACGAGCCTGAGGAAGCTGGGATGGGGCTGGGGAAGTGCTTTGGGCCAGAGGAAGTGTCTGTCCTGCAAATTCACAGCCAAATTTGGCACTGTCTGGTGCTTCTGAAAGCTGAAAGGGAACTTAAATCCCATCAGTGTCACCCTGACATGGGCAGGGACACCTCCCACTGTCCCCAGGCTGCTCCAGCCTGGCCTTGGGCACTGCCAGGGATCCAGGGGCAGCCACAGCTGCTCTGGGAATTTCAGCCCAGCCCCTCCCCACCCTCCCAGCCAGGAATTCCTGCCCAAAATCCCATCCATCCTCTGTAAGTATGAAGCCATTCCCTGTGTCCTGTTCCTCCAGCCCTTGTCCCCAGTCCCTCTCCAGGGAATTCTGGAATGGTTTGGGTTGGGAGGGACCTTAAAAGTCACCCAGTGCCACCCCTGCCATGGCAGGGACACCTCCCACTGTCCCCAGACTGCTCCAGCCCGGCCTTGGGCACTGCCAGGGATCCAGGGGCAGCCACAGCTGCTCTGGGAATTCCATCCCAGACAGGAATTCCTTCCCAAAATCCCATCCCTCTGGCAGTGGGAGCCATTCCCTGTGTCCTGTCCCTCCCTCCCTTGTCCCCAGTCCCTCTCCAGTCCCTGCCAGGGGCTCTGAGCTCTCCCTGGAGCTTTTCCCTTCTCCAGGCTGAAGTGCCAGCGAGTCCTTTCTGCCCATGGGCTGGGAAAGGCTGTTTCCCAAGCAGAGGAAGGAGGTGGAATATTCCCAGGTGTCCCAGGCAGGGATCCCAAACTCATCCTGCTGCCTTTTCCCCCTGCAGAGGCCACGGATGGCCCAGCCTCCTGCTACCACATGAACGAGAGGGGGATGTACTTCGGGTACTGCAGGAAGGAGAAGGGGACACACCTCCCGTGCAAGAAAAAGTGAGCACTGGGGTGTGGGGTGTGCTGGGAGCTGGGAGGAGAGGCCATTCCTGCTCAGGGACAGCCAATTTTCGTGTCACAGCCCCGTGTTCCTTCTTGTTCTGTCTGAAAACTGTGGGGAACGGTTTCTGAGAAAAGTGGATTTAAATCACGAGGTGACAGAGCAAAGGTGTGCACAGAGGTTTGTGCAGGTCTGCTGGGGAGGACAAGCGTCTGGGAGCTCCAGGGGTTTGGGGAGAGGGAATTTGAACCTCAGAAGTGAAGGAAACAGCATTTAAATGCTCATTTCTGTGAAGGAATTTGTGTTTCCTAATCAGCTCAGCAAGATTTTAGAACCTGACCCCTGCTCAAACCAGGCAGCATTCCCTGCTGCAGCATTTCCTGGGAATTCCCGGGAATTCCCTGAATTCCTGGGAACTCAGGCTGCAGGAGAGAGCAGCCCAGAGGTGTTTGCAGGTCCCTGTCCCTGGGCTGACAGCTCCTGCTCTCCTTGCAGGGACAGAATGTGTGGGAAGCTGTACTGCTCCGGAGGGAGGGAGATGCCCCGCGAGGGGAGCCTGCTGACCTTCAGCTCCTGCAAGGGCAGCTTCCCCAGGAACGGGGAGGAGGACCCAGGCATGATCCTGGATGGAACCAAGTGTGGCAATGGGATGGTGAGTGGAGAATAATTTATTTTATTTTTTCCCTTTACCCTTTCCCCCTCTTCCAGTCTTGTTTATGTCATTCTCTCTTGGACCAGGAGGGTTTTAAACAGGGGGGGCTGAGTGGACCCCAAACTTCTGCTGGGCTGTTTTCCCAGCACCCAAACTGCTGCTGGGCTGTTTTCCCAGCACCCAAACTGCTGCTGGGCTGTTTTCCCAGCACCCAAACTGCTGCTGGGCTGTTTTCCCAGCTTTTTGTCCCAAAGCAGCAGCAAAGCAAACAGGGATTGGCCCCATTCCTATTCCCTTAGGCTGCCTCGTTCCCTTTACTGACATACAGATGTGTGGCAGCAGAAACACAGCTCGGTGTGAGGGGTTGGGAGATCATTAATGTGTTAATTACATTTAATTATTTCCATAATGGGTGTCCCTCATCCCTGGCTGCTGTTTCCAGTCGCTTCCCTGAATATTCCTGCCTGGAAGGGAGGGGGGTGAGGGATTGGGGTGGGAAGCAGTGATACCTGCACATCTCTGTCCCTGCCCTTTCTACAAAACACCCCCAGGGAAAATTAACCCCTCATCTCCCATCCTAAAGGGGGTCTGAGGGATTCCCAGAGTTGTTTCTGTGCCTCCTGCTGCTCCCCATCCCCTCCCAGGATAGACTCCAAGCTCTGGCTGTCCTGGAAGCTCCAAGTCCCTGTGGTTTGCTCTCATTCCAGGTGTGCAGCCATGGGGAGTGTGTGCAGGCTGAGGAGGTCTTCAGGTCCATCAACTGCTCTGCCAAGTGCTCTGGCCATGCTGTAAGACACCAGAATTTGATGTTATTCACTTTAAAACCCCCAAAAAATGGTTCAGATCAGCTTCAGAGCCTCCTTGCTGACAGGGTTTAAGTCATTGATACAAATCTGTCAAATTTGGGGAGTCAGAACTTTAAAAGTTTTTTATGAAAAGACATCTTACCTGGTGTAACATTGATATTTTTGCCCAGGAGGTGGACACAGCCCCTGTGTCTGGCCCTGCCCCTGACCTGTGCTATCACAGCTCTTCTCTCTTAGGTTATTTTAGTTTGGGGAAGAGAATTCTGCACATATCTGACCATTCAGAGACCTGCAGATAAATAATTAACTCTGCAGTGAAACTTTCACTGCAGAACCAAAAGGTGCCTGACATCAGGCCTGTCCTTTAACACCCCAAACTTCTCCTATTTGTGCCAAATTTTAGCCCAAATTCAGAGATTAAAAAAAGAACTCCTCAGCATCCTCATCCTGAAACTTTCTGAGCCCTGCAGAGGCCGGTGTCCCCAGCTGAGGGTGTCCCTGCTTTGTGTCCCCAGGTGTGTGACCACGAGCTGCAGTGCCAGTGTGAGGAGGGCTGGGCACCCCCCAACTGTGACAGCTCCTCGGCCCTCACCAGTAAGTGCCCCACAGCTCAGGAGCTCAGGAGCTCTCTCTGTCCCTGCTCTCAGTGATTCCCTGATTTTAGAAACTGTTTCTGTCCCTGTTCTCGATGATTCCCAGATTTAAGGAACTCTCTGTCCCTGCCCTTGATGATTCCCAGATGTTTTAGGACTGATTCTGTCCCTGCTCTCAGTGATTCCCAGATTTTAGGAACTCTCTCTGTCCCTGCCCTCAATGGTTCTCTGGTGTTTAAGGAACTGTTTCTGTTCCTGTCCTAAATGATTCCCTGATGTTTTAGGACTGATTCTGTCCCTGCCCTTGATGATTCCCAGATTTTAGGAACTCTCTGTCCCTGCCCTGTGATTCCCAGATGTTTTAAGGACTGCCTCAGTGATTCCCTGATTTTAGGAATTGTTTCTCTCCCTGCCCTGTGATTCCCTGATGTTTAAGGGCTGTTTCTGTCCCTACCCTCAGTGATTCCCAGATTTTAGGAACTCTTTCTGCCCCTGCCCTCAGTGATTTCCTGACATTTAAGAACTGTCTCAGTGATCCCCAGGTGTTTAAGGGCTGCCTCAGTAATTCCCAGATGTTTTAGGACTGATTCTGCCCCTGCCCTCAGTGATTCCCAGATTTTAGGAACTCTTTCTGTCCCTGCTCTCAGTGATTCCCTGATGTTTTAAGGACTCCCTCAGTAATTCCCTGATGTTTAAGGGCTGTCTCGGTGATTCCCAGGTGTTTAAGGGCCGTTTCTGTCCCCGCAGGCATCGCGGTGGCCGCGGGGGTGCTGGCAGTCCTGGCTGTCACCGCAGCTGCAGCCGTGCTGCTCACTCGCTTCCGAGGCTTCCACAAGAGGTAAAATCCCTTCCCACCCAAACCCCGCAGAGCAAAGCCAGGAAATCCCCGCAGGGGTTGGAGCAGAGTTTGCAACGGGTTTGGGGGGAATTCGACTCTGGAAGGGAAGGAGGGTGGTCAGTGAGGTTTGTGGAGGTGTTTCAGAAATCCCGTGGTTGGGAGGGGATGGAAGAGTTGAAATGGAGCTCTTGATAAATCCTTGATAATCCCAAGTGAATAAAGGGAAGAAAGAAATCAAGGACGTGGGTACAGAACAGCAGCAGGAGGAAGGCAGGGCTTCAGCTGTGAGGATTTTTCCTTCAGTTACCTAAAATTGACCACGGTATGAAATCTTTGACAGCCACCAGACCAGGAGGGGACCCGGGGCCACCAACCAGGTCTTTGTGGATCAGGAGCAGAGCTGCAGAGAACAGCCCGTGCTGGTGCCACCCGCGCAGAAGGTGAGAAGCTGGGGACTGTCCCCAGGGCTCCAACCATCAGCCATGGGGGCTGCACTGCCACAAGATTCCCAAATTTCTGAGGGGACAGTGCTGGGAATCCCAGCACGAGATTCCCAGAGTTCTGAAGGGATGGTGCTGGGGATCCCAGCACAAGATTACCAGATTTTGAAGGGACAGTGCCGAAAATCCCAGCATGAGATTCCCAAAATTCTGAGGTGATAGTGCTGGGATCCCAGCACGAGATTCCCAAAATTCTGAGGGGACAGTGCTGGGAATCCCAGCATGAGATTCCCAGATTCTGAGGGGACAGTGCTGGGAATCCCAGCATGAGATTCCCAGATTCTGAGGGGACAGTGCTGGGAATCCCAGCACGAGATTCCCGAAATGCTGAGGGGAGAGTGCTGAGAATCCCAGCACGAGATTCCCAAAATTCTGAGGGGAGAGTGCTGAGGATCCCAGCACGAGATTCCCGAATTTTGAAGAGATGGTGCTGAGGATCCCAGCACAAGATTCCCCAAATGCTGAGGGGACAGTGCCGAAAATCCCAGCACGAGATTCCCAAAATTCTGAGGGGAGAGTGCTGAGAATCCCGGCATGAGATTCCCAGATTTTGAGGGGACAGTGCTGGCAATCCCGGCACGGGGAGGGCTCTGTGTCCCAGAGTGACCCGAAGCAGGGCAGGCACACGGGGATAAGGGGCTGAGATAAGGATCCGTGTTATCTGTTCGCAGGTAATCGATAAGAAAGTTCTGCCCGTGCCTCCCCCTCAGCAGAGCAAACCCCAGCGGCAGAGTGTGAGTATCCCTGGGGGTGTCCTGCTTCCCTGCCGGGTTTGGGGGACACCACAACCCCCTGGAGATCCCTGGGATCCCTGAGAATCCCAGCACGAGATTCCCAGATTTTGAAGGGACAGTGCTGGGAATCCCAGCATGAGATTCCCAAAATTCCTAGGGGACAGTGCTGGGAATCCCAGCACGAGATTCCCAGATTTCTGAGGCGGCAGTGCTGAGAATCCCAGCACAAGATTCCCAAAATTCTGAGGGGAGAGTGCTGAGAATCCCAGCATGAGATTCCCAAAATTCTGAGGGGAGAGTGCTGAGAATCCCAGCACGAGATTCCCAGATTTTGAAGGGACAGTGCTGAGAATCCCAGCATGAGATTCCCAAAATTCTGAGGGAAGAGTGCTGGGAATCCCAGCACAAAATTCCCAGATTTTGAAGGGACAGTGCTGAGAATCCCAGCACGAGATTCCCAAAATTCTGAGGGGAGAGTGCTGGGACACTGAAGTGCTGAAGGGACATCCCTGAGCTCCAGAGCTGTTCTCAGACATCACTCCCAGCCCCTTCAATCATTTTTTATCCCTGCACATTCCCGAGGAGCACGTGGATGCACACACACACACACACACACACACGGAGGGTTAAAATCTTTTATATTCTGTTTTTTCCAGCCTGCCCTGAGGCCCAAAGGGCCCCCACCCCCCGTTCCTGCCACCAAACCCGGCTCTTCCCACCCCGAGGAGAAGTTTGTGAGTACAACCCTGCAGCTTCCCGCAGCCCAGCCAGATCCCAATTCATCTTTGCAGCTTCTGACTGCGATTTAAAGTAGAAAAATTAAACCCCAGCCATCCAAAGCACAGATTTTTAGGGTAGGAGTCGCCTTTTTGTAATCCTGAATCACAAATATTCCTCATTCCTCCGAGGCAGCAGGAGCACAGCTCAGTAGGAGTTCGAAGCAGAATTCCAGGTGGAATTATATTTAAATTACAATTTAAATGATGAGAAACTTTGCTGCTGCTGGTGCCTGTGAGCTGCACCTCCAGGTCCTCAGATCCCTGTAAAACCCCAACATCCAAAGCGTTTTTTAGGGTAGGAGTCGCCTTTTTGTAATCCTGAGTCACAAATATTCCTCATTCCTCCGAGGCAGCAGGAGCACAGCTCAGTAGCTGCAGTTTGAAGCAGGAGGGATTCCAGGTGTAATTGTATTTAAATTACAATTTAAATAAAGAGAAACTTTGCTGCTGCTGGTGCCTGTGAGGGGCCCTGCACGGCAGAGGTTTTCCATTTGTAAAATTGGGAATTTGTAAATAAAAATTTACGTTTGTAAAATTTGGCAGAAGTTCTTACATTTGTAAGAGCCCAGGGGGATGGTTCTATTTCTGATTAATCAATGAAACCATCCTAATTAAAGGAAGATATTTTAATTATTCCCCATCTCAGCATTTGAGCCCCCTACCCCCCCCCCCTGCTCTGAGGGTGTAAAATCCATTTTTACTCTGGTGACACAAGTGCAGGGTGCTGCCTGCACCAACACTGGGCCAGGACAACGTAAAATGCAAAATGTAAAATGTAAAATGTAAAGTATAAAATATAAAAATAAAAATACAAAATATATAAAAACATAAAAATAAAATATAAAAAGGTAAAATAAAAACAAACACATGAAATAGAAATAGAAATAGAAATAGAAATAGAAATAGAAATAGAAATACAAATGCAAATGCAAATAGATATACAAATAGAAATACAAATATAAAATAGAAATAGAAATAGATAATACAAATAGAAATATAAAATAGAAATACAAATAGAAATAGAAATACCCCCATGTATGGATTATAAAACACATTTAAATCCCACTGTGTGAGCTTGGATATGGACATTTCAATACTGGGAATAGCTCAGTGCCTTCTGAAGCAGACCTGGACTCTTGTATTTGTGTTTTGTTGCCCCCTTGCACACGGACAGATGGAAATTCCTGGGATTTATTCCCCAGCAGGAAAATGCTGCTGGATGAGGGGGCTGGGGAGGTTCTGCAGCTGCTCCCACACCCCCTGACACCGAAACCCTTTTGTTCCGTTTTTGTTCCAGGCTCCGGAGAGAAGAGCTCCTCCCGTGCCCGTGCCCAAGGGCAAACCCCCACCTCCCCCCCAGGTAATTCCGGTGGGAATGGCAATTCCCTGGGGCTGGAATTCCCTGGAACTGCTGGGAATGGCAATTCCCTGGGCTGGAATTACCTGGAAGTGCTGGGAATGGCAATTCCCTGGGGCTGGAATTCCCTGGAACTGCTGGGAATGGCAATTCCCTGGGGCTGGAATTCCCTGGAACTGCTGGGAATGGCAATTCCCTGGAACTGCTGGGAATGGCAATTCCCTGGGGCTGGAATTCCCTGGAACTGCTGGGGTTTGACTGCTCCTTTCCCCTGCAGGCTTTGAAGCCCCCGATGAACCCCAGAGTCTGAGGCTTCCCAGGCAGAGCTGGGCGAGACACCTGAAGCTTCCAGGGACGATTTCTCCCTCGATTTCCTCCCCTTTTGGCAAAGGCATCCCAGACCATCTCCCTCTTCTCCTGAAGGACTGACTGAGCGAGAGCTGCTTGGAGAGATTTGGGATTTCAGGCAGCGAGGAGCTCTGGTGGTGACCGAGGGGAGCAGAGCAGGGTCAGCACTTGCACTGAGGTGTAACCCGGGAGTAAAAGTGACCAAAGCACCCCCACTGAGGTGTAACCTGGGAGTAAAAGTGACCAAAGCACCTCCACTGAGGTGTAACCTGGGAGTAAAAGTGACCAAAGCACCTCCACTGAGGTGTAACCTGGGAGTAAAAGTGACCAAAGCACCCCCAGCACTGCGGGGTGAGGCTGCTGCTGCTCCTCTGGGAGCAGGGACGGTGGGGCTGCTGCAGGTTTGGGAATTGCAAACTTGGTTTTTGGGTTTTTTTTTTTTTTGGCTCCGTTTCTGGATCTTGGCCAAGCCCTCTCTGCCCTCAGCAACGCAAAGATTTCTCCTTCATGTGCAAGTCCTGGAGAAAAACCCAACCCTTCTGCCCTGGGGAGAGGAGTTGTGTCCTCAGGGTGTGAGCTGGACACGGGATGAGCAACAGGACACACTGGGAATGGTTCTGGGAAGGTCCTTTGGGACTGGATTCTCTCCACAACCCCTGAATTCCCTGCTGAGGATGCCACTCCCGGCAGAACACGGAGGTGATGGAATTCCAGTCCTCAGCGTGAGGTTGTGTTGGATGAGGATGGACCTGACTGGAAGAGCAGAGCTTCCTTCCTCTCTGGATAATTGCTGCTTCGTTTGAGCCAAGAACAGATTGGAATCTCCAACCTGGGTTGGACTGGGGTGTAAAAATCCAGAAGTTATTTTTTATGAGCTGTAATGAGTGCATTTACAGAGGTTTCTGTATTAAAGTTCTGTCTGAACAGGAAGCAATCGTTGTGTTCTTTCAAAGCCACCGTGAAGAACAGGAAAGCCAGGGTGAAGTGGGGTCGTTTCTGACACTGCCAGAGCCCTAAAACTCCCAATTTCCAGCAGGAAGATCATTCCCAGGTGTTGCCAGACCTGCCAAGTCAGCCAGGAAAGCTGAAATTCCATTTATAATGAGGCTTGGCAGGATGTTCCATCACAGCTTTTCTGCAAATCTATTTCCTCCTGATTTCCAACCTTTGGGAGCGCTCCAGAGTTTTCCAAGGATGGCAAGATTTGAGGCAAACCTAGAGAACTGGGGGTTTTGTCTTAATTACCTCCGGAGATTCAGCTCCAAGCCTGGGCTGCCTTTTCCTGCAGAAAACCAGGTCCTGACCTGTTCACACCTGAGCTCCTCCAGTCCCCAGCCCTGAGCAGAGGCTGAGCCCTGGACTGAGACCAAAATTCCTCCTGCAGAGTCACCGGGAGTGCAAACTTCACAAAAATATGCTATTTCCTCTCTAACCGAGCCATAATTTTATTTCTAGTTTATTCCCACCAGAGCAGGTTATGATTTCCAGCCCCTCCTGCCCCGTGGTTACTCCGTGTGTAGCTACAACCTCTCGTTGTGCTGTACAAACGTGACATCTGCTGCTCAACAGCCTCCACTGCAGGAGGAGAGGATCCCCAAATCACCTGGAATTTGCCTCTGGGTTGGACTTTTCCCTGCTCTCAGCTCCCCCAAAAAAGCCATTTATTGCTTTGGGGTTGTTTGGGGTTTTTTTTGTTTGGTTGGGTTTTTTTGTGTGGTGTTTTTTTTTGTTTTGTTTGTTTTTGGGTTTTTTTTGTGTTGTTTTTTTTTTTTTTTTTTGGGGTTTTTTTTTGCTTTTTTTGTTGCTTTTTTTTGTTTTTTTTTTTTTTTTTGGTTGGTTGGTTGGTTGGTTTTGGTTTTTTTGGGGTTTTTTTTGGGGTTTTTTGTTTTGTTTTGGTTTTGTTTGTTTGGTTTTTGGTTTTTGGGGGGTTTTTTGTGGTTTTTTGTGGGTTTTGGTTTTTTTGTTGTTGTTGTTTTTGGTTTGGGGTTTTTTGGGGTTTTTTTTGGTTGTTTTTTTGGTTTTTTGTTTGTTTTTGTTTTGGTTTTTTGGGGGTTTTTTTTTGTTTTTTTGTGGGGGGGGTTGTGGTTTTTTTTTGTTTGTTGTGAGGGGTTTTTCTGGTTTTTTTGGTTGGGTTTTTTTTATGCTTTTGGGTTTTTCTGACGTGAGCGAATATTCTTCTCCTCCTCCTCCCTCACTCCAAAGGGAAGACAAAAAAAAAGTCTTTTTTTCCTGCTCTTTTTTTCAACCTCTGAATTCACTGAGAATTCCCAGCATCATCAACCAACCCCTGGCCCAGCACGGACACCCCAAGGACCCCACCCTGTGCTGAAATGTGAACCTCAGCCCCTCCAATTCCTCTGATAACGGCTGAGCAGTGCAATTAATCATCTGCTTAATGAGAATTTCCCCAGGCATGGCATCACTGGATGCTTCTAACCCTCCTCAGGGGCTGAGCAAACCGGAGGCCCCAGCCTTTGTCTGGGTCCCTGTGAAAAACGACGTTTCACGTTTTTATATTAACTTATAGGTTTAATGAAAATAAAATAAAATAGAATAAAAATAGACAATTGGGAGACAGAAAAAGATAGCTACTCAGCTGAGGGTGCGAAGCCGACACACCACATTCCAGATTTCTTGGCATTCAAAAGTCTTGATGTTACATATTTAAATAAGCTAATACATCTTCATCTTGGTTTGAAGACCCTCCTAGGTATACAATTTATCTGTAAAATTCCACGTAGTCTGGGGGAGGTGTTGTAAATTTGTCTTTCGAAGATCTGGACTCTGAAAAGACTTGACGGTTCCCTATGAGTTTTTGGTGTCTGGGTGTCTTAGCCATAAAGATGCAAACTCTGAAAAAGGCTCTGTGAAAAACGATGTTTCACGTTTTTATATTAATTTATAGGTTTAATAAAAAGAAAAACAAAAATAAAATAGAATCAAAATAGACAATTGGGAGACAGAAAAAGAAGGGTTTCTCAGCTGAGGGTGCGAAACCGACACACCACATTCCAGATTTCTTGGTATTTAAAAGTCTTGATATTACATATTTAAATAAGCTAATACATATTTAAATATTCACTTCGGTTTTAAGACTCCCCTAAATATACAATTCATCTGTAAAATTCCATGTAGTCTGGGCAGGTGTTGTAAATATCTTTCGAAGATCCCAACTCTGAGAAGACTTGACTGTTGCTTATCAGTTTCTGGCGTCTGGGTGTCACAAATTCTTCTCAGCCATAAAGATGCAAACTCTGAAAAAGGCCCCATTGTTCTTTTTATCTCTTAGGAATGTTCGGCGATCCTTCTGGCTTCTATCCAGTTCGAGGTTACAAAATACAACCCCCTCTTCCTTATATCTTCATTACATTTTTAAATTACACAAATAAAAAGAAAATACAATACAACTTTCTTACGTTATATGTATAGCATTCATGTCAATATTTGCGAAAAGCCAGCTCCAAAATGTGCATTTATAACAGTCCCTCCAAAGCCACCCCCAGGAAAGTGGCAGGGATTAGCAGGCTGCTCCTGACACCAGATCCATCAATAATTCCACAAAAAGCCTGGCCCCGGCCTTTAGGAGGTCTCAGGGTGAAGCAGTGGAGGCTGAAATATTGATGGATGTGTCTGTAGGAGCCATTAGGGAAGGGAAAGTGCTTTCAGTGGGCTTGGGCTGAGCCTGGGTCACACCCTGGCAGATCTGAGTGCTCAGCCCCAGGTAAGAGGAGGAGTGATAAACCCCACACGATTCCAGCAGGAATTCGGAAATGGAGGCAACAAAACTGCTCCTCCAGCAGGGGAAAAAAAGAAAAAAGAAGGAAAAAAACCCCAAACAAACGAAAAACCAAACAAACAAAAAACAAAAACCAAAAACAAACAAAACCAAAACAAAACAAAACACAAACAAACAAACAAAAAACACCAAAAAAAACCCCAAAAATTGCCGGGGAAGGCTGGAGGAATTTCCCAGGCAGAGCAGGTGGGGACAGAGCTCAGGTGTGCAGCCCTGGTTGGTGCCTGAGATGTTTTGGTTTCTCTGAAACTCTTTTCCCAGAGAGTTTTCTGCCAACCAGAGACACGGTTTCCTAACTGTGACCTTTGTTTGCATTCCTTTCCCTAGGAGAGACTTCTTCTTGATGACTCTCTGACTTGACCAATGTAATTAAAGAAGTTTGTCCTTCTCCCACCCATTGGGTTGTGCTTTGTGAAACAGCATAAAGGGAAGAAATGCCCAGGTAATAAAGTGTCATGATCTTGAACAACGTCAGGGCTGAGCCTGGGTCACACCCTGGCAGAACAGATCCCAGTGCTCAGCCCCAGGTAAGAGGAGGAGTGATAAACCCCACACAATTCCAGCAGGAATTTGCAAAGGGAGGCAACAAAACTGCTCCTCCAGCAGAGACAAAAAAAGACAACAAAAAACCCCCCAAAAGTGCTGGGGAAGGCTGGAGGAATTTCCCAGGCAGAGCAAGTGAGGACAGAGCTCAGGTGTGCAGCCCTGGTTGGTGCCTGAGATGTTTTGGTTTCTCTGAAACTCTTTTCCCAGAGAGTTTTCTGCCAACCACAGACACGTTTTCCTGACTGTGACCTTTGTTTGCATTCCTTTCCCTAGGAGAGACTTCTTCTTAACATCCCTCTGACTTGACCAATGTGATTGAAAGAATTTGTCTTTTTTCCACCCATTGGGTGGTTCTTTGTAAAATAGTGTAAAAGGAAGAAATTCCCAAAAATTAAATGGAGTCACTGTCAGCCTTCTGAACTCGGAGTTGCTGTCGTTGTGATCTTGAACAGCGTCAGGGCTGAGCCTGGGTCACACCCTGGCAGAACAGATCCCAGTGCTCAGCCCCAGGTAAGAGGAGGAGTGATAAACCCCACACGATTCCAGCAGGAATTCGGAAATGGAGGCAACAAAACTGCTCCTCCAGCAGGGGAAAAAAAGAAAAAAAGAAGGAAAAAAACCCCAAACAAACGAAAAACCAAACAAACAAAAACCAAAAACCAAAACCAAAACAAAACAAAACCAAAAAAAAACCCCAAAAAAAGTGCTGGAGAAGGCTGGAGGAATTTCCCAGGCAGAGCAAGTGAGGACAGAGCTCAGGTGTGTAGCCCTGGCTGGTGCCTGAGATGTTTTGGTTTCTCTGAAACTCTTTTCCCAGAGAGTTTTCTGCCAACAAGAGACACGTTTTCCTAACTGTGACCTTTGTTTGCATTCCTTTCCCTAGGAGGAACTTCTTGCTGTCCCTCTGACTTGATCAATGTAATTAAAGAAGTTTGTCTTTTTTCCACCCATTGGGTTGAGCTTTGTAAAATAGTGTAAAGGGAAGAAATTCCTGAGTAATAAACAGAGTCATTGTCAGCCTTCTGAACTCAGAGTCTGTGTCCTTGTGATCTTGAACAGCGTCAGGGCTGAGCCTGGGTCACACCCTGGCAGAACAGATCCCAGTGCTCAGCCCCAGGTAAGAGGAGGAGTGATAAACCCCACACGATTCCAGCAGGAATTCGGAAATGGAGGCAACAAAACTGCTCCTCCAGCAGGAAAAAGAAAAACAAAACAAAACAAAACACAAAAAAAAGCCACCAAAAAAAAAAAAAAACCCAACAAAAAACCACCAAAAAAACCAAACAACCAAAAAAAAAAAAAAAAAACCCCAAAAAAACCCCAAAAACAAACAAACAAAAAAAACCACCAAAAAAGTGCTGGGAAAGGCTGGAGGAATTTCCCAGGCGGAGCAGGTGAGGACAGAGCTCAGGTGTGTTTGCTCGGGGCTGCAGGCACACAGAACATCTCCGTTACAGCTGTTCTTGCACGGGGACAGGGATGAGCTGCTCCCAGCCGGGCTCTGTTTTTCATTTTTGCCTGTCCTGGAGTGCACTGCAGTAAATGTGTTTTCCGTGTTCCATTTTGCAGCCAGCACATCCCAGGATCCCAGCGGTGGGGAAGCGCTGCTGAGGATTCCTGAACGTGCTCCTGAATTAGGTCACCCTAATTTAACCATCATCATCATCATCATCATCATCAGAGCGTGATGGGGCTGCAGAGCACGAGATGATTTCACAGGGAATTAAAAAAAAAACTCCGTGGGGTGGGGTCTTCCAGTGAGAAGAATTTAAAAGAGAATTTAAATTTAAAACCCTCAGTGGTGTTAATTGGCGTGCACCAGCAGCAAAATGGCAACAAACAGCGTCTGAGGAAGAAGAAAAAAATCCCCCCAGATTTTCTCATCTTCCACCACTGAAAACGTGTGGAAAGCACAGATAAACCCCCAAAGGGTCACATCACCTTGTCCTCTGGGCCTTTCAGAACCTTTTCAGCCCCTCACCTTTGAACACTCCCTGTTTCTTCACAAGACACCTTTTTCAAAAAAAATTTCCCAGGCAGAGCAGGAGAGGACAGAGCTCAGGTGTGTAGCCCTGGTTCGTACCTGAGATGTTTTGGTTTCTCTGAAACTCTTTTCCCAGAGAGTTTTCTGCCAACAAGAGACACGTTTTCCTAACTGTGACCTTTGTTTGCATTCCTTTCCCTAGGAGGGACTTCTCCTTGATGGGACTTCAGAGCATGGGGTGATTTCAGAGAGAATTAAAAAAAAAAACAAAACATGGTGGGGTCTCCCAGTGAAGAATTGGGACAGGACAGGATTCCTTTCAGGACACAAAATTCCCCTCAGGACACAATTCCCTCCAGGACACAATTCCATCCCTTCAGGACAGGATTCCCTTCAGGACACAAAATTCCCTCCAGGACACAATTCCCTTCAGGACACAGCTCTCTTCAGGACAGGATTCCCCTCAGGACACAATTCCATCCCTTCAGGACAGGATTCCCTCCCTTCAGGATACAATTCCCTCCCCAAACACCCCTGGGAACCACAGGAACCCCCCCTCTGCCAGGGGACTCTGCCTGCCCACCCCTCTCACCCAGTCACTGATACTTTACTGGATTGATCTTTGATCAGCCCTAAAATGATCCCTGCAAAGGAAAACCAAGAACCTGCACAGCTCCAAGCAGAGCCCAGCCCACAAAAAAGGGGGAAAGAGGGAGAATTATGAAACCCCTGAGGCTGGAAAAGCCCTCAACACCCATCCCCAGCAGTGCCAACCCCGCCCCGTGTCCCCAAGTGCCACATCCAGAGGATTTAACCAGCAGGAAAAACCTTCCCAGGGTGAATTTCCCCCTAAAAACCGGCAGGAAAAACCTTCCCAGGATGAATTTTCCCCTAAAAACCAGCACCAGTGGCACATCTTGGGGCTGTTTCCTCTGGTGCTGCTGCTGCTCGTGACAAGAGGAGCCTCAGTGGGACCCCGGGCCGGGCTCAGCCCCCTCAGCCCAGCTCAGGATCACTGCTGGTCCGGCTGGGCTGTGAATTTTTCATGCTGGAAATCAGCTGTGAGCTGCAGGATGGAAAGAGAATCCTGAAATATTCATCAGCCACTGCAGAGCCCTGGCAGGCAGAGAGCTGCAAATGAGGACAGGGAACCTCAGGCAGCCCTGTGGAGTCACTCCCCACCCTTTTTTTTGGCCAAAATACACCTGGAGAACCACTGGATTCCAGGTTTTGGGGTGTCCAGGGGTCGGGTTTAGGAGCTTGGGTGAACTGAACCTTCCAGGATGGCAGTTTGTCCTGGATTAACGGCCAAAATTCATTTTATTCCTGAATTTCCTTGCCTTTTTTGGCCAAAATACACCTGGAAAACCACTGGATTCCAGATTTTGGCACGTCCTATAGCTGTATTTAGGAACTTGGGCGAGCTGAACCTTCCAGGATGGCACTGGAGCTTCTGAGCCACAGTTTGGCCTGGATTAACAGCCAAAAGTTGTTTTATTCCTGAATTTCTTCACCTTTTTTGGCCAAAATATACCCGGAAAACCACCGGATTCCTGGTTTTGGGGTATCCAGGGGTCGGATTTAGGAGCTTGGGTGAGCTGAACTTTCCAGGATGGCACTGGAGCTTCTGAGCCACAATCCAGCCTGGATTAACAGCCAAAAGTCGTTTTATTCCTGAATTTCCTCACTGTGGGTCCGGGCAGGACAAAAAGCCCACAGGGGACGGGGAGGGAGGGGGGATTTAATGGATTTAAATTTCAATTAAAAATTTAATTTTATCACCGAACCTCAGCATCCGCCCAGACACCGCCCAGCAGCAGCCAGACTTCCCCTCTCTGGCTGATAAAACCTGACCCCAAACTCGGTAAATTTAAATAAAACCTGACCCCAAGCTCTGTAAATTTAACCCGAGTGGGGACAGAAATGAGTCTCACCGACACCAGGGGTCTGGTTTCCCTGCAGTGATCACATTTCCCCATTCATGGGGAAATTCAATGGGCAGATTCCTCATTCATGTCCCATTTCCTGGCCCTAAAAGCTGCCCTGACCCCGGGGTTGGAGTTTCCCTCATTGCTCTGAGCAGAAGGGTGGGGCTCCCCCTCATCGCCGATTTCAAATATAAAAAGTACAAAATGTATAAAAACATAAAAAAGAAAATATAAAAAGGTAAAATAAAAACGAGCACCATAAATCTAAATCTAAATCTAAATACAAATATAAATACAAATACAAATACAAATACAAATACAAATAGAAATAGAAATAGAAATAGAAATAGAAATAGAAATAGAAATAGAAATAGAATTAATATAAATATAAAAAATAAAAATAAAAATTATAACTATAACTATAACTATAACTATAACTATAAAACAGACGTTTGTGAGAGACAATCCGAATTATGCCCAAGTGGAAAAGAGGAGGGAAGGAAAAAAAAGCTGCTGCTTTTAGGGCCAAATGGAGCCAATTTGGAGCCCTGATTGAGCCATTTTTGGGGCCAAACTGAGCCGGCTCAGGTCCCCAATTAAGTCACTTTTTGGGGCCAAATGGAGGTAGTTTGGAGCCCTGACTGAGCCCTGTGTCCATCTCCTGCCCATCTGCAGAGCCCCCACGGCACGGAGGAGGAGGAGGAGGAGGAGGAGGAGGAGGAGGAGGAGGTGGAGAGAAGCTTCAATATCGGTTTAAAAAAAATCCCTGGGCCTCTCTGCACCCGAAATAAACCCGTTAGGAAGTGCTGCAGCTCCGGGTGAGGGAAGGTGGGAATATCCAGGCACTGCTGAGTTTCTGTCCTGTCAGGGAAGGCAGGATGGGAGTTTTGGGTGTCTCTGACATTGCAGTTTTTTTTGCTGGGGTGGGTTTTGACAGCTCGAGCAGATTATTCCTACAAATCACACCTCAGGAGCTGCAGCCACAGCAGGGAGTGGGAGGTTCAGGGAAAAAAAAAAAAAAAAAAAAAGAAAAAGCTGAAGGTTTGGAGCACCCTGACTCTCCAGATGAGGTGGGAGGTGGCGGCTCTGCTGGGTTTGGTGGCTTTGGGGAGGCAGAGCCAGCACTGCTCCTTTCCCTGGAGCTGTGGCTGTCCCTGGGGGCTCCTCCCAACCTCCAGCCCGGCAAATCCCTGGGAGCAGGTTCCTCCTGTGGCTGACCTGACCCGAATTCCTGTCTGGAAAGGGCTGGAGCCCCTCTGGAGCCAGGCTGGGGGAGCTGGGAATGTTCCCCTGGAGAAGGGAAAGGGTCCAGGGAGAGCTCAGAGCCCCTGGCAGGGCCTGGGGAGGGACTGGGGACAAGGGCTGGAGGGACAGGACACAGGGAATGGCTCCCACTGGGAAAGGGGAGATTTGGGTGGGATTTTGGGAAGGAATTCCTGTCTGGGATGGAATTCCCAGAGCAGCTGTGGCTGCCCCTGGATCCCTGGCAGTGCCCAAGGCCAGGCTGGAGCAGCCTGGGGGCAGTGGGAGGTGTCCCTGCCATGGCAGGGGTGGCACTGGGTGACTTTTAAGGTCCCTCCCAACCCAAACCATTCCAGAATTCCCTGGAGAGGAGCTGGGGACAAGGGATGGAGGGACAGGACACAGGGAATGGCTCCCACTGCCAGAGGACAGGGATGGATGGGAGACTGGGGAGGAATTCTGCTGTCTCTGCTCAGGGAATAAATCCATGGAATCACACATTTCTCTTGGAAATCACAAGTGTTGCTCTGTTATGGGGATCCCTGTGCTTGCCCACGCTTGGAAGATTCCCAGGGGCTTTATGGACTGACGTGGATTTGATTCCTGTTTGAGCAGGACACGGAAGGGAAGCTCGGGGTGTCTGGGAGGTGCAGGGAGGTGGAGGTGCTGCAGGAGGTGCCTGTGTCACACACAGGGACTGCCCAGCCAGGAAATCCTCCTGAGGAGAGGGAAAATCCATGCCCAGCATTCCCGGGTTGGCTCTTTCCCCGAGGTTTGGGTGGTTTAGAGTCCTTTGCCCTCTGAGAAGCCCCGAGCCAGACACAGGAACAAAACAGAGTCTTCAGATGTTCAGTTTTCAAGGTTGTTCGTGTTGTTTATTATTTCTTATCTTTTCTTTCGCTCTGAACTCAGCCAAGATCTGTCCAGCTCGAGCACCAGGTGAAGACTCCCCCTCTGATGGAGGCTCGTCATCTCTTATACCAATTATTACATATCAATTATTTACAATTACACACCAATATCTACACTCTGTACTAAACAGCTCATTTCTACACTGACCCAATCCCTCTAAAGTTGCTTTGTGCCATGGTCACTGCAGAAGATGGAGACGAAGAAGAAGAAGAAGAAGAAGAAGAAGAAGAAGAAGAAGAAGAAGAAGAAGAAGAAGAAGAAGAAGAAGAAGAAGAAGAAGAAGAAGAAGAAGAAGAAGAAGAAGAAGAAAAAGGAGGAGAAGGAGAAGGAGAAGGAGAAGGAGAAGGAGAAGGAGAAGGAGAAGAAGAAGAAGACGATGACCCCAGGGCACGGCCCAGAATCCTCCATCTTGTCCCGATTCACCCCTATTCTAAAAACCCTAATGTGAAAACTACACAATTCTTTATTACACTTTGTGACTTGCAATTCCTCTCTCAGTGTTGGAAGCTTTTCCCATGGACTGAAGTCAAACCCCAGTGTCCTCCTGGGCCCTGTGCCAGGGTCTGCAACCCCCCTGTACAGACCCCAGACCCCCCTGTGCAGACCCCAAACCCCCTGTACAGGTTTCCAACCCCCCTGTACAGGTCTCAACCCCCCTGTCCAGGTTTCCAACCCCGTTGTTCAGGTCTCTGTCTGCCCAGGGTATCCAAAGCAATGCCCTGGACTCCCACACAGCATCCCCAACCCCCAGAATGGGGTGAGATGCTGGGGAGAGCAGCAGGGTGCTGTCACACACCCAACCCCCAGCCAGCTGCAGGAATTTCTGCAGCACCCACTCGTTCCCTGCTCGGCCACATCCACCCCCAGCCCACCCCTGCGGAGCCAGGGGCAATAATTCCCTGGATTTATGTGCCCTGCTTGTCCCCCAGCCTCTTTTCTATTTTTACTGGAAGGCTGAAATGCCATTTTCAGCTCGTGAGGAGCTGCCTGATGGCCAATAAATACAATCCCACTTAACTGAGTGGGCAGGACACCAAAACCCCAAAGCTTTTATTTTCATTAAGCATCGTTAGCAGTGGCATGTCTTTTATCAAATCTTGCCTCTGATGCTCACTTTATTAAAGAGTCCATCAGCCCCAGACTGCTTAATTCAATCTGCAAGGACAGGCAGGGAATTTGTATCCAACCCCTGAGCAGGTGGGGGACAGAACCTCTGGAAAAATAAATAATTCCACCCTTCTTGAGAAAGGAACTTGAAAGGACACGAAGAGGAATGAATAATTCAGAGTGTACGGGGATTTTTTAAATTTTTTTTTTTTTTGGTGAACAATAAGAAGAAATGTCCTATTTTAGCAGAAAAAAGCAAAATACTGAAGTCTTACAAATTCCAGATCAAAGGAGCTTGGATGAATCAGAATGTTTTAGGGTGGTGTTTAATCATTTAGGTGTTTTGGAATGCCTGACCACAGCGGGGAGGGAAAGCAGCACCCCCACCCAACAGGCACATCCCAGGGCACAGGGGTTTGTTGGGGAGGAAATATGGAAATTAAAAAGGGAAATTAAAATGATGTGCATGAAACTGAACTCGTGCTTGGAGGGTTCAAACCGAGGACAGGAAAGGAGTGAATTTGGGATTGTGTGGGAATTTGGGATTGTGTGGGAATTTGGGATCATACATGAACTTGGGACTGCATGGGAATTTGGGATTGTGGGAATTTGGGATTGTACATGAATTGGGATTGTGGGAATTTGGGGTTGCACATGAATTTGGGACTGTGTTGGAATTTGGGATTGTGTATGAATTTGGGATTGCACATGAATTGGGATTGTGTATGAATTTGGGATTGTGTGGATTTGGAGTTAATTGGGATTGTGTATGAATTTGGGATTGTGTGGATTTGGAGTTCCACATGAATTGGGATTGTACATGAATTTAGGATTGTGTGGATTTGGGATTGCACATTAATTGGGTTTGCGTATTAATTTGGGATTGTGTGGATTTGGGATTGCACAGGAATTGGGATTGTGTATGAATTTGGGATTTTGTGAATTTGGGGTTGTACACAAACTGGGATTGTAGATGAATTTGGGACTGTGAATTTGGGATTGCACATGAATTGGGATTGTACATTAATTGGGATTGTGTTTGAATTTGGGACTGTGTGAATTTGGGATTGTACATTAATTTGGGACTGTGTGAATTTGGGGTTGTACACGAATTGGGACTGTCGATGGATTTGGGACTGTGTGAATTTGGGATTGTGGGAATTTGAGATTGTGTGAATTTGGAGTTGCACATGAATTGGGATTGTACATGGATTTGAGATTGTGTGAATTTGGGATTGTGGGAATTTGGGACTGTGGGAATTTGGGATTGTGGGAATTTGGGGTTGTGGGAATTTGGGGTTGTGGGAATTTGGGATTGCACATGAATTGGGATTGTGGGAATTTGGGGTTGTGGGAATTTGGGACTGTGTGAATTTGGGGTTGCACATGAATTGGGATTGTACATGAATTTGGGACCGTGGGAATTTGGAGTTGTACACGAATTGGGATTGTAGATGGATTTGGGACTGGGAATTTGGGATTGCACATGAACTGGGATTGTGGGAATTTGGGATTGTGGTAATTTGAGATTGTGTGAATTTGGGGTTGCACATGAATTGGGGTTGTCTGTGAATTTGGGGTGATAGATGTATTTTAGGCTGTGAATGGGTGTGGGCAGGGGAGGTGCTGGCATCCCCCAGGATGCTCTCAGAGCCGTCCCCAGTGCCCTCTGTGCAGTCCCTGTGCCTGCAGAGGCAGCGGTGCCGGGCTGGGCTGTGCCCGGTGTTGTGTTCACTGCAAACCCGGGACAGGGAGGGTTTTTTCCATCGGCTCAGCTTTTCTGGGAATTGCTGACCTGCAGCAGGGCCCCGGGTGACCTTCTCAGCCACCCCTCCCACAGCCCCCCAGCTGCAAATGGGGGGATTTTCTCTACCGGCGGCTCCTGGATGAGAGAAACGTCTGGAAAGGTTTCTGGAGCTGCTCTGAAAGTGCCTGAAATCCACCCAAAAGCTGCAGTGGGTTTGTGAGGGGAAAAGGGGAAAGAAAAGGGGGAAAAGGGGAAAAGGGGAAAAAAGGGGGAGAAAAGGGGAAAAAATGGGAAAAAGGGGGGGAAAAGGGGAAAAAAAGGGGGAAAAAAGGGGGAAAAAAAGGGGGGAAAAAAGGGGGAATAAAAGGGGAATAAAAGGGAAAAGGGGAAAAGGGTAAAGGGAAGGGTGAAAATCAGACGCAGGGCTGTCCCCTGGAGGATTTGCCCGCAGAGGGAAGGGCCCTGCCCACACCCGGGGCTGCTCCACATCTCCCATAAAACATTCCCAGCTTAAATCCAACCCCTCCGATCTCCTGATGAGAGCCCTGGCACAGCAGCTGCTTCATCTCAGAGATGAAGAACCATTTCAGAGGGTTCATCTTGGTGGATTTTGTGGTGTTTGGTGTCGGGGCTGTAGATGCTGGTGCTGGGCCACCCTCCCTGATTCCTTTTTAAACACAGCTCGCCTTCCCTGCAGGGTTATCTTCACCAGGAAGGGTGATTTGATGTATCCAAACAGGATAAAAACATCTCTTCTTCACATAAAACTCGGGATTTGAAGGCGAAACCTTTGATTATTCCACAAGGTGGTTGTTATTATTATTATTATTATTATTATTATTATTATTATTATTATTATCATAATCACTGTCACTGTTATTATTACTATCCCTTATAAAGGATAAGGACAACTTTCACTTAAGAAACAAAAATTCTATTCAAAGAGCCAAGCAAAATTCTTTAAGGTAATTTTCTTTTCAAGGCAGATGGAGAAGGATTCAGGATTTCAAGGCAACCTTGTCCTTCCTACAAAAAAAAACCCCAAAAAACAAAAATCCCTTCCCAAAGTGACCTCCAGGCACGCTCCTCTGTCGGTAACCTCGGGATCTGCGTTATTTTCAGAGAGGCTGACTCTGCAGAAAGCTCTGCTGGAACGTGCCCGGAGGGGATTGGAGATGACACCGGGACAGCTGAAACGTCCCGCTGCCAAGAGAAGCAATTAAGAAAAACCAACAGGAGAGAGAGAGAGAAAAAAAATAATTAAAAAAAAAAAAAAAAGAAAAAAAAAGGAAAAAAAAAAAAAAAGGGGGAGGTGTAGAGGGGAAAGCATCATCAAGAAACTTCATGTCAAGGTTAAAAAATCACGGCAGGATTAAATGGAAGCACGCTCCAGTTACCTCCCAGAGAAAATTTACGGCACTCGATTCCAGGGGAGATGGATGAAAAATCAGCCAGGCAAACCGGGCAGGAACGTTCTGCCCCAATATTTGCTTTGCTTGCCGCATTAATCAAAGGCAGAGCCGACAAACGCACACGTTTCCCAACACCCCCAATTAACAGAGCCCGTTAATTGGCAGCGATTCGGCCGCAAACCTGGCCCGGGCACGGCCACTGGAGCTGCTGGAAAGGCAACCGGGGGGAACGGGCTGGAATCGCCTCCCCAGCCCCGAATCCCCTCCTGGGCTCGCGTTTGGGGTGCGGTCCCGTTTTTCCACCCCGAACAGGCGCCTGTGCCCTGCCAGAACCCCCCGGGAATTCAGGGAATGGAGCAGAATTCCACCTGTGCCCGTGGCACCCCGTGTGGGAGTGGGAATTCCCGAGTTTCGGGCACTTTTCATTGCCTGGGAAATGAGAAATATCTCATTTTTAACGTCACTCTCTGCTGGTGGAGACAAAGGTTCATAAATGCAGAGCAGCGGCTGCAGATATTGCTCCGGCTCCCTAGAACTGCCTGGAAATCAGGTCTGGTTTTAATCCGAGGATGGGAACTCGGTGGTCCCTCAGGTCCCCTCCATCCCACACCCCCGGGGGTTCCGTGCTGCCCCTCCCGGCTGATTTTCCCCGGACTCAGCGCTTCTCTCCCCCAGCCCCGCCCTGCCCTTGAGCGTGGCACGAGGTGTTTCAGCTTTAAATTGGAATTTCTCTGGTCGGAGCAGGGGCTGAGCGCGGACTCAGGTTTTAGTTAAGCCCAATTTTATCTATATAATATATAACATATAATAAATACATAATATATAATACATAATATAAAATATATAATATATAATATATTAAATATCATATATCATATGTCATATATCATATATCATATATCATATATCATATTATATAAAATATAAAATATAAAATATAAAATATAACATCATATAATATATAATACATAACATATAATAAACATATAATATGTAATATGTAGTATGTAATATGTAATATATGTTATATGTAATATATGTTATATGTTATATACTATATACTATATACTATATACTATATAATATATAATATATTATATATTATATATAATATATAATATATAATATATAATATATAATATATAATATATAATATATAATATATAATATATAATATGTAATAGCAGTCTGGAGAAGCCACGTGCACTCAAAATTCCCATTTTCCCAGTGCCACCTCAGCCACCCCAAATCTGCTGCACAGACTACAAAGCCTTTTATTCTGCAGAAAAGCAGGGAAAAATAAAAATAAATTTAAAAAAAAGAAACCAAACCCAACAACAACAACAAAAAACCCTCAAAACTAACAAACAAAAAACCACAAAAAACCCCCAAAACAAAAACAAAAAAAACCCAAACCAAAACCAAAAAACCAAAAAACCCCAAATTCCCGCTTGGCAGGGGCTGGAGGCCGAGCCTCAGGGATGTGCTGAGCCTTTGGGATGGGTTGGTGCAAGTGAGCCACAGAATCACCGGGAGTTTTGTCACTTTGTTGGCTTTTCCCTCTTGTTTTTCTCATTAAAGAGATTGAGTAGCTCCGCTGGAAGAGGCAAAAAGCACCAAGCCAGGCTTTGTCTGCGTGGAGAAACAGCAGGATTTGGAGAGGTGGACAAATCAGACAACTCCCCACAGCATTTTTCATCCCCAAAAGGAATTTGAAAAGGAGAAACAATTCCCTGCAGTGGAGAATGTTTAACCTGAGGCAGCTCAGTTCCTGCTCCAGCTGAAACCCCCCCAAACTGGGGGATAAAAACATTTCTTCTTCACATAAAACTGGGGGTTTGAAGGTGAAACCTTTGATTATTCCACGAGGATATTATTGTAATTATTATCACTGGTTTATTATCTCAGGTCCTGGCTGAGATTTCCCCTCCACCCCAAACCTGGCTGGCAGGTTTTAGGTTTTGCTCCAGCAGCACAGCAGAATTTCAGCTCTGCATCCATTGATCCTGCTAATTTGAGCCTCCTGGAAATCCAAGCAGGGATATTTATAAACCAGCATGTTCCAGACAAGGGCTGGCTGTATTTCTGTCTGTTTGTTTATTTATTTATAGGGCAAAGGGGAAAACGGGCACTCAAACCCTGGGCAGGGGCAGCTGAACACAGAAGTTGCTGGATGGAAATGCTGAAAATCAAATTTTTAGCCAGGAATTAAAGGAAATTATTTCGTATTTTCCCAGGATTGTATTTCCCTAGATTATGGACTTCAGTACTTAGAGCTGAAATTGTTTGTTTTTTGTTTTTTGGGTTTTTGTTTGTTTGTTTGTTTGTTTGTTTGTTTGTTTTGGTTGGTTGGGTGGGTTTTTTTGGCACAAAATGGCGCCCAAACTGGACACAAAATAGACACAAAATGGTCACAAAATGGTGCCCAAAATGGACACAAAATGGTCATAAAATGGTCACAAAATGGTCACAAAATGGTCACAAAATGGACACAAAATGGTGCCCAAAATGGGCACAAAATGGTCACAAAATGGACACAAAATGGTGCCCAAAATGGACACAAAATGGTCACAAAATGGACACAAAATGGACACAAAATGGTGCCCAAAATGGACACAAAATGGTCACAAAATGGGGCACAAAATGGGCACAAAATGGGCACAAAATTTTCTAATTGTAGCATAGAGTAAAAACTCTATGACTGAGGTTTTTTTCTTTGTAACATCTAAATTAACTCTATGACTGAGGTTTTTTTCTTTGTAACATCTAAATTAACCAAACCAGAACGTGGAGGGATCATCCTGCATTCCTGCGAGAGAAGATTGCTGATAAAGAACAATTGAACCTTTTTGGCCAAGAAGGATTTATGAGACCTGACCAGAGCAAAAGGAGCCCTGCACAGATAAAGAAACTGCAATACTTGGGAACTCTTGAAACAGATAAACAAAACAGATGTTTGAATATGCATTAGTCTCTTTTAAACATGAAACACAGAGATCCTTAAATACCAAGAAATCTGGAATAGGGGGTGTGTTGGTTTACACCTTCAGCTGAGTAGCTCTCTTCTTCTGTCTCCTAATTGTCTATTTTTATTTTATTTTTATAAATCAAAATATTTATTTATAAATAAATAAACATTTATCTAGATATAATTTTATATTAAATTTAGAATTTAATAAATTATAAATTCTATTCATTTATAATTTATTAAACTTATAAATGAATTTAAAAAGGCGAAACGTCGTTTTTCACGAGTTATTTATTGATCGGCTCCGGGAGCTGCAGGGATGAGGAGCGAGGACTTTTCTCGTTCCGCTGGGCCATGAAATTGCTGTGAAAACCCAAACCAGCATCCCCGGGTGTCCCCCGGCCCTCGAGGCGGCTCCTCCGCAGCTCCTCCGCTCGATGAGGAGGTGAAAAGGTGACAAATTCCCATTTATCGCCCACTTAGCAGCTGCCAGAGCTAATTGAGGGCGGCCACGGGTTGGTGATTCCTGAGGAATCGCTCCTGTTCTCCGTGAAAAGTGAGCTGAGGTTGTTCACTGCTCACTGCAAACTTTCACTCGCTGGTGGTACAAGAGACCCAAAATTCATTTTGATGTGGTGCAATTTGACCCGAAATTAAAGCGCTTTTACTCTTTTTTTTTTGAGTTATTTCAAGCTCTTTTCTGAAGCAAAGGAGGGAGATGTGCAGCGTCTTAATAAAAATAAATTTCAGGAATAAATCAAACTCTCAGGAATAAATACAACTCTCAGGAATGACCCCACCCACAGGAATAAATCGAACTCACAGAATAAATCCAACTCATCCCCACCACAGGAGTAAATCCCACCCACAAGAATAAATCGAACTCACAGAATAAATCCCACCCACAGGAGTAAATCACACCCACAAGAATAAATCCCACCCACAAGAATAAATCAAACTCTCAGGAATAAATCAAACTCACAGAATAAATCCAACTCACAGAATAAACCCCACCCACAGGAATAAATCCCTCCCACAGGAATAAATCCCACCCACAGGAATAAATCAAACTCTCAGGAATAAATCCAACTCACAGAATAAATCCCACCCATAAGAATAAATCCCACCCACAGGAATAAATCCCACCCACAACAATAAATCCCACCCACAGGAATAAATCCCTCCCACAGGAATAAATCCCACCCACAACAATAAATCCCACCCACAGGAATAAATCCAACTCTCAGGAATAAATCCCACCCACAGGAATAAATCCAACTCTCAGGAATAAATCCAACTCACAGAATAAATCCAACTCACAGAATAAACCCCACCCACAGGAATAAATCCCACCCACAGGGAGATTTCCTAACCAAAGGCCACAGCCCTGTGTCACCTGCAGGGGACACACCTGGGATGGCATCCAGGGGCACCTTTGTCCCCTGCAGATCCCATTAACTCCCCGTGGGCAGAACATTCTGTCTGGGAGGAGGAGGCTGCAGCTTTGTTGTGCTCCTGGAGATGCCTCTAAGTGCTTTCCTTCCTTATTTGCCTG
The DNA here is from genome assembly GCA_017589585.1 of Phylloscopus whistleri. Classification (NCBI taxonomy): domain Eukaryota; kingdom Metazoa; phylum Chordata; class Aves; order Passeriformes; family Phylloscopidae; genus Phylloscopus; species Phylloscopus whistleri. The sequence continues at coordinate 63,284 of JADMLD010001300.1, read as the reverse complement.
ATTTGAACCCCTTCCAGCGCTCGAATGCAGCAAAAATGACATTTAGGCAGCAAATTGGGACAGAACTCGGAGGTTCTGAGCTCTCCTGGAAGCTCTGTGGAAGGACGGGGGTGAAAAAAAATTTATTAAATGTTCTTTCAAAAGCCATAAAATTTGGCTGCTGTGAGAACACAAATGTTATAAAGTTTCTCTGTGTCTATAAATGAGATAAACTGAGTTTTGGTCTTGGTTGTTGGTTTTTTTTTTCCTCTTCTGGAAATTGCAGCGTGACCTGAGAAAGGTGGAAAGTAAAGATCAGCTGGAAATTATTCCAAACCTTCTACCTCTCTTTTTTTTTTTTTTTTCCTTCTGATTATGGTTTAAGGGGGAGAAGAAGGTTTAAGGGGATTTTTAGGTGATTTTTAGGTGATTTTTAGGGGATGTTTAGGTGATTTTGAGGTGATTTTTAGGGGATTTTTGGGGGATTTTTAGGTGATTTTTAGGTGATTTTGGGGTGATTTTTAGGGGATTTTTAGGTGATTTTTGGGGGATTTTGCGGGAATTTTGGGGGGATTTTTAGGTGATTTTTAGGTGATTTTGGGGTGCTTTTGCGGGAATTTTGGGGGGATTTTTAGGTGATTTTTAGGTGATTTTGGGGTGATTTTGAGGGGATTTTTAGGTGATTTTGGGGGGATTTTGCGGGAATTTTGGGGCGATTTTTAGGTGATTTTGGGGTGATTTTTAGGGGATTTTTAGGTAATTTTTGAGTGATTTTTGACTGCTTCAAGAACACGAGCAGATTCCCATGAAAACCAACCGAGCCTGGAATCCATGGGACCGTTCTTTCTTTGGCTCAGAGGTCAGGAAATTCAATTAGAAGCTGCCCGGCGCTGCGGGAAGGAGCTGGACTGTGCTCAGAGAGCTCCAAGGTGCCTCTGACATCCTTCGCACGCACCCGGGAGGGGGAGAGGAGCCCGGCACCTCCCCGATGTTCCCGGGGATGGAATCCCAACACCCTGCAGGGCAAGGAGGGGCTGAGCTGGAACAGAGACTGGGTAGAGGTGGAGGATAAAGCAGAGATTGATTGAAAGGGTTTTAGGGTACGGCTTGGGCAGGAGAAGAGACTGGATACGGCTGCACACAAGGTGGGCATAAAATGGGCAAAAAATGGACACAAAATGGGCACAAAATGGACCCAAAATAGATACAAAATGGTGCTGAAAATGGGCACAAAATGGACCCAAAATGAACCCAGAATGGACACAAAATGGACCCCAAATAGATACAAAATGGTGCCCAAAATGGACACAAAATGGTGCCCAAAATGGACACAAAATGGTCACAAAATGGTGCCCAAAATGGGAACAAAATGGGCACAAAATGGTCACAAAATGGGCCCAAAATAGGCATAAAATGGTCACAAAATGGTCACAAAATGGTGCCCAAAATGGGCACAAAATGGACACAAAATGGACCCCAAATAGATACAAAATGGTGCCCAAAATGGTCACAAAATGGTGCCCAAAATGGGAACAAAATGGGCACAAAATGGACACAAAATGGGCACAAAATGGGCATAAAATGGTCACAAAATGGTCACAAAATGGTGCCCAAAATGGGCACAAAATGGACACAAAATGGTGCCCAAAATGGTGCCCAAAATGGGCACAAAATGGACACAAAATGGACACAAAATGGTCACAAAATGGACAAACGGTCACCAGGTCTCACACTCTGATCAGTTTGGGTCCATTTGCATATTGGGGTTTAATTGCCCAATTCCAGCTTCAGGTTGTGAGGTCCCATCCTTCCTGTCCCTCCCTCCAGCCCCCCTTGTTTGTGCTGTGGGGCTGAAAGTTGTCCTTGGTGTGCAGCAGGGCCAGGATTTGTTTTGTGTCCCTGCTCGAGTGACCCCGAATGTGAGCTCAGAGCTGCACCCTGGGCAGCACAGAACCTGAAAAACACCAGAGCTCAAACTCCAGGCGTCATCATCAACCTCAAATCCCCAGGGAAAATCTTCTGGGTTTTGGGGATTTTCCTCCAAAGCTGAGCATGGGTGGAGCAGGGTCCCCCCGAGCACAGGGATATGAAGAGGGAGCTCCGTGCTGAGAAATCTCAACCTGAGAAATCTCCAGGAGAAATTTACAGGAAGGAAAAAGAAACCTTTGGAACCTTGAGATGAAATAAAAAAAACCCCTCAGTCTGCTGCTAAAAATGGCTGGGAAAATGAAATTTGATTTGGAGATATTTGAAAGAACCTGAGAGGAATAAATCTTGCTTTACTTATTTTTTTATTTTCAGCAAATGATGCAAGTTCTAAATGTACACAAAAGGCCAAATAGTTGTTGGAAAAATAAAAACATCAGTATAAAGCTTGGTTTTGTTGTGGTGATTTTCAGCTTGAAAAGTCAGTTTAATTCTAACATGAGCAAATAAAGTCTGAAAGACACAAAACTTGAAATTGTGTTGCACCCGGCTGGGGCTGCTCCTGCTCCCTCACTCCGTGGCAGAGTTGAGGCTTTTATATTTTTATCGAGGCCCATTTGCATTTTCAGAGCTGAAAATAAATCAGTTTAAGAGAATTTTCTTTTTTTCCCCTGTCTGGCCTGAGCCCCTGGTAGCTGAAAACTTCTGAAATTGCTTTGAAAACGAGGCCAGAATTAACACAAAGCAGCAAAAACCCCTCCCCTGGGGAGGAAAAATGTGACATTAATTTGTGGTTGCGTCACACTCTGATTTCATCACTGCAGGGTTTGGGAGTTAAAATGAAATAGTGGGTGGAAAACTTGGCCTCTGCATCGAGGATTCAAGGGCAAGATCAAATCATCTCCACTTCCAGGCCTTTGGCTGTCACGTGGGAGGCAAATCAAGCAGAATTCCATCCAGCAATAAATAAATTTTCGGTCTGAAGGGCTCAGCCAAAGCCTGAGGAGGTCTGGGGCTGTCTGGGTTGGTGATTTCAGCTCAGTGCTGGTCAAATCTTCACCTGAGCGACGTCACTGGGCAGGATTTCGTGGGTTCTGACCCTTGAACTCCATCCCTGCCCACAAACATCTCCGACCCAGGGTGGCTTTTCCAAGGCAGTCGGGCGGATTGATGGGAAATGAAAGATCAGAAGGAAAAACAGCACAGCCAAATAAAATAATCATAAAATTCCAGAGTGGTCTGGGTGCCAAGGGAACTTAAATCCCATCCAGTGCCACCCCTGCCATGGGCAGGGACACCTCCCAGTGTCCCAAATTATCCCAGCCTGGCCTTGGGCACTGCCAGGGATCCAGGGGCAGCCACAGCTCCTCTGGGAATTCCATCCCAGCCCCTCCCCACCCTCCCAGGCAGGAATTCCTCCCTCACTCCATTTTTGGGTGCCCCTCTCTGCATCCTTCTCTTCATCGTCCTCAGCTTCCATCTCCTTCCTCTTCCACCCTTGAATGATCAGCCTTGTCCTTCCTCTCTGCACCATCCTCATCCTCAGCTCCCACCTCCCTGTGTTATCAGCTTTGTTCTTCCTCTCTGCATCATCATCCTCATCATCCTCATCCTCAGCTCCCATCTCCTGCTCCACCCCTGAGTTATCAGCTTTGTTCTTCCTCTCTGCATCCTCCTCTTCATCCTCCTCCTCCTCTTCCTCATCATCCTCCTCATCCTCAGCTCCCATCTCCTGCTCCACCCCTGAGTTATCAGCTTTGTTCTTCCTCTCTGCATCCTCCTCATCCTCATCATCCTCAGCTCCCACCTCCCTGTGTTACCAGCTTTGTTCTTCCTCTCTGCATCATCATCCTCATCATCCTCGGCTCCCACCTCCATCCTCTTCCACCCCTGAGTTATCAGCCTTGTTCTTCCTCTCTGCATCCTCATCCTCATCATCCTCATCCTCCTCCTGCTCCTCATCATCATCCCCATCCTCGGCTGCCATCTCCCTCCTCTTCCACCCCTGAGTTGTCCTCTTTGTTCTTCCTCTCTACATCCTCCTCATCCTCATCCTCCTCATCCTCAGCTCCCATCTCCTGCTCCACCACTGAGTTATCACTTTTGTTCTTCCTCTCTCATCATCCTCCTCCTCCTCATCATCCTCATCCTCAGCTGCCACCTCCCTGTGTTATCAGCCTTGTTCTTCCTCTTTACATCCTCCTCATCCTCAGCTCCCACTTCCTGCTCCACCCTGAGTTATCACTTCTGTTCTTCCTCTCTGCATCCTCATCCTCATCCTCCTCATCCTCAGCTCCCATCTCCTGCTCCACCACTGAGTTATCACTTTTGTTCTTCCTCTGTGTATCCCCATCCTCATCCTCCTCCTCCTCATTGTCATCATCCTCCTCATCCTCAGCTCCCATCTCCCTGTGTTTTCAGCTTTGTTCTTCCTCTCTGCATCCCCATCCTCATCATCCTCATCATGATCCTCATCATCCTCAGCTCCCACCTCCCTGCTTTTCCACCCCTGAGTTATCAGCTTTGTTCTTCCTCTCTGCATCTTCCTCCTCATCATCCTCCTCCTCATCATCCTCATCCTCATCATCCTCATCCTCCTCATCCTTAGCTCCCACCTCCTGCTCCACCCCTGAGTTATCACCTCTGTTCTTCCTCTCTGCATCTTCCTCCTCATCATCCTCATCCTCAGCTCCCACCTCCCTGCTTTTCCACCCCTGAGTTTTCAGCTTTGTTCTTCTTTCTTTTTTTTTTTTTTTTCCTTTCAAACCAGGGTTTGGTTTGGTTTTTCTTTCTTTTTTATTTTTTCCTTCCAACCCGGGATTTGGGTTTTTGGGTTTCTCTTTTCTTTTTTTTTTTTTTTCTTTTCCCTTTCCTGGTCCAAAGAGGGGGAGGAGGGAGGAAAGCACAAAAAAAAAAAAAAAACCAACTGCAGCACTGCTGGTGGTGGGCATCATCTGCAGGCTGATGTCAGATCTGCTCATGCTGACCTAGATGTCCCCACGGGCTCTGCTCCACGCTGCAGACACTGCAGAGAGATGGGTGGGGTTTCTGCATCGGGGGGGAGAGAAAAAAATAAAAATTCCTGGTGGAGAATAAAGAGATTTAAAGATAAAATCCCGCCCTGGCCAGGCAGAGAGAGGCTGTGGGTTTGGAGAAACGCTGCATTTTTAGCAGTTTTTTTGTTTGTTTTAGAACAAATGCTTTTTTATTTCTTGGTGGGCAAAGGCAAATTCTCATTTCTCCTTCCCTGCCCAGGCGGATTTTGTTTCTGTTTTTTATTCTTCTTTTATTTTCTTTATTCTTCTTTTATTTTCTTTCTTCTTCTTTTAATTTCTTCTTCTTTTATTCTCACCCCAGGAATGAGAGAATTGGCCCCAAAATCTAAAAATCTGAAGCAGAAATCCCCAATTCCTGGTGGAGAATAAAGAGATTTAAAGATAAAATCCCGCCCTGGCCAGCCAGAGAGAGGCTGTGGGTTTGGAGAAATGCACTGAAAGGAAGGAATGTGTGGATTATTTTTATATTTCTGTGGTGCAGATGGATTTTAAAAGTCATCCTGGAGAGAGTTTCTGCTGCTTCTGTTTCACAAAGTGGCTGGTGGCACTCAGCAGGCAGGGGCAGGAGAGGAGGGTTCAGCAACCCCAAATGTTCTTCCCACAGAAGGAAAACTTATTTCCACACAGTTGGTTTTCACTGTTAATGCATTTTTAGCAGGTTTTTTGTTTTAAAACAATTTTTTTTTTATTTCTTGGTGGGCAAAGGCAAATTCCCATTTCTCCTTCCCTGCCCAGGAGGATTTTGTTACTGCTTTTATTCTTCTTTTATTTTCTTTCTTCTTCTTTTATTTTATTCTTCTTTTATTCTCACCCCAGGAATGAGAGAATTGGCCCCAAAATCTAAAAATCTGAAGCAGAAATTCCCCACCCTGCCTGCAGAAGCAGCTCCTGGCCCCAAGCTGGGCTCGGTTTCACCAAAACCCCCAAATTTCTCCCCAACATTGGGGACCCAGCCCAGCCCTGGCAGGGCTCTGCAGTGCTAATTAGGATAATTAATGGGCTGCCACCACGCAGGCCATTAATTAGAGAATAACATAAAAAATATTAGAGTATAGAAAATACAGAATAATATAAAATATTAGAATATAGAAAATATAGAACATAAAAATATTAGAATATAGAAAATACAGAATAATATAAAATATTAGAATAGAGAAAATATAGAATAATATTAAAATATTAGAATATAGAAAATATAGAATAATAAAAAATAGAATATAGAAAATGTAGAATAATATAAAAATATTAGCATGTAAAATATAGAATAACATAAAAATAATGGAACATAGAAAATACAGAATAACATAGAGATATTAGAATATAGAAAATGAAGAATAACATAAAAATAGAATAGAGAAAATACAGAATAACATAAAATAAAAATAAAAATAGGATCATACATGAATATAGAATCTCTGTGTTCCTACTCCATCCTACCCCCAGCGGGTGCTTCAGCATAAATATAAATATATATATATATGAATAGATTTATATTTATTTATGTTTATTTATGGAAATGCTCACGCTGGAGTTTGGCTGCAGAAAACAAAAGGTGAGCAGGGAAAGGGGCCCAGGCTGAGCTGGGATCAGGGGGAGCTCAGAGAGGGAACAGCAGCAGCAAATCCCCCCCAGCAGCAGATCCATTTCCATTCAAAGAGCTCAAAGATGCATTTCCAGTGGCAGGAAAAGCTGCAAACTGCAGCTGTGCAGGAGCAGGGTGGGGATTGAGGCTTTTCTTGCTCCACTGCAGGAAAAACCCTGCACCTGCTGCTGCTGCTGCTGCTGCTGGAGGGATGCAGCAGGTGCAGGACGTGGCCAGAATGAACCAGGCTGCAGCTGCTCCTCTGCAGCTCCCCTGCAGCTCCTCCTGCAGCTCCTCTGCTGCCCCTCTGCAGCTCCTCTGCAGCCACTGCCTCCCCAGCAGGCTCTTACAAACCCCAGCCTGGTGCTCAGTGCAGGGAATGCAGCTGCAGGGCCCGGGTGTCCTGATGGAGCTGGAGGAGGAGAGGTTTGGGTGGGATTTTGGGGAAGGGATTCACCCCTGGGAGGGTGGGGAGGGGCTGGGCTGGAATTCCCAGAGCAGCTGTGGCTGCCCCTGGATCCCTGGCAGTGCCCAAGGCCGGGTTGGGATAATTTGGGACAGTGGGAGGTGTCCCTGCCATGGCAGGGGTGGCACTGATGGGATTTAAATCCCTTCCAACCCAACCCAACTCAACCCAACCCAACCCAACCCATTCCATCATGAGTGTGTGAAAGAACCAGGCAGACACATGAAAAACACCAAGTTTGCTTTTTTTCCTTGCCTTTTTTTTTTAGGTTTTTTTTTTTTTTTTTTTGGTGCATCTGAACCCCACTTGGCCAAGAGAAAAGATTTTTTTTGTGTGTGTTTTTTATTTTTTTCTTTTTAAAATTTCAACGCCCCGTCCCAAACCATCGCCACGTTCTAACCCAGCGTGCAAATTGCCATCCACAACATATGGAGGGAACAGATGGGAGGGAACTTCCTGCAAGCCATGGGAGAGAGGGGAGAAAATGAAAAAAAAAAAAAAAACAAAAAAAAAACAGCTAGAGAGAAAAAAAAATAAATTAAAAACACTTAGTGACAATTTACACTTACAAACCAGTGAAAAAAAAAACAGATAAAAAATATTTTAAAAATTATATATATATATATAAAATAGGAGCAGGCAAGAAGACATCCACGTGTGGCTGTGCAAGGAGAAGCTGTGGGTGCTGCAGGAGATTTGGATTCAGGAAGGACATGGAGGGGCTGGGGTGAGTCCAGGGCAGGGAACGGAGCTGGGGAAAGGTTTGGGGCACCAGGAGGGGCTGAGGGAGCTGGGGAAGGGGCTCAGCCTGGAGAAAAGGAGGCTCAGGGGGGCCCTTGTGGCTCTGCACAGCTCCTGCCAGGAGGGGACAGCCGGGGGGGATTTGGGATCTGCTCCCAGGGCACAGGGACAGGAGCAGAGGGAACGGCCCCAGGCTGGGCCAGGGGAGGCTCAGCTGGGACAGCAGCAGGAATTTCTTCCTGGAAAGGGCTGTTAAATATAGGAAGGGATTGCCCAGGGAGGGTTGGAGTCCCCATCCCTGGAGGTGTCCAAGGAACACCTGGAGGTGACACTCAGCGCTCCGGGCTGGGGACAAGGTGGGGATCAGGCACAGCCTGCACTTGCTGATCCTGGAGCTCTCTCCCAGCCTGATGTGCCAAAATTTGCTGAATTTTCCAGGCTGGAGCTGGCCAAAGAACACAGTGAGAACAGCGGTGCCACTGCTCCCTTTTAAATGCAAATCCAGCAGCGATTTACCCTGAAAACCCCAAGAGGAAAGGAAGAAGGAGAGGGAACGGTCCCAGGCTGGGCCAGGGGAGGCTCAGGGTGGGCAGCAGCAGGAATTTCCCCATGGAAAGGGAGCTCAGGCCTTGGAAGTGCCCAGGGAGGGTTGGATCCCCATCCCTGGAGGTGTCCAAGGAGGACCTGGAGGTGGCACTCGGTGACAAGGTGGGGATCTAGGGTTGGGCTCAGTGGTCTGGGAGGGCTTTTCCAAGCTGAATTCTGTGATTCCATGAGATCCAGCCATGGCCAGGCTGGCGTTTGCTGTAGCCCAGAGCAGGAGCAGCAGGAGCTCCCCAGCCCCAGCAGTGACCAAAGCAGCAGAGCTGGTTCTGGCTCTCTGCCTCCAGCCTTCGTGTTTTCCACCCTCTCTTGCTTTTCCTGGTCCTAAACTGCAGCTGGATAAAACCCTCAAGGTTCCTGTGGCAGATTTCTCATCCCTGCTGGGCCTGATCCCCTGAAACACCCGGAGCTCTGTGAGCCCAGCCCTGGCCCCAGAACAAACTGAATCAATGATGCAAGAGCTCAGGAAACCTCTCCCTGCTGGGGCCAGGAGCAGTGCCAGCACTCAAGGACAGGGTTTAGGGCCACTGCTGGCTCTCCAGGGGGGTTGATCACATCTCAGGGACAGGCAAAGTGAGGTAATCAGAAGGAAGGTGACTTCCCCAAGCGCCAGGACTGGGAATGAGCCCAGATCCCCTCATCCCTGACCCCCCTGCTCCACTCAGAGCTCCCCAAACTCTGCCCAAATCGGCAAAAACCACCTTTGAACCCACGGACTGACAGCTCTCTTGTAAATCCCACAAACAGGATTCCCAAAGCTACACCACGCACGTGATGGATGGAGCGAGTCTGCCTTACCACAGAGCAAAACCGGGCTTAAAAAAAACCAAAAAAACCCCACTCGGGAGTCTTTCCACGTCCCCTTCCTTTTGGCAGCTCTGATCCAGGAGAGGATGACATCACCCGTCTGCAGCTCAGGATGCAGCAGCAGCATCCCGGAGCCTGCAGTGCCTCCCCGGAGCGCCTGGATGTGCATCCCGTTCCCGGGGAGATGAATCCAGCCTGGGCTGGCGGGATGACTCAGGGAGCTGGAGCCGGGCTCGGTCCCCGCTCCCTGCGCCGGCAATGAGATCCCCCTGATTTATTTCATCCGCAGTAATTAAGGCGGCTGCTCCCCTTCACCGCCGCCACGCCGGGAAAGGTTTAAAAATAACCCCAGGAAAACAGCAGCGGGGCTGGGCAAGAAAAGTGCTCTGCGTGGGGAGAATTTCGCTCAGGGAACAATCCCTGCTGCTCGGGGGCCCTGCCAGAGCCCAGCCCGCAGGAGAAAGCTGATTTTATTTCGGGGTTTCACCCTCAGCACCCCCTCAGGTTGTGCCGAACCCCGAGCCCCCGGCGCAGCAATTGCGGGATCGCCAGGGAACCCCGAGGTTTCTCCCCACAGGAGCCGCGCCCAGGCTGGAATTCCTGCGGCTCCGCGGGAGCTCCGGCCTCGCACACCCGAGGCACCGCCCGGGGCAGCTGCGGGTGCTGCAGTCACTGATCCGCCCTGGGATCTGGGGGGAATCCCTGCGGGAGAGCCCCCGGCCCCGCCGGGAACGGGAATCGGGCTGGCTGCGGCATTCCTGGGGTGAGGAACAGCCCTGGAACGGGACCGGGCTGGCTGCGGCATTCCTGGGGTGAGGAACAGCCCTGGAAGGGGAACCGGGACGGGAACCAGGATGGGAACCAGGATGGCTGCAGCATCCCAGGAGATGAGGAGCAGCCCCAGCCCTGCCGGGAACGGGACCGGGCTGGCTGCGGCATCCCTGGGGTGAGGAACAGCCCTGGAAGGGGAACCGGGACGGGAACCAGGCAGGCTGCAGCATCCCTGGAGAGGAGGGGCTCAGGAACAGCCGCCGGCCCGACCGGGAACGGGACCGGGATGGCTGCGGCATCCCTGGGGTGAGGAACAGCCCCAGCCCCACCTGGGATGGGAACCGGGCTGGCTGTGTTATCCCTGGGGCTCGGGAACAGCCCTGGAACAGGAACCAGGCTGGCTGCGGCATCCCTGGGGGTGAGGGGCTCAGAAACAGCCCTGGAAGGGTAACCGGGCTGGCAGCAGCATCCCTTGAGAGGAGGGGCTCAGGAACAGCCCCAGCCCAGCCGGGAACGGGGACCGGGCTGGCTGCAACATCCCTGGGATGAGGGGCTCAGGAACAGCCCTGGAACAGGAATCGGGCTGGCTGCGGCATCCCTGGGGATGAGGAACAGCCCCAGCCCCACCTCAGATGGGAACCGGGCTGGCAACAGCATCCCTTGAGAGGAGGGGCTCAGGAACAGCCCCAGCCCTGCCTGGGATGGGAGCCGGGCTGGCTGCGGCATCCCTGGGGCTCAGGAACAGCCCTGGAACGGGAATCGGGCTGGCTGCAGCACCCCTTGAGATGAGGAACAGCCCTAGCCCCTCCTGGGATAGGAACCGGGCTGGCTGCGGCATCCCTGGGGCTCAGGAACAGCCCCAGCCCTGCCTGGGTTGGGAACTGGGCTGGCTGCAGCATCCCCAGGGGATGAAGGGCTCAGGAACAGCCCTGGGATGGGAACCGAGCTGGCTGCAGCATCCCTGGGGCTCAGGAACAGCCCTGGAACAGGAACCAGGCTGGCTGCAGCATCCCCAGGGCTCAGGAACAGCCCCAGCCCTGCCTGGGATGGGAACTGGGCTGGCTGCAGCATCCCCAGGGGATGAAGGGCTCAGGAACAGCCCTGGGATGGGAACCAGGCTGGCTGCAGCATCCCTGGGATGAGGGGCTCATGAACAGGAACAGGAACCAGGATAACTGCAGCATGCCTGGGGCTCAGGAACAGCCCTGGAATGGGAACCGAGCTGGCTGCAGCATCCCTGGGGCTCAGGAACAGCCCTGGAATGGGAACCGAGCTGGCTGCAGCATCCCTGGGGCTCAGGAACAGCCCTGGAATGGGAACCGGGCTGGCTGCAGCATCCCCGGGGCTCAGGAACAGCCCTGGAACAGGAACCAGGCTGGCTGCAGCATCCCCGGGGCTCAGGAACAGCCCCAGCCCCGCCAGGAACGGGAACCAGGCCCCAAAAGAACCAAGGGATAAAGACATCCCTGGCATTTCGCTGTGTTTCTTTTCCCAGCCAGAACAAAATTACACTGAAATTCCTATTTATTTCCAGGATGTGCTCTATCCACAACAGCTATTTATTATCCTAATTACAGCGGGGCTTGCAGAGCAACAAATCCTGTGCGTTATTAAAGCCTGGGGGTTTGTAATGGGTAAATATCATCCCAAGGAGGTGCAGGGACATCACACTTGGAAACCAGAAACAGCCCAGTGGATCAGCAGCCTTGAAAATCTGGGGAGAGAAAAATAAAAAATAAAAATAAAATAAAATAAAATATATATATATATATATAAAAAAATAAAAATAAAATAAAATAAGTAAAAATAAAAATAAAAATAAAAAATAAAAGTAAAAATAAAAATAAAAGTAAAAATAAAAATAAAAGTAAAAATAAAAAACTTAAAAATAAAAATAAATAATAAATATAAATATAAATATAAATATAAATATAAAAAATAAAAATAAAAATAAAAATAAAAATAAAAATAAAAATAAAAATAAAAATGATACTAAGCTGCGAAATCATGATTTCCATTAGGAAATATCTGCTTTTTGGAGGGGTTTATTTGTCTTTAAAATCCCCCCCAGTGGGGCTTGGGAAGGGCAGAAATGAGCCCAGAGCTCCCAGTCCCTGCTCGGTGGGGAGGCTGTTAATGGGTTTTTCAGAGGTGAGGCTCAGGGCACCCCAGGGAGGCTCCTAAAAGGCTGTGCAGGATGGACTGGATGCAGGAAAACCTCCCCCAACCCCTCAGCCAGGGGGTGAAATGCATTTGTGCAGAATTACGGGCAGGGCAGGGGAAGGGCTGAGCTCAGCATCCAGCAGCAGCCAGGTGGAGGAGGAGGTGTTGCTGTGGCCAGGGAACAGAGGGGAAGTGGAGCAGGAGGGGGAGAAAAGCAGGATTTCAACACCACAAGTTCAGGTAATTTCCTGGAGGTTGCTCTGAAAAAATCCCAGGCTCGTGCAAACTCAGATCTGCACCAAGAGCCAACGTTTCCCTGCATTTTCCATAGGAGAATTCACCATGAATCTGGATTAGAAATAAAGCAAATGAAGTGTGGGTGATCACAAAAATGAATGTATTTTTATTTTTATTTTTATTTTTATTTTTATTTTTATTCTTATTCTTATTCTTATTCTTATTCTTATTCTTATTCTTATTCTTATTTTTATTCTTATTTTTATTTTTATTGTGGGTTTTTTTCCCTTTTAAATAAAGCTGCTTTGAAGAGCCCTGACAATCAGCACCACCCCCCCATTTTGGGTCTCCTCTGTGGGATCCGAGTGCCAGAGCTGATCTCCCCCCAAAAAATCCCAAAGAGAACAGAACAAAAGCAGATTAAACCTTGATATTTATTATTTTTTTCCCCTTTAAAATCCAATTTGACCCAAAGGCCTGGAGTTTGCAGCCAATTCCAGCCACACCTGAGCCATCCGGGGGGAGTTGGGATCCTCCAGGAATCCCCTGCTCTGGACCCCCCCATGGAATTTCTTGTCACATTTCAGCATTTCAGGCTGATTGATTGTGTTTGCTGTGGTTTAATGAGCCCTCAGCTGGGATCAGGGCTGGAAAAGCCCAGCTGAATATTGATATTTCAGTCACTGCAGGCCCTGGCCAGGTGGGTTTAGAAATGAGGGGGCAGAGCTCCACATCTGAGCAGGACTAAAAATAATAATAATAATAAAAAAAAATAAAAATAAAAATAAAATTAAAAATAAAAATAAAATAAAAACAAAAAAATAAAAATAAAAATAAAAACAAAAATAAAAATAAATAAAAATAAATATAAAAATATAAAAATAAAAATAAATAAAACTAGAAAATATAAATATAAATATAAATATAAATATAAATATAAAAATAAAATATTATAATAATAATAATAATAATAATAATAATAATAATAATAATAATACAATTTCTTCCTCCTGGAATAAACTGGGAGCTCAGGATCCTTTTTTTTTTTTTTTTAATGTGTCTTGTGGCTGCTGTCAGATTTCCCTGCCACCATCAGGTTTTTGCATCCTCCCATTTCCTGCCCGTCTCTAACTGAAATGAAAGAGTTCTTCAACCAAAAAAATCCAGACCCTCATTGGAAAAAATAGATTTATTCTTATTCCTGGATGGAAATACCAGTGAAGGATCAACTATTGGCCTTTGGAGCAGATGCTCAGCACCCTGAAAACCAAATCCCAAATAAATCAGTTAATTTATGGCAGCACCCACACCTTTCCCTCCCTCAGGCTAATTGGATCGATACAGAAACGCTGGAAGGAGATTATTTTTTTTTTCTCTTTCCCAATGATCAGCTCATCAGCAAAAACGTTCATCAGTGGCTGACGTTTGCCTGAGCAGGAGGAAATGGCTCCAGGAGATCATTAAACCTCCTCGCTGCTCTCTGGTTTGGGGGAGCCCACTGCCCTTCCCCTCTGAGGAGCCTTCTCCATCACTGATCCAATTAACGGATTCCTGATACGGCCAGGTGGAATTTCCTGCTGGTGGATGAGAAATAATGAGATTTAGCAGCGAAATCCCACCATGGGATTAGAGGCACCAGCCCCGGGTAACCCCTTTTTGTGCAGCGTCCCCAATTTTTGTGCAGTGCCCCCAAATTTTTGTGCAGTGCCCCCAAATCTTTGTGTAATGACCCCAAATTTCTGTGCAGTGCCCCCAATTTTTGTACAATGACCCCAAATTTCTGTGCAGTGCCCCCAGTTTTTGTACAACGCCCCCAAATTTTTGTGCAGTGTCCCCAATTTTTGTGCAATGACCCCAAATTTTTGTGCAGTGGCTCCAAGTTTTTGTACAATGCCCCCAATTTTTGTGCAATGACCCCAAATTTTTGTGCAGTGGCTCCAAGTTTTTGTGCAGTGCCCCCCAGTTCCCAACGCCTGAGCTCCTGCAGTGACCTGCAGGTTTCAGCCCAAGGACATCTGAACCTGCTCCACTTCTCCTTTAACGCTGTAGGTCCTGTCCCTGGCACAGCCGCAGCTGCACGGGGAGGTTCAGGTGCCAAACTCCAGAGGGACAGGACAGCTCTGGGTGGGTGGGAGCTCCAAATGCTCCAGGTCCATGGGCAGGGGCACATTTCCTGTCCCAGGTTGCTCCAAGCCCAGATCCTGAGGACCCTTCCCTTCCCTTCCCTTCCCTTCCCTTCCCTTCCCTTCCCTTCCCTTCCCTTCCCTTCCCTTCCCTTCCCTTCCCTTCCCTTCCCTTCCCTTCCCTTCCCTTCCCTTCCCTTCCCTTCCCTTCCCTTCCCTTCCCTTCCCTTCCCTTCCCTTCCCTTCCCTTCCCTTCCCTTCCCTTCCCTTCCCTTCCCTTCCCTTCCCTTCCCTTCCCTTCCCTTCCCTTCCCTTCCCTTCCCTTCCCTTTCTTTTGCTTATATTTTTCTCCCTTCTCCTGCTTTCCTTCCTTTCACTTTTCTCCCCTCTCCCTTCCATTCCGCTCTTTTCCCTCTCTCTCCCATTTCCTCCCCCTGCCCTGCTGGCTCCTCACACCCCCCAGCCACCAACAAAATCTGTTTTACCACGAAGATCAAGAGAAGAGCTCCCTCCCAGCCCCTGCAGCAGACAGAAGGGCTGACAGGACAGATTTACCCCACACAACCCCCACGGAACCCCCGAGGGCTGGGAAGGGGCTGGAGCAGCACCCGTGTTGGGGAAGATGAAAAAGGAAAGCCTGATAAATACGACTGCTCAGGTTTTGAGAATGTGAAACTTGTAAGTAAAATAAAATTGAAAGCAAGTTTCGATGTCTAAAGCCTCAGTTACTTGACAGCTGGAGAACAACAGTGTGGCTGCTGAAAGTAATTAATCCCCTTTTGATTAAACAATGCCCTGCTCCTCACCAAGAGCCCAAGGCTCAGAGCAGACCCCACCAGCTTGGCAGAAGGGGTCCAAAGAGTCGTTTTTAGGGTTTAAAATATAACACAGTGTGGTCATGGAATGATTCTTACAGGCTGTGTGTGAATGCTGTAGGGTTTGTGTCTTGTGCTGGATTGGTTGGTGTCAGTCAGAATGTTCTGCTGAAGAGGATTTAATGGATTGCAAGGGGAACTTTGCTCTCTTAACTTCTCTTCAGCTCCTCTCTTACTCCTCTTACTTCGCTCTCTTGCTCTTCTCTCTCTCTGCCCTGAGCTGCAGCTGCAGCTCCCAGCAGGGCCCCTTCACCCAGGCCCTGTGCAATAAACCCCTGCTCCAAGAGCAGCCCTTGTAGCAGAATTTTTTAGGGAATGAGAGATTTTGGGATCAGAGTTGAACTACCCCAAACTGGGCCTCAGTCTCAGGCCTGTCTGGAGGTAGACAGACATGTGGCGCAGCTGTAAATTCATCTTAAGGTGTGTTTAAGTTTTAGATAGCACAGTTATAGTGTGGTTGTGGTGCCTTCCTTAAGGGCAAAGTTATTTACATTCCTTTCTACACTGAATACCAATTAGAAAACACCTGTAACTGTAAATTATTTGAAACTGTATTTAACCCCCCTGACCGGAAGAATAAGAGGAGAATGCATGATCTAACCAAATTGGTCGTACGTGTGTTGCTCCTGTCCAGTTTCCCATTTTAATTAAGAGTTCCCTGGTTTCAAGCCCTGACTCCAGAGATCTCCCATCCCCGTCCTCCACAGTTCCCACAACCCGGACCACCAAACCCCCGTCCCTGAGACTCCCCAGGTGTCCCCACACACAGATCAACCGCCCGGCCGCCTTTTCTACCTGAGCAGCCCCGCTCCTCCCTCCCCAGCACCGGCTGCTGCTGCTGCTGCTGCTGGGGGCCATCAATATTTCAGGAGTGGGAGCTGCAGGGAGAGGCAGGCACGCAATGTGTCAGAGGCACTTAGTGCAGGGCAGCTGCCGCGCTCACCCGAGGAGACCCTGGGGCGCGGGGCGTGGGCAGGGTTCGGTGCAGGAGCCCATCCTGCTGTGGAAGCTGTGCCCAGGAAGCTGTGCTTCCTGCCCAGGAAGCTGTGCCTCGTCAGCCCTGGAGAGTGGAGAGATCCCTGGAAACGGGGAAAGGTCCCTCCTGTGTTGTCTGGGTTTTTGCCGTTCTTCTCTGTCCCCTTTAAGGAGTTTGTAAAAGTCTCATTTTTAGCCTTCTGTGTTTTTGGAGTCAGATACAATTTCGTATAAACAAGCCACTTGTTATTGTAAAATCTAGCGATGTTTACATTCTTTTCATAAGGAGGAGACTGTAGATGGACTGTTGCATGTTCCAGTGTAGCTGGAGAAGAAGATTTTCTTCCTCCAATCCATGGTCACTGCTGGAGTTCGATAAACGTTGAATCTGTAAATAAAGTTTTCTCTTTTCCGCCTCAAACATTGCAAGGTGTGGGTGTGAGCTCTTTATGTTGAAAGCGACACTCCTGGAGCGCGGCGAGGAGAGCCTCCCTGCCACGGGCCTTTGCAGACACCTGGTAATGTGTCTTGGGTTTTGTTGTTCTGTTGGTTGGTTCAGTTGGTGTCACCCTGTTCAGCCCCTGCTCGCCATATACACACCCTTCTGGAATGTTCTCCCTTCCCTTGGGAGAATCCATTGGGTTAATTTTGGATATACACACCCTTCTGGAATGTTCTCCCTTCCCTTGGGTTGGGTTGTTTTTGCATATACACACCCTTCTAGAATGTTCTTCCTTCCCTTGCACCCTGTTGGGTTATTTTTGCATATTTGCACCCTTCTAGAATGTTCTTCCTCCCCTTGGATTGGGTTATCTTTGCATATATGCAATCCTTCTAGAATGTTCTTCCTTCCCTTGGAAGAACCCATTGGATGCATTTTGTGTATATGCAATCCTTCTAGAATGTTCTTCCTTCCATTGGTCCCCACTGGGTTAATTTTGCATATTTGCACCCTTCTAGAATGTTCTTCCTCCCCTTGGATTGGGTTATCTTTGCAGATATGCAATCCTTCTAGAATGTTCTTCCTTCCCTTGGGCCCCATTGGTTTAATTTTGGATATACACACCCTTCTAGAATGTTCCTCCTTCCCTTGGACCCCACTGGGTTATTTTTGCATATACACACCCTTCTAGAATGTTCTTCCTTCCGTTGGACCCCACTGGGTTAATTTTGCATGTATGCAAGGGGAAATTCCCAATGTTCCATCTAAACTCTGTCCCTTTGGATCTAAAGGCATTCCCTGGTGATAGGGAAGGGCTGTAAACTGAAGGAGGGGAGGTTGAGATTGGATATCTGGGAGAAGTTCCTGGCTGGGAGGGTGTTGGGATGGAATTCCCAGAGCAGCTGTGGCTGCCCCTGGATCCCTGGCAGTGCCCAAGGCCAGGCTGGAGCACCTGGGGACAGTGGGAGGTGTCCCTGCCATGGCAGGGGTGGCACTGGGTGATTTAAGGTCCCTCCCAACCCAAACCATTCCAGGATCCCAAGGGTCCTGAGCTTCCAGTTCCCTGTTTTTTTCAGGATTCCTGTCCCCAGATGTGGCCACCAGCAGCTGCAATTTGGGTTTGTAGGGTTTGATCCTGTCCCAGTTGTGCTGATGAGCAGCAGGGAAGGAAATCCTTGATAAATCCCTCTAAACTGGAAGAACTCATGACTGAATGCAGTGTGCTCTTCAATAACCTGTTATTTTTATATTTTATTTTTAATTTTTCTACCCTCCTCCCTGGGCAATCCAAGCCTGGCATCGAGCAGAATTCATTAATACCTGGGCAAGGCTTTGCAAAGCCCTCAGGAAGGGTTAAGCAGGGCTGGAGATTGATTTTTGTGTTTTCCAGCCCGGGGTGTGTGTGTCAGCAGCAAGGGATGGAACTTAATCCTGAATATTCTCCTGGCTGGCAGAGAGCAAAAGGGAAAATCAAAGGTGAGGATGTGAGAGCTGTGTGATCTTGCAAGGCAGCTGTAAACTGCTCTTTTTTTTCTTTAATTACAAAGAGAAACCTTTCACGGCAGCCCAAAAGAAGGGAGGACTTGGGGGAATGAGGGTTTTTTTTCTGTGTGAGTCACTCTCCCAGCAGAGGGAAATGATGCAGATTTGAGAAGTTTGGCTCAGTCCAACCACCCGAGCTCAACTTTGGGTCCCAGGTCAGGCTGGATTTCCCTTTGCAGCACACTCAGTCACTCAAAAAGTGGGGAAATACCTCAACTGAGGTGAGAAAACAAAGTTATTTCCAGAAAAAATCATCACATTTTAGTACCTGAAGTTTGGAGCTGCTGCACTTCAGCACCTGGGTCGGCTGAACCAAAATATTTCCGACCTGCAGGAAATGATCCCACTAATCCCCAGAGGAGATTGCCATGGATCTGGCAGGAAAACGGATTTATTTATATTTTATTTTATATTTTATTTTATTTTATTTTATTTTGGTCAGGGTAGCTGTCGTAGAACTCGAACAACGTTTTTGTGCGTTTCTGCTTTTGCAGCCACTACCATGAATCAGAAGAAGAAATTAAAGATCTCCAGGGCTGCGAGTGAGCTGGGAGAGAGACAGAACAAAACTTGGGAAAAAAAAGAGCAGGAATTTCTTATTTTCCTTGAGTGAGCTGGGAGAGAGGCAGAACAAAACTTGGGGAAAAAAAAAGAGCAGGAATTTCTTATTTTCCTTGAGTGAGCTGGGAGAGGGGCAGAACAAAACTTGGGAAAAAGGAGCAGGAATTTCTTATTTTCCTTGAGTGAGCTGGGAGAGAGACAGAACAAAACTTGGGAAAAAGAGCAGGAATTTCTTATTTTCCTTGAGTGAGCTGGGAGAGGGGCAGAACAAAACTTGGGAAAAAGAGCAGGAATTTCTTATTTTCCTTGAGTGAGCTGGAGAGGGGCAGAACAAAACTTGGGAAAAAAGAGCAGGAATTTTTTGTTTTCCTTGAGTGAGCTGGGAGAGAGGCAGAACAAAACTTGGGAAAAAAGAGCAGGAATTTCTCGTTTCCCTTCTTTGCTCTGCTCGGGGCGGTGGGAGCAGAGCAGAGCCCAGAGGTGCCGCTTTGGGGACCACAAAAAACCCCCGCTGGTTTTTCCAGACCCGAGCGAGCGGTGCCAATCACGGTAACAGCTCAATTAATGCACGTGCTAATGGCTTTTGGATTTTCGGAGCCACGGGAGGACAGACAGACACGGAAGCTTTTAAAAATGCATGAGGAGCCAGAGCTGCGGGTTTTGCTGATGAGGAGGAAAAGCAGAGTCACCCGCTGGCTGGGGCTGTGTCCTCGCAGAGGGTTTTGTTACGTGATCCACAAATCGTTCCTCCATCCCAGCGCAGGCTCGTTAATCATTCATTAGCCCTCGTTAAATTCCTTTAACTCAATATTGCTCTGGGTGCTGCTGGCGCCCAGGACACCCTGCGGGAAATGTGCTTTGCCCTCTCCCTTAAATTAATTGGGTGATTCCCCCCCACCCGGGGTAAATAGGGGGGTAAAACGCATTTATTTTTTTTAGGAGGGTAAAACAATAAAATAATTTTCCTGCTCCGGAGCACCAGGCAGGGTTTGGGTTGGGGAGTTCAAGGTTTGTGGAGGTGGAGGGACAGGGACAACGACAGATCCTGATTCCTGCCACTCCCTGGTCTGAGGGAGCTGAGCATCTCAGCTGCAGTAAAATCCTGTGATCACACCAATGCAGGAGTGGGTTTAGACAAAAATCCTTTTTTGTTGTTGTTTGAGCAGTTCTAGAAGGACCAAAGTGGTTTGGAAGATGAGATCCACGGATGCTCCCAGTCAGGACGAGCCACTTAAGACAATTAAAGCAGGATTTGCAAAAGCAGCTCAATTATGGTAATTTTTTTTTTCCCCTGGAGAGGCACCAGACTGATTTATTTCCTTGCATCATCTGAAAAAATGAGAATATCACCCTCTCCAAATAATAATTAGGATCTGCAGTGCCTCAGTGTGTGGGAGGAATTCTCAGGCAGCTTTGCTGACCTTTGGATAAAGGAGCTGCTGGAGTTCAATGTCACCTCGACACCTCCAGAGGGGATTTGGGGCAGGAATGTGGCTCTGGAAGCTCAGCACCCATTGCGGTCCTGAATGGGTTGGGACCTTAAATCACCCAGTGCCACCCCTCTGGGGTCTGCTGGGTTTGTCCTGGCATCCTAAAAAAGACAAATGAAACCTTTGGGAATGCAGGAATTCACCTGAAACGTGTTAAAGCCAGGCTGGGTGGGCTTGGAGCAGCCCGGGGCAGTGGGAGGTGTCCCTGCCATGCCAGGGTGGCACTGGGTGGGATTTCAGGTCCCTTCCCACCCAAACTGTTCCAGGTTCAGGCTCTTGGAGATGCCCCAGTGCCGGGATGTGGATCCCAAGTGGGGCATCCCAGCCCAGGCACAGCTCATTTCTCTCTCTCCATCTCTGGGGGAGGCTCAGTTTGCTGAGCTCGGGTGATCTGGGCAGCCCTGGGACCAGGTGCTGCTTTGGCTTCTGCTCCCGGAGTTTCACAGAATCCTGGGATGGTTTGGGTTGGGAGGGACCTGGAATCCCATCAGTGCCACCCCTGCCCTGGCAGGGACACCTCCCACTGTCCCCAGGCTGCTCCAGCCTGGCCTTGGGCACTGCCAGGGGTCCAGGGGCAGCCACAGCTGCTCTGGGAATTCCAGCCCAGCCCCTCCCCACCCTCCCAGCCAGGAATTCCTTCCCAAAATCCCACCCATCCCTGACACAGCCATTCCCTGTGTCCTGTCCCTCCAGCCCTTGTCCCCAGTCCCTCTCCAGGGAATCCTGGAATGGTTTGGGTTGGGAGAGACCTTAAAAGTCACCCAGTGCCACCCCTGCCCTGGCAGGGACACCTCCCACTGTCCCAGGCTGCTCCAGCCCGGCCTTGGGCACTGCCAGGGATCCAGGGGCAGCCACAGCTGCTCTGGGAAAACCTCGTTAATCCGGGTGTTAATTAGGGTAGCAGAATGTTCCTTTGTCCTTATCCAGCTGAGCCTGCAGGGATGGACAGGCCCAGCCCTGCTGGCTGCCCCCAAAGCCGTTTTTTAGGGTTACAAAGCAATCCTGACCCCAAGGCCTCAGGATGCTCCCAGCTTTACCACCCCTGTGACCTCCAGCGAGCCAAATCCCAATGAAATGGAACAATAATACAGCCTGGATGAGAAATTTTGGACCTTTCTGATCTTGGATAAGAAATTTTGGATTTTTCTGATCTTGGAGTGCCTGAAACCCACTTTGCTTCTTGTGTTTTTATTTCAGATAACCAAGCAAATCCTTTTTTCCAGCAAAAAAACACCCCACCCCCTTGACTTTCTTCTTGTGTTTTCCTTTCAAATAACAAGAAGAACACTTCCTTCAAAGCCTCCCCTCTCCAAAACATCCTGTTTCTCCCCACAACAATGCTCTTTGGTGTTTTAAAAGTCAAATTTCAGTGAGCGACACGTTTTGAGGGTGACAGAAAGCGAATTTTCATAAAAGCCACTTTGAAATGGAATTTCTCTTCCACTCCACCTGAAGCTTTCTGAGTTCTGAACTTACTGAAGCAACAAACCCCAAAATAACATCTGGGAAATATGGGGAGCAGCTCCCAGGGCTGAAGGAGCTGGAATAATGACTCAGAGCATTTCATATCAATATTTCACAGGATTAAACACTGAGATTAATGAGTCTTTGTCTAGGAAAAGGCAAATTGCAGCATTCACTGAAACGGGCAGCGACAGCATTTCTGCTGTCAAAGTCCAATGGAATTAAGAATTAATTGGCTGTAACTCAAAATTGATAAATGTCGGGATGAGCACATGGGACACACAAAGTGTGAGGACGTTATTGAGCTGGAAAAGTGACAACAGAGACATCTTCCCAAGCGTTAATCTCTCACAGCCCGCCTCAGTTAATCTCTCTAAATTCCATTTTTTCAGTACAATGGGGTGTTGTGAAATGCGTGTTTGGGTGGTTGTTTTCATGACAATGAGATGGAGCTGCTGAGGGCTCGTGGTTTGTGTTCTGCCAGTTGGATAAATTCTGAGAGCAGCCACTCTGTGAAACAACATTTGCTGTCACTGGAGCTCCTGATCACCACATCAGTGGAGTGAAAACAGCAGAGAGATCTCCCAGGGAAAGGAATGGGGGAAGTTTTTGTTCTCATTTTCTCCCCCTTCGCACATCCCAGACTTTGTTTCAAACACCACCAGGGTTTTTCCTCACCTGCCCTGAGCTGGGACAGTGCCAAGTGTCCCTGCTCAGGGCAGGGGTGGAAAAAAGATGATTTTCAGCTCCTTTCCAACCCAAACCACTCCACATTTCTCTGTTTCCAATCAAAACCTGCTCTGCTGCTCCAATTCCAGAGGAAATGCTGCTTTTACCCTCGACCTTTGGGGGGGAATCATTGGAGAAACTCAGCGTTGTCCACAAAACCCCAGCCCCTGCATCAGCTGCAGGCATTTCTGGCTCTCTCCAGAGAGAGGCCTCACTCTGGTGCCTCTGCCCAGGAGAAAATGAAATCCTGGTGAGCTCCACAGGGAAGGGATTATTTGGGTCAAGATGTCACAGCTGAGGCAGAACTGAGGCAGCCCCGAGGTTTTTCCGTAAGACTCTGGTTGGGGTTTTTTGATTTTTTTGTTTTGTTTTGATCAAAAGGTTTGGAGCTCTCCACTGGAGGAGCAATCTTTGGGGAAGCTGATGAAAGCACAGGGTGTTTTAGAGCTGGCAGGGATGAGGTTGGGGCTGCTCTGGGCTGCCTTTGATTTCCCATCCCGAGGGATGCGATGCCCACTCGGGGCTGAGAAATCCTGGTCTTGCTGCTGCTGCTGCTGGAAATGCTTCCCATCCTTTGTTTTATCCTCTGTTTTTTTTCCCTTCAGAGGAGCCGTGGAAAAGGTTTTTTCCAAGTGCATGGTGGGGACAAACCCAACCCTGGGGAGCTTTTCCCCTTTCCCTGCTCAGACAAGGGGGTGGGAGCAAATCCAGTGCTGATCCTCCTCTTCCTCCTGCGTTGGGAACAGCAAAATGTCTTTGCCGCAAGGATTCCTGATCTTCCAAACCCACAGGACTCCTTCCTTGGATGTGGAGCGTGAGAAAAAACAGCACCAGACTTGTGGTTTTTTTCTAATAACTTCATTTTTTGCTGCTTTTTAGATGGATTAAAAAAATATATAAATATTTTCCGCCCTCCATTGTGTTGGTATTTTGGGAAGGAGCAGTGGAAGATGATCCCTCTGCCATCCCACACCCTGCACACCTGGGTGCTCAAACACCCCCAGACCCTCTCAGGTGGTTTCTGAGCAGAGATTTCCGAGGTTTTCCAGGTGCAGACAAAGCCAGAGGTTCCCTGAACCCTCCCTCCTTCCCCATGGTTTCCATGACAAACAGTTTGTGTTTCTCCGGCAGGAACGTCCCCAAAAGTGACATTATTTTGTCCTAATCAGGAGCTTCCTCTTCCAGCTGCAGTGCACAGGCCTTTAATTAAACACCATCCTCTTAATCAAAGCCTTTGGAGATGTCACCTTGTGGGGCTCGATTGGATTTTGCTCTGCTGAGGATGGGATCAATTTTTTCTCCTGGTTGTTGGCTGAGAGGGTTTTTATTAATAACACAAATGGAAATTGCTCTTGGACGGGCTCCTCCTTGGGTGGACGTGGCTGCTCCTGCCAGGTCTGTGTTCTTGGCTCTGCAGCTCGTTTGCTGATGGCTCTGGCATGTTCTGGGCTTGCTTTTCCTTCCATCACTTTCCCGTGCCAGTTCCTGCGCTGTGGAACGCCAGCAGCTCTTGCCTGAACTCAGAATTGTGGAAACATGGGATGGGATGGGAGGGAACTTAAATCCCATCAGTGCCACCCCTGCCCTGGCAGGGACACCTCCCACTGTCCCAAATCATCCCAGCCTGGCCTTGGGCACTGCCAGGGATCCAGGGGCAGCCACAGCAAAGCTGGGAATTCCATCCCAGCCCCTCTCCACCCTCCCAGCCAGGAATTCCGTCCCAATCCCCCATCCATCCCAGTCCTCTGGCAATGGGAGCCATTCCCCGTGTCCTGTCCCTCCAGCTTTTGTCCCCAGTCCCTCTCCAGGGAATTCTGGAATGGTTTGGGTTGTGAGAGACCTTAAAAGTCACGCAGTGCCACCCCTGCCGTGGCAGAGACACCTCCCACTGTCCCCAGGCTGCTCCAGCCTGGCCTTGGGCACTGTCAGGGATCCAGGGGCAGCCACAGCTGCTCTGGGAATTCCAGCCCAGCCCCTCCTCACAGGGAGGAACTTCTCCCAAGAAAACCAAAGCAAGGCTTTCCCCTCGCTCATGGAAACGAGGGAATGTGGTGCTGGGTTGGAGTTTGGGGCAGCCCTGATCCAGCTGTGGGCCAGCTGTGGGCCAGCAGAGAATGATTTGAGAGGTGACAGGATGAGGGGGAAGGAATGGCTTTAATGGGAAAAACACTGGGTTAGGTGGGGTATGGGGAAGGAATTCCCAGTTTGAGGGTGGGGAGGGATGGAATTCCCAGAGCAGCTGTGGCTGCTCCATCCCTGGAAGTGCCCAAGGCCAGGCTGGAGCAGCCTGGGGCAGTGGGAGGTGTCCCTGCCATGGCAGGGGTGGCACTGGGTGACTTTTAAGGTCTCTCCCAACCCAAACCATTCCAGAATTCCCTGGAGAGGGACTGGGGACAAGGGCTGGAGGGACAGGACACTGGGAATGGCTCCCACTGCCAGAGGGCTGGGCTGGGTGGGATTTTGGGAAGGAATTCCTGGCTGGGAGGGTGAGGAGGGGCTGGGATGGAATTCCCAGAGCAGCTGCGGCTGCTCCATCCCTGGCAGCGCCCAAGGCCGGGCTGGAGCAGCCTGGGATGGTGGAAGGTGTCCCTGCCCACGGCAGGGGTGGACAGAGATGATTTTTAGGTCCTTTCCAACCCAAACCATTCCCACATGTCGCTGTAGAGCACAAAATCAGGGCACAGACTCTCAGAAGGCTGAAGATTCAAAATCTGGCTTTATTATCAAAGGACCTGTCTTTTATACCTTTTTACAATGAGCCCACCTAAGAGGTGGGAGCCTTGGACCCATTGGTCACACCAAGGGGCCATCAAGCAAATTCCCTCCTCTGGGAAAGAATGTAGAAAAATAAAATAGTTTACAATAAAATGTCTTTGTTTACCACAAGAGTCCCTGGGAAAAGACTTTTCTGAAGTCAAAACATGGCAGGCACAAACCGTGGCTACACCCAGATCCCAGGAATGTTCATTCCCAGGGGATGGGCAGCAGGTCCATGCCACCACTCCATCAGCAAGGACAGCTTTCCATTCCATTCCATTCCTGGGCACGGAATCCTCCACCACACAGCCCCCTGAGGCACCCACGGCAGTTTTCCCGTGATTTTTTAGGGGATCTGCTCTGTTTCCCAGCACACCAAGCTGCTCCTGAGGGATCACAGGTATTGCTCTGTCAGCTCCCAAACGGGGCTGAGATTTCACCCGGGCACGGCTCCAAGTGCTGAAGCTTCCAGGCAGAGCCAGCACTCAGCAGAGTGAGGGAGAACTCCCAGAATCCTCAACTTGGCTCTTTTTTTTTAATGCTAAACCACTGTATTTAAGGGGTTTTAATTGAGTTTTTTTTTGGTTTTTGTTTTGTTGGGTTTGTGGTTTGGTTTTTTTTTTTTGGTTTTTTTTTTTTTTTTTTTGTTTTGTTTTGTTGGGTTTTGTTGTTGTTGGTTGGTTGGTTGGTTGGTTGGGTTTTTTGTGGTTTTTTGTGGGTTTTTTGTTTTGGCTTGGTTTTTTGTTTGCTTGTTTGTTTGGGGGTTTTTTGGTTTTTTTTTTGTTTTTGGGTTTGTTGGGGGTTTTTTGTTTTGTTTTGTTGGGTTGGTGGTTTGTTTTTTTGGGTTTTTTTGGTTTTGTTTTGGTTTTGTTTGTTTGTTTGGTGTGGGGTTTTTTGGTTGGGGTTTTTGGTGTGTTTTTTGTGGGTTTTTTGTTTGTTTGGGGGGGTGTTTTTGTTTTTTGGGTTTTTTTTGGTTTTTTGGGGGGGGTTTTTTGGGTTTTTTGTGGGGTTTTCTGTGGTTTTTTTGCTTGTTTGTTTGTTTGTTTACTTGTTTGCAATATAATCTCTCAAATTCTGCAAGACAATCTCTCAAAAACACTCCCAGAAATGTTCTTCCCCCCAAATCCATGACCAAACCCCCCAACTCTCCTCGCTCTGTGCAGGTGGGGCAGCAGGAGGCTGGAATTACCATTGGAAGCTGGAAAGTCACATTTATTTTCAGCTGACTCCGACCTTTCTGCAATTAAACCTCCCCTTCTTTTTTTCTTGCTGGTTTTAATACTCGGTGGCTGAGCTTTTATTATCAATAATGCAAAAGGTGTGAGGGCAGCAGGAGCTGGCCAAGAGCTGACGGAGGAAATCTGGAGATTTGCTGCACCCCTGACACTCACACAGCACCTTGTGCAAACGTTCCCTCGGCTTAGGTCAAATAAAGGGATGGAAAAATTGTTCTCAAGGGGGTTTTTCTGGGTTTTTTTTGGTTGTTTTATTTTGGTTTTGTTTGTTTGTTTGTTTGTTTGTTTGTTTTTGGTTTGGTTTTTTTTGGTTTTTTTTGGTTTGGTTTTTTGTTATTGTTGGTTTTTTTGTTTTGTTTTGGTTTGGTTTTTGTTTTGGTTTGGTTTTGTTTGGGTTTTTTGTTTGGGTTTTTGGGTTTTTTTTGTTTTTGGGGGGTTTTTTTGGGGTTTTTTTTGGTGTTTTTGGTTTTTTTTGCAGTGGGAGGGGAATGGAGGCTGGACAAAGCAAGGCCTTAAACTGGGAATAATTGCAATAACAGGGCTGTTGATGTTCAAAAAGGGATTTAAAATCCCCATTTCGACAAAATAAAGTGGAGAGGGCTGGAATTTCACTGGCACCATTCCCAAACCCACCCCTCAGAGTGCTGGGGGCAGCTCTTTGCCCAGATCCCTTCTGGGGTCACTCTGCTGTCACACCCAAATCCCATCTTGCCCTGGATAACTTCACAAGGAGCTGCAGAAATTGGAATTTTCTCTTCCTGCACAAACACAGCGACTCTGTTAGAGACCACAACGACACAGACCCCGACTTCAGAAGGTTGACAATGACTCAGTTCATTTTTGGTAATTATTTTTCTTTTTATACCATTCTGCAGAGAATAATTTAATTGGTGAAAGAGAGACAAACTTTTTAAATCACATTGGTCAAACCAGAGGGACATCAAGAAGTCCCTCCTAGAAAAAGGAATGCAAACAGAGGTCACAGTTAGGAAAACGTGTCTCTTGTTGGCAGAAAACTCTCTGGGGAAAGAGTTTTAGAAAACTAAAACATTTTTAGGCACGAACCAGGGCTGCATCACAGCATTTTCAGTTTTGCTGGGCAGCTGGAGAAGAACTAAATCCACAAAAATCACCCCCCAAGTGCAAATCCCCTCCTAGAGAAGACCTAAATCCACAAAAATCACCCCCCAAGCACAGCACCCTGATCCCAAATCCCCTCCTGGGGCCACCTAGAGAACACTTTCTTCCTAGAGAAGACCTAAATCCCCAAAACTCACCCCCCACTTCCACCAGGCTTCACATCCAACGCTCCCAGAGCGTCCCAGGGCCCTCCTGGAAGTGCTGGGCAGGGACAGCAGCTGGGGAAATGCTGATGAAACCCTGGGACATCAGCATCCCCTGTCCCTGAAGGTCACTGCTGCCACTCAGGGACAAAGCTGCTGCTCCCATTAACGAAATTCCCTTCCCCGGGCCAGATGATTGCAGATTATCTCCTTCCAAAGTGCAGGATTTGGCTTCGTTTCCACTCCCTTCAGCTTTTTGGTCTCCCAGTGGAATTTTTTTTTTCATGGCTCCCCCTTGGAAGTGTGCAAATAAACTCAAAAACGAAGTGACAAAACCCCTGGGATATTTTCTTCTCTCCCCATTCCCAGTAAGAAATGTTTCGCTGGTGCCAGGTTGCCTCGGCTGAGAGATCTTTGCCAGTCCCTGATCCTCGGTTTCTTATTAAAACAAAATAGAAAACTACCAAAAAAAACCCCCAAAAAACCAAAAAACACCCCAAAAAATACCTGGGGCAAGGACACCTGTGGGGCTAGGGAGATCAAACCTGGGGCAAGGACACCTGTGGGGCTGGGGAGATCAAACCTGGGGCAAGGACACCTGTGGGGCTGAGGAGATCAAACCTGGGGCAAGGACACCTGTGGGGCTGAGGAGATCAGTGCTGGGGCTGGTGCCCTGCCAAGCAGACCCTGTTTGTCAGCCAGGTGAGCTCAGGCACAGCAGAGCCCTGGGCAGCCCCACAGAGCCCACATGAACCCCTTTTCCATCACCTGCACCCCCTTTCCCAGCACCTTCAACCCCCTTTCCATCACCTGCACCCCTTCCCCAGCACCTGAACCCCCTTTCCCAGCACCTGAACCCCTTTTCCATCACCTCCACCCCTTTTCCATCGCCTGCACCCCATACCCAACATTTACACTCCTTTTCCCATCACCTGCACCCATTTCCCAGCACCTACATCCCTTTTCCAGCATGTCCATCCCTTTCCCATCACCTGAACCCCCTTTCCCACCACCTGCACCCCTTTTCCATGGCCTGCATCCCTTTCCCAACACTTGCACTCCTTTTCCCATTACCTGCACCCATTTCCCAGCACCTACATCCCTTTTCCAGAACTTGCACCCCTTCCCCCGCACCTGCACCCCTTTTCCATCACCTGCACCCTTTTCCCAGCACCTGAATCCCTTTCCCATCACCTTGAACCCCTTTTCCATCGCCTGCATCCCTTTCCCAACACTTGCACTCCTTTTCCCATCACCTACACACATTTCCCAGCACCTGCACCCCTTTTCCAGCACGTTCATCCCTTCCCCAGCACCTGAACCCCCTTTCCCACCACCTGCACCCCTTTTCCATGCCCTGCATCCCTTTCCCAGCACTTGCACTCCTTTTCCCATCACCTGCACCCATTTCCCAGAACCTACATCCCTTTTTTCAGCACTTCCACCCCTTTTCCATCACCTGCACCCCTTTCTCAGCACCTGAACCCCCTTCCCCAGCACTTTGAACCCCTTTTCTGTCACCTCCACCCCTTTTCCATCACCTGCATCCCTTTCCCAGCACTTGCACTCCTTTTCCCATCACCTGCACCCATTTCGCAGCACCTGAACCCCCTTCCCCAGCACCTGATCCCCTTTTCCATCACCTCCACCCCTTTCCATCGCCTGCATCCCTTACCCAGCACTTGCACTCCTTTTCCCATCACCTCCACCCCTTTTCCCATCACCTGCACCCCTTCCCCAGCACCTCCATCCCCTTTTTCCAGCACTTCCACCCCTGTGCCAGCACCTGAACCCCCTTTCCCATCACCTCCATCCCTTCCCCCGCACCTGCACCCCTTTTCCATCACCTGCACCCATTTCCCAGCACCTGAACCCCCTTTCCCATCACCTCCATCCCTTCCTCCGCACCTGCACCCCCTTTTCCATCACCTGCACCCCTCTTTCATCACCTGCACCCCTTTCCCAGCTCCCCCAGCCCCGCGGGCGGCTCCAGCCCCGTGCCCGCCCAGCTCGGGCTGAGCAGGATTGAGACAGTGCCATCTACTGCCACCAGCCCGGCTCGTGCTGCGGCCAGAGGGACAAACGGAGAGAAAAACCCAAATCCGGAGCGTCCCGGGGCAGGAGCAGACGGGGCTGGGGGAGCTCCAGCAGTGCAGGAGGCGGCTCGGCACGGAGGGACCGCGCTCCCTCAGGAACTCCCAACAAAACCCAGGGAAGAGCGGAGCAAAAGTGATTTTTGTGGTAGGGAGACTGAGTAATAGAAATAAGTGGAATGCTGGTTTGTGGCAGGAGGAATCTGGATTTCCCAAATCCGGCTGATTTGGGGGCTCTTTTCTTGCCCAGGTAAAGGAGAAAAGCCAGGTGGGAGCATGACAGGGGGCTCAGGAACAAAAAAGATGGAGAGAGACTTTGGACAAGGGCTGGAGGGACAGGACACAGGGAATGACTGTGTCAGGGTTGGATGGGATTTTGGGAAGGAATTCCTGGCTGGGAGGGTGGAGAGGGGCTGGGATGGAATTCCCAGAGCAGCTGTGGCTGCCCCTGGATCCCTGGCAGTGCCCAAGGCCGGGCTGCAGCAGCCTGGGGACAGTGGGAGGTGTCCCTGCCAGGTCAGGGGTGGCACTGATGGGATTTCAGGTCCCTCCCAACCCAAACCATCCCAGGATTCTGTGAAACTCCGGGAGCAGAAGCCAAAGCAGCACCAGGTCCCAGGGCTGCCCAGATCACCCGAGCTCAGCAAACTGAGCCTCCCCCAGAGATGGAGAGAGAGAAATGAGCTGTGCCTGGGCTGGGATGCCCCACTTGGGATCCACATCCCGGCACTGGGGCATCTCCAAGAGCCTGAACGTGGAACAGTTTGGGTGGGGAGGGACCTGAAATCCCACCCAGTGCCACCCTGGCATGGCAGGGACACCTCTCACTGCCCTGGGCTGCTCCAAGCCCACCCAGCCTGGCTTTAATTTCAGGTGAATTCCTGCATTCCCAAAGGTTTCATTTGTCTTTTTTAGGATGCCAGGACAACCCAGCAGACCCCAGAGGGGTGGCACTGGGTGATTTAAGGTCCCTCCCAACCCAACCCATTCAGGACCCCAATGGGTGCTGAGCTTCCAGAGCCACATTCCTGCCCCAAATCCCCTCTGGAGGTGTCATGGTGACATTGAACTCCTGGCTTTAATTTGAGGTGAATTCCTGCATTCCCAAAGGTTTCCTGTGTCTTTTTTAGGATGCCACGACAACCCCAGCGGATCCCAGAGCCAGGTTTTGTGCAAACAGCCCCCGCCAGACGTTTCCCAGCTGCCTGCGCTGCTTTGGTGTTTGAAGGGCAGACAAAGCTCTGCATCATCCCCTCTGCCTGGGCCCTCGCTTCACCCGCCGTGCCCCCGCTCGGGGAGGGAGCGGAGGAGCTGCTCAGTCACAGCCCGTTAGGCGGCAGAGCCCTGATGAGCCGCGTCCCCTCCCGCGTCCCCTCCCGGCCCCAAATGAACCCGCCCGGCCTGCAGGGGATGGCAGGACAGGCATGGAGAGCTCTGCTCCTGTTCCTGCTGCAGCTGCTCCCGGTCCTGCTCCATGGGATCCAGGGAGGGCCAAAGGATTCCCTGTTCCCATTCCTGCTCCATGGGATCCAGGGAGAGCTGGAGGATTCCCTGCTCCCTGTCCTGCTCCACATGATCCATGGAAAGCTGGAGGATTCCCTGCTCCCATTCCTGCTGCACAGGATCCATGGAGAGCTGGAGGATTCCCTGCTCCCATTCCTGCTACACCTGCCCCCATTCCTGCTCCATGGAACCCAGGGAGAGCTGGAGGATTCCTTGCTCCTGTTCCTGCTCCGTGGAACCCAGCGGGGACTGGAGGATTCCCTGCTGCCCCATTCCTGCTCCTCTGAATCCAGAGAGGGCCAGAGGATTCCCTGCTTCCATGCCTGCTCCACATGATCCATGGAGAGCTGGAGGATTCTCTGCTCCCATTCCTGCTCCATGGGACCCAGGAGGGGCTGGAGATTCCCTGCTGCCCCTGTCCTGCTCCTCTGGATCCACAGAGGGCCAGAGGATTCCCTGCTCCCGTTCCTGCCACAGCTGCTCCCTGTCCTGCTCCACAGGATCCAGGGAGGGCCAGAGGACTCTCTGCTCCCTGTCCTGCTCCATGGAACCCAGGGAGAGCTGGAGGATTCCCTGCTGCCCCATTCCTGCTCCAGCTGCTCCCTGTCCTGCTCCCTGAGCTGCTCCCCAGATCCAGGGAGGGCCAGAGGATTCCCTGCTGCCCCACTCCTGCTCCACGGAGCCCAGGGAGGGCCAGAGGGTTCTTTGCTTCCATTCCTGCTCCACAGGATCCATGGAGAGCTGGAGGATTCCCTGCTCCCATTCCTGCTCCCCAGACCCAGGGAGGGCCGGAGCATTCCCTGCTGCCAGCCCCCCCAAACTAGTTGCAAAACTCCCAGCAAAGGGTGACAATTCCTGCTTCACTCCGACAGAATTCCCAGGAAAACAGGGGATCCCCCACCAGCAGCACATCCAACGCCCTCCACACCCACACCTCTCATCCTTCTCCAAGAAAGGAGGAGCAGGGTTAAGGTTGGAGGAGCCTGGCTGGAGCTGGCTTTAATTCTGGCATTGATTTGTGCATTAATGTGCCATTACCCCCACAACCCACGGCAGCTGAAACCCAGACAATGTTCAAATTTATTGCTGCCTCTCTCTTTTCTTTTTTTTT
Source organism: Phylloscopus whistleri (assembly GCA_017589585.1). Lineage (NCBI taxonomy): Eukaryota > Metazoa > Chordata > Aves > Passeriformes > Phylloscopidae > Phylloscopus > Phylloscopus whistleri. Next base: position 30,770 of record JADMLD010001300.1, on the reverse strand, counting down.
TTTCCTCTTGTTAAATCACTTTTATTGTTTCTTCCATCTCCTGAGATGCCTCGTGAACAACCTTCAATCAGACATTAAGGCTTCCAGTCAGGAAAAAAAATGTTAAGTGTGCAAAAAGCACTTTTTTTTTTTAAATACATCATACCCTTATACATCTTCATAATTTCAAATATTTTTGTTCTTCAGGGTTCTCTCCCATTAATTCCAGTTTGGCTTTGGGATGCTCAGGAATTGGGGAGATCAAGGAGCTGCTGCTGGAAGGAGACCACGGGGTGTTTTCATGGGAATTGCTCCTTTGTAAAGAGGCATTTTTGGAAATATCACCCTCGTTGTGTGTCATCAGAAACACATAGAAAAGATAAAAAATAATTTTAAAAGTTATATATACAACATATATATATAATTAATATACAATATACAATATACGATATATGATATATCATATATCATATATAATATATAATATATAATATATAATATATAATGTGTAATATAGAATATAGAATATATTATCTATATAATATATAAATTTATATATATTATAAATATATATAATATATTATATATAATATATATAATACAATATATATTTTATTTATATATTTAAATATATAAATTTAATTATATTATATATTATATATTATGTAATTAAATATATAATATATAATATTTTAAATAAAATATATAAAATATAATATAATTAAATATTATATTATAATGTTTAATTATATAATATTAAAATGTATATAAAATATGATAACAATATAAAATACAAAGACTTAAAATCCAAAGAGGGAATTTCGGATGCTCCAAGTGAAGGATCTCCAGCAGGAAGATGAAATTCAGAGGAATGAACCCAAAGAGGGCCCAGGATGGGAAGAGACAACCCCTGACACACCCTGCCTGCAGTTCCTGCAGCCTGATGGGATCTGAGCACAGCCACCTCCCCTCTGATGAAAAAAAACCCCAAAATTTGTGTCCCAAACCCCTCAAATGCTGATGTAGAGAAAAGATTTCTCCCTTTATACACCCAAGAGTTCTTCATCACCACTTGTTTTTATCTCTTTTTTATTCTGCCCTATAAAATAACCAGATTTGTTAAAGGCCAAGGTAAATCACGGACTGTGAATATTTATGGAAGAGGAATCTTCAAAAAATCCAGGAAATCTGTCAGGGCCACAAATTCCATGACCCTGGAAGATCGAGCCTATACCTGCCCATATGCACTGACTTTTCTGGGCTTAAAAATCTTAAAAACCATTGAGTTTTCTGGGCTTAAAAGCCTTAAAAACTATTCACTTTTAGTGGCCTAAAATTCTTAAAAAACCATTGAGTTTTCTGGGCTTAAAATTCTTAAAAACCATTGAGTTTTTTGGGCTTAAAAGCCTTAAAAACTGTTCAGTTTTATAGGCCTAAAATTCTTAAAAACCGTTGAGTTTTCTGGCCTTAAAAACCTTAAAAACCATTGAGTTTTGTAGGCTTAAAAACATATTACAAATAACCAAATTTCCCGGATTTAAAGATCTTATAAATAATTGAGTTTTCTAGGCTTGAAAACCTTAAAAATAATTTTTTTCTGGCCTTAAAAAAAAAATCTTTCCAAACCCCTCTACATTCGAACAGTCTCCTCAGAGCTGTTGTAATTTGAATTTTTTTTTTTGGGTTTGCATCCTTTGGTTTTCCTGGAGCAGCCATGCAAGGGTTACAGGGAATGCAGCACCTGGGCTGGCGAGGCTGCAGCTCTGCACAGGCCGCAGGAATCGTGCCAAATGAAAATAAAAAAAATAAAAAAAAATAAAAAAAAAAAAGAAAAAGAAGCTGCACAAACTCCTGATGCATTGCAGATAAAATGTAGATCAGGCTGGCACGAGCTGGAGCAGGGTGGGGACACACGTGTCCTTCCTTCTCCTTTCCTTTAAAATAATAAAAAAAAAAGCCTTTAAAAAACCCAAAAAACCAAAAAAAAACCCCCCCAAAAAACCCCAAAAAACCAAACAAAAAAACCCAAAAAAACCCCCAAAAAACCAAACAAAAACAAAACAAAACAAAACAACAAAAAAAACCCCCAAAAACCAAAAAACCCCACACAAACAAAAAAAACCCAAAAAAACCCCCCACAAAACAAAAAAACCCTAAAAATTCGCTTTAAAAGTGCATAAATGCAATTATCCCAAATCTCAGCGGGTTTTTGGCCGTCCCACCCAGCTTTTGCTTTCATATTAACATAAATAATCCACATTTAGAAGCGATGGGATCGTTTAATTAGGCAGCGCTCCCGCGTCATTACGTTAATTGTGGCCACAATTGCAGCTAATTGGGTGCCGTCATTTAATTGCGCGCCGGAATTCCGTGATTTTTACCTCGGGACAAAAAGCAGGAAATCGTTTGGGATTTCCCCCTGTGCTCCCCTGGACTCTCTGCTCCGTGGATTTTATTTTTATTTGTGCGATGTTTGCTGGAAAAACACAAAATTTCCTTTCCCTCCCCGGCAGCTCTTGGTGCCAGATCTCCTCATCCTCTGTCAGAAAGAAAACTTTAAATGTTATTTATATATTAATGTTATATATAATATAAACATTATATTATATTTCTATATAATATAATGTTTCAATATAATATAATAATATAATACAATATAATATAATATAACATAACATAATAATATATTATAACATAACATAACATAACATAACATAACATTATATTATATTATATTATATTATATTATATTATATTATATTATATTATATTATATTATATTATATTATATTATATTATATTATATTATATTATATTATATTATATTATATTATTAATAATATATAATAAATAATATATAATAATGTATAATATAATATAATAATATATATATTTAAATGTTATATATATTTAAATGTGAATTCTTGGATGCCACCAACTTTGCAGCAGGACAGGGCTGAGATTTAAAATTCTTAATATAATTTAATTTAAATTTATTCATTTAAAATAAAATTACTTAAAATTAGGGCTGAGATTTAAGGTGAAAAATAAAAAACCCCAGGGCTCAGCAAAATGAGCTTTTCTTGGATGGCTTTGGCCAGGCTGAGCATCACTTTGCTGCAGCAGCAATCAATAAATCGTCCCCAGCTCTGGCACCCACGGGGTGAGGAAATGTTGGGCTCAGCAGAGGGGATGGAGCAGAAGTGTGGAGTCACTGCTGCTGCAGTGCATTCATTAAACAGAATCCCAGCTCCAAAAAATTCGTTTTTACGCTAAAATTCTCCTTATCCAGGGAGAAAAACTGATCTGACAAAAATCCCACCTAGGGATGATTCAGCTGCCGGGCCTTGGGATGCTGCTGGGTGGCCCTGGAGGATAAATTCTTACAACAGTAAAGGAATTTATTATTATTATTATTTTATTTCACACCTAAACTGCTGGAAAAGCCCCCCTGATCCACAGGAATAATTGTTCAAGCCAGGTTTAACAGGTCAGGGAGTTACAGGTGGGCTGGGCGGGGCAGTGGAACTTCCTGGGGATGATTTTACAGATAAATTAAGCATAGATGGGACTAAATATAGCACTAAGTTAATATAGGAGTCACTCCTTCTTACACAAAAATTCTCCTCATCCAGGGAGAAAAACTGACCTCATGGATCTGACAAAAATCCCACCTGGGGATGATTCAGCTGCCAAGCCTTGGGATGCTGCTGAGGAGCAGCACTGGGTGGCCCTGGAGGATAAATTCTTACAACAATAATGGAATTTTCACACCTAAACTGCTGGAAAAGCTCCCCTGATCCATAGAAATAATTGTTCTCCCAGAAGAAATCCAGGTTTAACAGGTCAGGGAGTTACAGGTGGGGTGGGTGGGGCAGTGAAACTTCCTGGGGATGATTTTACAGATAAATTAAGAGTAGATGGGACTAAATATAGGACTAAGTTAATATAGGAGTCACTAAATATAGAACTTGCTAAATATAGGGTGAACTAAATATAGGACTCATTAAATATATAGGACTAAAGCTCACAGCCCCAAAAATCCTTCGGCTCTGAAGTGCCCCTGATCTCAGGTTGAAAATAAATGTTCACCTCCCCAAAACAGAGAATTCCACAGCCACCACAATCCCAGTGGGAGACAAAAACCTCAAATTGGAAATAAATGTTCACCCCCCCCAAAACAGAGAACTCCACAGCCACCAGTGAAAGACAAAAACCTCAAGTTGGAAATAAATGTTCATCCCCCCCAAAATACAGAACTCCACAATCCCAGTGAAAGACAAAAACCTCAAGTTGGAAATAAATGTTCACCCCCCCCACAATACAGAACTCCACAATCCCAGTGAAAGACAAAACACTCTCTGCTCTGCAGTTTGTAAATTTAGATGGAAGCTGCCCAGGACCCCAGAGGAAGTTTCCAGCAGAGCTGAATTCCACTGCTGCCCCTTTGAAGGATTTGAAGGACTCCAAACATTTGCTGTGCAGCCAAAAATCCTCAGATTTCTGATGATATCTGGATAAAGAGGAGGGGCCCAGCCCTCATTAATGGATTTCAGCTCTGTGCAAAGGCAGAGTCACCGCTGTGCAGGGAGTTTGGCAGCGATCCCTGGGGACGTGACATGGATCCTGCTGGAAAACCCATATTTATGAGGCCTTGCTGGGATGGCAGCAGTTAAATCAATTTTTAGAAGGGTTTTTTTTTTCATCCTCCATCCCACTCTCTGTGGGAGTCCAGGGCATTCCTTTGGGTACCCTGGACAGTCAGAAACCTGTGCAGGGGGGTTAAAACCTGTGCAGGGGGGTCTGGGATCTGTACAGGGGGCTTGCAGACCCTGGCACAGGGCCCAGGAAGGCAAGGGCTTTGACTTCAGTCCATGGGAAAAGCTTCCAACACTGAGAGAGGAGTTACAAGACACAAAAGTGTGATAAAGAATTGTGCAGTTTGTCACATTTGGGTTTTTAGAATAGGGGTGAATGGGGACAAGATGGAGGATTCTGGGCAGTGCCCTGGGGTTGTTTTCTTCTTGTTCTTGTTCTTGTTCTTGTTCTTGTTCTTGTTCTTGTTCTTGTTCTTCTTCTTCTTCTTCTTCTTCTTCTTCTTCTTCTTCTTCTTCTTCTTTTTCTCCTTCTTCTTCTTCTCCTTCTTCTTCTTCTTCTTCTTCTTCTTCTTCTTCTTCTTCTTCTTCTTCTTCTTCTTCTTCTTCTCCTTCTTCTTCTTCTTCTCCTCCTCCACCTTCTGCAGTGACCATGGCACAAAGCAGCTTCAGAGGGATTGGGTCAGAGTAGAAATGACCTGTTTAGTACAGAGTGTAGATATTGGTGTGTAATTGTAAATAATTGATACATAATAATTGGTATAAGAGACGATGAGCCTCTGTCAGGGGCAGGAGTCATCGCCTGCTGCCTGTGCTGGACAGATCTTGGCTGGGCACAGGGAAAAGGAAAAGATAAGAAATAATAAACACCAAGAAAATCCTTGAAAAAGAACATCTGAAGACTCCGGTTCATTCCTGCGTCCAGCTCGGGGCTTTCAGAGGGCAAAGGGCTCCAAACCACCCAAACCTCGGGTGACCCAGCCCGACCCCGAGAGCTCTCCATCTCTCCAGGGGTGTTTTCCCTCCTCTGGAGCCGCCTCTCAGCCCCTTGGGGGCACAAGGACGTGGCCAAGGAGGATTTCAGCTGGGGGAGATGCTGAGCCAGGGCTGGGGCACCCCAGGAGCACCCCAGACCCCAGAGCTGCCCTCCACCCCTGCACACAGGGCTGGGAACAGCCCTGGGATATTCCCAGAGCCACAGCAGCTCTTCCAACACATCCTGGGTCTGTTTTTATTCTCCTGGCTGCCCAAATTAACCCCCTGAAGAACATCCCAGCCTCTACCTGAGCTTGTGTGCTGAGGGGTCACCTGTGACGGGGACAAGGGACAAAAGGGACCAGGGGTTGACACCTCTGTGTCTCATCCAAGATTTGCTGGCCAGGGGAGGAATTCAGGCCAGACAAAAAGAGCTGCAGCTTGTTCCTGGCATTTCCATCACTGGAATTAATCAGGATTAAATTCTTGCTGTCCTCACAGGGACAGAGCCAAGAGGACAGGACAAGTGGGAAGGACTTTAAACTGAAGGAGAGCGGGGTCAGATGGGATTTTGGGAAGGAAATTCCACCCTGGGAGGGTGGGGAGGGGCTGGGCTGGAATTCCCAGAGGAGCTGGGGCTGCCCCTGGATCCCTGGAAGTGCCCAAGGCCAGGCTGGGATGGTCTGGGATAGTGGGAGCTGTCCAGGAGATGGGACTGGATGGGATTTGAGGTCTTTTCTGGGGCTTTATGGCTTTGACTGCAGTGGATCCACCCCATTTCTGATGGTTTAGGAACAGGTTCCCATTGGAATCCAGCCCAGCTGCCCTGAGGAGATGCTCCCTGCTTTGCACCAGCTGAGGGTTTTCCCCAAAGAGCCTCGAGGGATGGGAGCAGCTGGCAGATTCCTGGGTTTATTAACAGGGCTGGGAATCAGGGTTTAAAATATTCCTGATCAATAACAGCGAGTTTGCTCTGACTCAGACTCTCCCTTATCAGTGTTTGAGCATGAAGAGAGAATAAACCCCGGAGTTAGGTGTCAGTAAAAACTCCTTCCAGCACTGCCAAAAAGAAGAGTTTTTCTCCTCAGACTCCCTCCCTCCCCACTCCTGAGAGGAGTTGGTGGTTTGGTCACTTCCCCAAACCACACAAACGCTCCAGTCCTGTTTTCTTGTCTCTCCCAGGATTTCTGGCTGCTCAGAGCGCTTCAGCAGGGCTGAGAATCTGACTCTGGAGTTCCACATCCCAGCTGATTTCACCAGCCTCCCTCCCCAGCACCAACTCCTTCTGGCCACATCCTCCCAAAAAAGTATTAAAGAACCAAATCCAGTTGTGAAAATCCTTCAGGGGAAAGAAACTTCTGTGAGTCAGGGTGCGGGCTGGGCTGTGCAAAACCCAGCCCCGAGGAGAATCACAATGGGATTTCTCTGCTTTTTCCCCCCGTGGCTGCTCCCCTGCTGCTCCCCCCTGGCCACACACCTGCCCAGGGGTTCTGCACCTGCAGGATCAGCTCAGTCATTGTTTTACACACCTGGCAGGTCCTTGCAGGGTGTTTTGGTTTGGGAAGACAGGTGTCTGCCAGGGAAAGCTGGAGTTTTCCTTGGAATGGAGAATGTAAACCCCTCACCCCCGCCAAATTATAATTTTGCAATTCAGGGCTTCCAGGCAGAGATTTGGGAATGGGAATAACAGTTCTTTACTGGGAATATTAACAATACAGATGTAGCAGAAAACAAAACCAACCAAGCAAACAAACAACAATTTTGGAGAACCCTGACAGAGTCAGAGCTCCAACCTGACACCCTGTTGGTCAGGTTTCATCTGCTGAAAGCAGCTGGGAGATGTTCTTTTTTATCTCTTGTAACTCTGGGGGGAGGGGGCGGTGCCTTCTGATAAGGGGCAGCTGTTCAAACCAGGTGGGGCAGTGTTTGTTATCTCTGTCACCACCCGGCCTCCCTCCAGGGGAGATCTGCTGCTGATGGGCCATGAAGGCTCAGCAGGGACAGGACACATTCCATCATCCATTGGGAGATGCTCCACCCAGTGGGAGGAGCCAACCATTCCCACCTGGATAAAAACTGAGACACAGGAACACCAGGGATCTGGTTCCACTGGATTCCCGGAGGGAGAGCGGGACCTTCTCACCATCCCTGGGCCCTTCTCACCATCCCTGGGCCCTTTTCTCTCAGGATCATCTCTGCCCCAACAGAACCACATCTGCCACTCGAGGAGGACTCACTGTGGGCTGCTCCCAACCCCCTGACCAACAGGGTGTCAGGTTGAACCTCTGACTCTGTCAGGGTTTTCCAGGATTGTTGTTTGTTTGCTTGTTTGGTTGGGTGGTTTTGTTTTCTACCACATTTGTATTGTTAATATTCCCAGTAAAGAACTGTTATTCCTATTCCCAAATCTTTGCCTGAAAGCCCTAAATTGCAAAATGATAATTTGGAGGGGGTGAGGGGTTTACATTCTCCATTCCAAGGGAAACTCCAGCTTTCCCTGGCAGACACCTGTCTTCCCAAACCAATACAATGGATTATTTTATTTTTTTCCAAGCTGCCAGCTCCACCACGTTGTTTCTATGAGGCCTTTGCTAATTTATCCCTGGTATAAACAAACCCATCGAGTCTAGGAGGTGGTGGAATACACATCAATCTGCTTTAATTCTGTTATTAACACAAAAAAACCAAACCCACTAGGCATTGCAGGATCCCAGGAATTGGATCAATTATCTCTTTATTCCCTCATATTTTTAGAATCAACACTGAGCATGCAAATGAAGGATGCTTCAGGATGTTTATTTCTAACAAGGGTTTTATTTAATGGCCTTAAGAACAATTACAAAGCCAAGAGCAGCAGCTGCCCCAGGTTTTTTTTTGGATGGCTCATCCCATCTCACCCCCAGATCCCAGATTCGTGGTTCTGTGATCCTCAATTAAATATTGAAATAACCCCTGAAATTTGACTTTTACTATTCATTTGTCAAACCTCTCTAGAGCAGCCTGGGCATTAATTTGATTTTCCTGAGTGCAGCACATTAATCTGGATTTCCATTTGATTTTCCTGAATGCAGCACATTAAGCTGGATTTCCATCTGATTTTCCTGAGTGCAGCACCTCCCTTGCTGGAATCCCTGTGATTCCAGATCCCAGCAGGACTTTGGATACTTTTCTCCTCCTGACAATAAATTCTGAGGGGAAATAAATTCCTTTTGGAGCACACAGCTGCGTGCACCTCTCCGGCATCTGTTCCAGGTGCATCCTGAAGTCCTAAAAAGGATTTTAATCCTCTTCCATCATTTCTTGGAGCATTTAACTGGAACTTTAAAAAAGAAATTAGAGCCCATTAGACAGGGCTGAAATATTTTGAAAATTCTGCATTGGCGCAGGAGGTTTGAATCCATAGATCCCATGTGGATAAAGGGATCTGTCCAATAAAATCCAGGTGTTCTCCTCTTCGTGGTGATTTTTTACCGCATTTTTTCCTTAGGTTTTATATTTAGTCTCAGTGCTTCATGCCTGACTTGCTCTGGTATTTATAGATGCTCTTACACAGATAATTTGGGAGAGAAAAAACCAAATGGAGATGTAGGAAAAAAAAAAAAAAGGTTTTATTTAAAAGTGCTGTTCAAATCCTTGAATTCCACACAGGGAAAAAAAAAAAGCAAGGAGGAACAAAAAGAACAGGTTTTATTTATAAGTGCTCCTCAAATGCTTGAATTCCACCCAGAATAAAAGCAGGGAGAAACAAAACAGGTTCAGGTGTTCTACAAATCCTTGAATTGTACACAGAATAAAAGATAAAAGGAGGTACAAATAAGATGAATGCAATGCTGGGAGAAATATCACTCAGGAATAAAAATATAACAAAATATAAAAATATAGAGGGAGAAGTTTGGGGTTGAAGGCTCCAATGAGAAAGATGGTTTTTTCATTATATTATATATATTTTCATTATTTTTATAACTTTTATAAAAGATATTAAAAAATTAAAAATCTTTGCACCAAATTCTACACAGGAGGAAAAAAAAAGTCATTAAATGAGCAGTGTTAGATGGGATATTGGGAATAAATTCCTTCCTGTGAGGGTGAGGAGGGGCTGGGATGGAATTCCCAGAGGAGCTGGGGCTGCCCCTGGATCCCTGGCAGTGCCCAAGGCCAGGCTGGACAAGATGTGACAGAATCAATTTATGACAAAACAGTGGAAAATTTGAAATTCCAGTATTTTCCAGAACATTCTGACTGCAGCACAAACCAGCCTTTCAAAGAGTTAAATAATTCTGGGTTTTTAATCTGACTTCTTCTGGCTCTGCAGTCCCTGCAAGCAAAAGGAGCCAAAATGCACATTTTTGCCTCAGAAGGGCCTTGCCAACTTCTCATTTTCAATCATTTCAGCAGCAATTCTGTGTCCAGCCTCAGTAAAAAATTATTTGGCAGAAATTTGGCACCAGGGCATCGTTAAACATTTCATGTTTGCACCCCAGTTCTCTGTCCAGAAGAGAGAAAAGTGATGGGATTTGTAGCAATAAATCTTCCAGATTCCCACAACTCAAAGCCTTCAGGACAGATCCTATAAAGTAGAAGGAAATAAAACAATTTCTGTCATAAAGCAGCACAATTTCAAGTTTTGTGTCTTTCAGACTTTATTTGCTCATGTTAGAATTAAACTGACTTTTCAAGCTGAAAATCACCACAACAGAACCAAGCTTTATGCTGATATTTTTTATTTTTCCAACAACTATTTGGCCTTTTGTGTACGTTTAGAAGTTGCATCATTTGCTGAAAATAAAAAATAAATAAAGCAAGATTTATTCCTCTCGGGTTCTTTCAAATATCTCCAAATCAAATTTCATTTTCTCAGCCATTTTTAGCAGCAGACTGAGGGGTTTTTTGTTTCATCTCAAAGTTCCAAAGGTTTCTTTTTCCTTCCTGTAAATTTGTCCTGGAGATTTCTCAGGTTGAGATTTCTCAGCACGGAGCTCCCTCTTCATATCCCTGTGCTCGGGGGGACCCTGCTCCACCCATGCTCAGCTTTGGAGAAAAATCCCCCAAACCCAGAAGATTTTCCCTGGGGATTTGAGGTTGATGATGACGCCTGGAGTTTGAGCTCTGGTGTTTTTCAGGCTCTGTGCTGCCCAGGGTGCAGCTCTGAGCTCACATTCGGGGTCACTCAGCTCCGCACAGAGCAGGGACACAAAACAAATCCTGCTCCTGCTGCACACCAAGGACAACTTTCAGCCCCACAGCACAAACAAGGGGGGCTGGAGGGAGGGACAGGAAGGATGGGACCTCCCAGCCTGGAGCTGGAATTGGACAATTAAACCCCAATGTGCAAATGGACCCAAACTGATCAAAGTGTGAGACCTCGTGACCGTTTGTCCATTTTGTGTCCATTTTGTGTCCATTTTGTGCCCATTTTGGGCACCATTTGGGGCCCATTTTGAGCCCATTTTGTGCTCATTTTTGTGACCATTTTGTGCCCACCTTGGGTGCAGCCCTGGTCAGGCTCTTGTCCTGCTCAAGGTGTACCCTAAAGGCCTTTCAATCAATCTCTGCTTTATTCTCCAGCTCTGCCCAGTCTCTGTTCCAGCCCAGCCCTCCCAAGGCACCAAGAGGGTTTTGATGGACAAGAGGAAGATTTTCCCTGGGGGTTTGAGGTTGATGATGTGCAGGGCAGTGCGGTGGCCGTAGTAGGCCGGAGTGGGACTTTGAAGATTTTGTTTTTTACCTCAGCACAGATGGAGGGCTGCAGGTTTTAGCTGCACTTTGGGGTTAGAAATACACTCAAATATTGCAATTGCTGGGCTGGGTCCCTGTAGGAACCGGGGAAGACGGAGATGAGAGATCTCTGGAGTCAGGGCTGGTTGTGGAGTGTGGGGTTTATTGCACAGGGCCTGGGTGAAGGGGCCCTGCTGGGAGCTGGAGCTGCAGCTGCAGCTCAGGGCAGAGAGAGAGAGAAGAGCAAGAGAGCGAAGTAAGAGGAGTAAGAGGAGTAAGAGAAGTAAGAAAAGTTAAGAGAGCAAAGTTCCCCTTACAATCCATTAAATCTTCTTCTCTACTGCACATTCTCACTGACACCAAGCAATCCAGCACAAGATACAAACCCTACAGCATTCACACACAGCCTGTAAGAATCATTCCATGACCACGCTGGGTTATATTTTAAACCCTAAAAATGACTCTCTGGACCCCTCCTGCCAAGCTGGCAGGGTCTGCTCTGAGCCTTGGGCTCTTGGTGAGGAGAAGGGCATTGTTTAATCAAAAGGGGATTAATTACCTTCAGCAGCCACACTGTTGTTCTCCAGCTGTCCAGTAACTGAGGCTCTAAACATTGAAACTTGCTTTCAATTCTGTTTCACCCACAGGTTTCACATTCTCAAAACCTGAGCAGTTGTATTTATCAGGCTTTCCTTTTTCATCTTCCCCAACAGGCCCCATTCCCTGCCCTGGCTTCAGTGGGAGCAGCTTTTCTCAGAAGGGATCAAGGACTGTGACCTCCCGGGGTTATTCCTGAGGAAACCACATCCCCTGAGACCCCAGAGCACTCAGGACAGGGAGTGCTCCCTGTTTGAACAAGGAAAAGAGCTGCAGGTGCACAAATCACCTTTGGAAAATGTTCCAGTAATGGCTTTAGCCTGGATTCCCCCCCAGGCAGTGACCTCAGTCTGCTGGTGGAGGACAAGAGATAACCAAACCCCTCCTCAGCAGCCAGATACAGGGGCACTGCTGGAGATAAACATCACAACAGGACATTTCCTGCCTGCCTCAATCTAATTAATTAATTCCTTGCTTAGGAACCGGCCCTGTCTCCAGCCTCATCCTCAGAGTGCTGACTGGAGCCTTTCTGTACCTCCACATATCATTAACCCGAGAGCAGAAAGCCTTTTCCTGAGGGGAAGGAGCATTTGTTTGCTGAGGAGCGGCAGAAAGAGGCAGAAAAATCAATTTTACACTGCAAGATTTAGAATGGAATTAAAGAAATCCTTCCTGAAGGCCATGTCAAATAAAGACATCAGCTGTGAGGCAGCTGAGGGAAGTCATGGAGCAGAAAAAATATTCTGCTTTAGGGCTTGGTTTTGTTATCTGTTATCTGCTCAAGTGGTACCACAGGTGCCAAACATGACACACACTTTCCTGAGGGGAAAAAATTTCCAGTCAAGGCTGCAGTTCCACCCACTGTTCAGAGCAGGGTCTAATTTATGTGTTATTTGGATTTTATTGGCTAGTGAGAGCTGTCAAATCTCCAGTGAGAAAAATACTATCAGTGTTTAGATTTTGGAGATTTTGTGGCCCAAGCCAAGTTCTCAATTATACCCCAAGCTCTTCAAATATTCAGAATGTCCACCCCTGACCTCAGGTGAGTTCCTTACACACCCATGAAGGTGGATAATTTATTAATACTAATTTACTTTTTTTTTTTAGGCTCCTTTGAGACCCAAGAGCAGCATCCACACGTTGTTATTTTGTGTCTAAAAAGCCAAATAAACTGAGAAAAAACACCTCATCCATCCTGCACATCAGTGTGATCAGGAAAACAAACTGATGGATGAGCCACAAATAAAAACCTTCATTTATCAGCCTGTCTCAAGCCTGAATTTCTTAATTTTTTTCCCCCCTAGCTACAAATCTTTTCTGAAAAGAAGCTTTTGATCATCTGCCTCGAAGCAGAAAGGCCCAACTGGCAGTGCCAGGGAGGGGAGGGGCAGCACTTCCAACCCGTCTGTAGCCCTGGTCGGTGCCTGAGATGTTTTGGTTTCTCTGGAACTCTTTTCCCAGAGAGTTTTCTGCCAACAAGAGACACGTTTTTCTAACTGTGACCTTTGTTTGCATTCCTTTCCCTAGGAGGGACTTCTCCTTGCTGTCCCTCTGCTCTGACCAATGTGATTGAAGAAGTTTGTCTTTCTTCCACCCATTGAGTTGTTCTTTGTAGAAAAGCATAAAAGGGAAGAAATTCCCAAAAATAAACAGAGTCATTGTCAGCCCTCTGACTTGGAGTCTGTGTCATTGTGATCTTGAACAGCCTCAGATTCCTGATTTCAGCCCCAACAGCAGCTGAGCAGGAGGATCCTGCTGAGCCCACCCTGATCTGCCACCTTTGCACCCAGCAGGAATTGTGGCACAGGCTGGAAGGAGCAGAGTGAGGCCCTGTTCGGTATTTGGGGGCATTTTTAGGGCACAGTTGTGGGGCTGTCCTGGAGAGGGGTAAATTCCCAGGTAATAAACAGTCATTGTCAGCCTGCTGAGTTGGAGTCTGTGTCGTTGTGATCTTGAACAGCGTCACCCCTCCTGCTGAAATCCCTTCAGGCACAGGGGCAGGGGAAGGGCAGGGAGGTGAAATCCCCTGGGGAAGGAGCCCCACCCACCAGCTGGGATCACCCTGGGGCTTTTCACTCCGAACCAGGGAGTTCAAAGTGTGTGAAAGTTGAAGTTCTTGGCGCTCAAAAACCAAAAACCATCTTTCACCCCTCCAAAAGAGGAGTTGGAATATGAAAAAGCTCCAGGAGATCATCGAAAATTCAAGAAGCAGAATAAATTTCTGGGCAGAGAGGTTGCCTGTGTGTGCCAAGCATCCGTTCAGGGATCATTTTTCCTTGGATAAATGCTCATTTCAGGCTTTAGACCACGATGTTGTTCTAAATGCACATTTTGGAGTTGGCTTTTGGCAAACATTCAGATGAACGGTATACGTACAATGTAAGAAGGTTGTACTGTATTTCCTTTTATTTGTGGAATTTAAAAATGTGATGAAGGTAGATTTTCTAATTGTAGCATAGAGTAAAAACAAAAGACCAAGGTTTTTTCTTTGTAACATCTAAATTGACCAAACCAGAACGTGGAGGGATCATCCTGCATTCCTGCGAGAGAAGATTGCTGATAAAGAACAATTGAACCTTTTTGGCCAAGGAGGATTTATGACACCTGACCAGAGCAAAAGGAGCCCTGCACAGATAAAGAAACTGCAATACTTGGGGACCCTTGAAACAGATAAAGAAAACAGATGTTTGAATATGCATTAGTCTCTTTTAAACATGAAACACAGAGATCCTTAAATACCAAAGATCTGAGATGGGCAGGGTGTGTTGCTTTGCACCCTCAGCTGAGTAGCTTTGTTCTTCTGTCTCCTAATTGTCTATTTTTATTTTATTTTTATTAAATTTATAAATTTCTATAAAAAGTGAACCTCGTTTTTCACGATGTGAGCCCTCCCCTCATCTCCCACTGCTGCTGTTCCATCTCTCCCCAGGACATTGAGCAGGAAAGTGCCAATTGCTGCCACCAGTCACTGTGGGATGGCTCAGAACAGGTAAAAAATGAAACGTTTGTGCCAATCAAAGCAATTTTATTCAACCTCCAGGTGAGCAGGAGGGGCAGAGAGCAATCTGCACACAGGGATGGGAGCTGTGGTGCTCTGTCAAGGCCAAGCTTTGGGTGAGTTTGGATTCAGGCTCGACTCCAGTGACTTTACACTTGCTCAGCCCTTGTTTTAATTAATTACCTGTCACTCACTGCAGCTTGAGTTACAGCCAAGCCCCTTTCTCTGCCCTGTGCACACGTGGAAATCGCCAGCTCTGGGCCAAAGGCTCGTTAAAAACCTGCCAAAAAAAGGCCTTTTTGCTTCACCTTTCATCCAGGAAAGATGTTCTTCTGTTTTCTCAGCTTCCCTTGGAGCCACTGGCCCCAGCCTGGGGAAGTCTTTGATTGATTATTGCATCTCTGCCTCCACCATCTTTTAATTTATTAATGTTTGATTTCTGTCTTGGTGAAGAGAGAAAAAGCCAAGTTAAAGGAGGCAGCGAGAGCGTCCCCAGTGACCTGGGAAGAAAAACCTTAATTAACCCTTGGAAAGCCCTCCCAGCCCTCAGAAAAGCTCAGGCTGCTGCTCCCAGCCCCCAAACCCTCAGGCTGCGAGCTGAGAGTGTGGCTGAGAGCAGAATGAATGTGGCTGTGCAGAAAGATCCCCACGTCCCTCGTGCCCAGGCTGGAGGGGTTTGGGGGCAGCAGAAGTCTTGGGGCAGCAGTGAAAGGCAGAGAGGTCTCTGGGTCCTGCTGGGAAATGATGAATTTGGGGTGTTGAGTTCACCCCGTGCTGGGCAGGATGAATTATTCCTGTGGTGAGTCCATAAATCCCTTCTCCTCCCTTCTCCTGCCCCAGAGTGCAGGGATGACCCTCAGCCACCCCTGGAGCAGGGGCTGGCCTTGTCCCCAAGGTTCCCCCTCTGTGACAACCCACGAGGTTCTGGGGTCACCAAGCTGGAGATCAGGGTGAATGTTTTATCTGGCCTCCAAAATTTACATGATAAAAGTTATCCATGACTCAGCCAAGACACTCAAATCACCCCAGACCCTCAGCGATGCTTCCCTGCTCCCCAAATTGCCCAAAATCCAGGCTGATTTAAGGGGCTGTAGCTGCTCCCAGGCAGTGAACAGTGAAAATCACCTTGGAAAAGCCCAGCCACGTTTAGTGGTGCTGCAGCATCCCCAAAACCCCCAGGATGAGTGGAATAAATGAGCTCCCAGCCATGCAGAGGGATTCAGCACCCTGGGGCAGGGATGGGTGCAGGTGGGAAGGTTGGATGGGTCAGGATTGCCTGTCCTGGCACTGGGTTAGAGCTGAAAATGGTGAGGTTTGGTTGGAGACGGGACTGCAGCCAAAGGGTTTTGGAAAAGAAACCCCAGGGAATATCAAACCCTTTATAAGGACACCTTCAAATTGCTGTAAAACACCAATGCCCATCAAATATCTTGGAGTCAAAAGTTACATTTTAATCCCGGAGCAGCTTTTTTTTTTTTCCCAAGGTCAGGAGTCCATGGATGCTCTGAGCCTCCTTTGTTCTCTTCTCCATCCCTAATCACCTTTTTTTTTGTTGTTGTTAAGCTTTCACGGCTCCCTCAGAACACTTCGGGTGTTAAGCCAGCCCAGACAAGAGAGGGGATAAAGAAAAAAAAAAAAAGCCACACTGAAGTGTCATTCACACAAATAAACAAACAAACTGCAACTGCCTCTCTGCTTTATTTCCTTTAGATGGGCTCAGAACTCCAAATGAACTCGTTCTGGGCTCAGCCTCCTCTCATCCCCACCGAGGCGTGTCACATCTCCCTTTGTTCTGCTGCTTCCTCCTCGTGGATTTAAATTTTGGAACGACAAAAGAATCCTCTCCGAGCTGCGGGCCGGCCCTTGGCAGATCGATTTGATAGCAAAACGAAGGGGTTTGGTTCTCTGAGCAAAGAGCAGGGGGAAAATTGGGGTTTTTTTAGGCTGATTTGCATTTCCACAGCCCTGAAATGAGACCTTTGCAGAGGCGATTTTTGCTGGTGGGGAATGGAGTTGTGCTGGTTCGTTGTGGGATGTCTGAGGCTTCTCCACAGGGTTAGGAAGGATCTGAGTGTTTAAAAACACTGAAATTCTGCTGAAAGTCACCTGGAATGACAAATGAAGTGCGGGGAACGCTCGGGGCTTTCTGGCAAACCCCACAGTGTGATTGTGAGGGGGCTGATCTGGTTTCACACTGACCCAAAGCACATTAAACCCCACCTGGGACAAAATTTGGGGTTGTTTTGTTTTTGTGGGGGTTTTTTTGTTGTTGTTGTGGGTTTTTTGTTTGTTTTTGTTTGTTTGTTTGTTTTTGTTTTGGGGTGGTTTTTCGTGTGTGTTTTTATTTGTTTTTTAGTTTGTTTGTTTTTTCCAAGCCCCTCAGCACACACAGCCCCAACCCCTCCCCTCTCCCCTGCTTTCCATCCCTCCTCACTCCTTCTTTATACCCCCTCAGAAAAATGTTCTGAGTCTCATCCCCCTGACCAGGGATGTTTTTTTTTTCTCTGGCCCCAAACTGCCGGGGATAAATTCACCCCACAGAGAACCCCCGGGCTCTCCCTCCAGCTGGGTTTGAGAGGGCTGAAGCCTGAGGCTCCTCAGGTCACCCCAATCCCTCATCCTCCTCCCTCTGTGACTGCAGATTTGTCCCTGCTGAAGTGGCAGCCAGGCAGTGAGGGGTATTAATAGAAACAAATGATTTTACAAGCTGCAAAAAGGGGCCATAAATCAACCCCTTGGAGCTGAGTGTTCCCAGCAGCCGGGGGCAGCTGAACCTTTTTCCTCAATGGGTTTGCTCGCAGAGGGTGAAATAACAATTCCAGAGCGGAGGCTTTCTGGAGAGAGAGCTCCAGTGAGGTTTTCTGGCCCTCAAATCGCAGTCAGCTCCTTCTTTTTTTTTTTTTTTTCTCTTTTATTTTTTTCTTTTTTTCTTTTTTCTTTTTCTCTTCTATTTTTCCTCTTTTCTTTTTTCTTTTTTTTCTTTTTTTTCTTTTTTTTCCTCTTTTCTTTTCTTTTCTTTTCTTTTCTTTTCTTTTCTTTTCTTTTCTTTTCTTTTCTTTTCTTTTCTTTTCTTTTCTTTTCTTTTCTTTTCTTTTCTTTTCTTTTCTTTTCTTTTCTTTTCTTTTCTTTTCTTTTCTTTTCTTTTCTTTTCTTTTCTTTTCTTTTCTTTTCTTTTCTTTTCTTTTCTTTTCTTTTTTCAACTCTGAAATTCCCAGCAGGAAAAGGGAGTTTGAAGTCCCTGACCACAATGTGATTCAGGGGAAGCGAAGTGACAGCACAGGGGAGCCTGTGGGTCACCCCAGCCCAGCCCAGAGGTGACGCTGCAGGAAATCCCCGCTGGAATTTGTGCCTCCTGAGCAGGCACGAGTGGCTGCACCTCGCTGCTCTCACTTACAGCTCAATCCTTCAGTGCCCTGTGTGCACCCAAACCCTTCACCTCTAATTTCTCCTGAGCTGAGCCCCTCAGGGCAGGAGCTGTGAGATTGTAGTGCTTTCAAGTTCATTAAATTCTGTTTCCTAAAATTACTGTAGTGGTTTGAGTGCCTACCAAAATCATTTACTCTCTCTGCTGTGAGAGAAAGCAAAGCAGGCTCCAACTTAAAAGGGTACAGAGACAGGTTTATTAACAAAACTACAAGGAAGAAAAAAAAAATAAATTAGTAAGGATTAGAATGAAACCCTCAGAACACTTCCCTCCAGATGAATGGCTGGAACACCCTGGCAGCCTGGGTGAATTGTGGAGCTCTCCCCTCCAGCTCTGCTTCCCGAGGACAACAAACACATCCCTGTTCCCATCAGGGCCCTGCTGATGCCTCATTCATCACTGGTGTGTTTTATCTTCCTTTTTTTGTGCCAGGGTCAGGATCAAATGCTCCAGTCGGTGTTGCTTGTTCGGACTGAGATGTTTATTAATTCTTATCTCTGTCACAGCCTCACAAGCTGTGAGTGCTACAGCACTGCAAGCTAACAAGCTAAAAATGGAGCCTTTCTCTCTCTCTGCAAGGCCTTTTAAGCACAAACTGTCCAATTATGAAATAACACCTGAATTATTTTTACTTTTACCCCAATACCCAACCACCCCTGCCCCGCAGTGCGGATTTTTCTCCCCAGTCACAAAACACCCCCAGAGCCGTGGAGAAGGAGGTGAAAAAGAAGGACTCAGCCTCTGCCCCAAATCCCCCACTGTTGTCTGGGTTTTTGCTGTTCTCCTCTGTCCCTTTAGGGAGTTTTCTAAAGTTTTATTTTTTAACCTTCTGTTTTTACTTTTTGTGATGGAGTCAGATACAATTTTATATAAACAACCTTTTTGTTATTGTAAAATCTAACAATGTTTACATTCTTCTCATAAGGAGGAGGCTGTGGATGGACTGTTGGGTTGCCCAGTGTGGTTGGAGAGGAAGATTTTCTTCCTCCAATCCATGGTCACTGCTGGAATTCTATAAATGTTAAAGTTTGTAAAGAAACTTCCTCCAAACAATCCATGGTCACTGCTAGATTTCTATAAATGTTGAAGCTGTAAATAAACTGCCTCTTTTCTGCCTTGGACATCTCAGAGTGTGTGTGTCATTTCTTTGTGTCGTGTGTGACACCCCACCTTGCTTTATCTCTGTCACTGCATTCCAAACCCTGAAACTCTGAGTTCTGCCCCCTGTGCTGTCACACACTTCCATCCAAACCACACCCCCACAGTCCCAGCGCTGCCACTCAATTTTGGGAGCTGTTCCACGGCCTCAGGTGGGACGCAGGGTTTGCTTGGGGGGCAGTGCCTGGCAGCACAGAGAGCCCCAAATCCTCAGTGCCCGGGGGTTCCAAGGCATCACCAGAAGCAACACCAGGAGAGCTGATCCTCCTGTCCCTGCTGCAGTCACGGGGACATCAGGGGACAAGTGGCTGCCTGGGAGCTTTTCCCCAACATTAAAACCCTCTCCTGTCAATTAGAGCTGTCAATTAGAGCCCTAATTCCATCTGAAGGGGACATGGGTAACGAGGCTGAGTCTGAGCAGCAAATTAAGCAATGGGAGTTCAGGCTGACAGGAGGAGGAGGAGGAGGATGGCTCTGAATCCCAATTTCCACGGCCTGGCTGCAGCTCCCAGCAGGTTCAGTCTGCTCACGGAGGGGTTCAGAGTGAAGTGTTGCTCAGGTAAGGTGGGATGTTGGCAAGTGGAGCACCTGAGGGGCTCTGCCTCCCCCAGAGTCAGGGGGTATTAGGAAAAAAGTTTTTCACAGAAAGAGTGATAATGTATTGGAATGGCCTGTAGCGCTGGTTGGTGCCTGAGATGTTTTGGTTTCTCTGAAGCTCTTTTCCCAGAGAGTTTTCTGCCAACAAGAGACACGTTTTCCTAACTGGGACCTTTGTTTGCATTCCTTTCCCTAGGAGGGACTTCTCCTTGCTGTCCCTCTGCTCTGACCAATGTGATTGAAGGAGTTTGTCTTTGTTTCACCCCTTGGGCAGTTCTTTGTAAAACAGCATAAAGGGAAGAAATTCCCAGGCAATAAAGTTTGGAGTCATTTCAGCCTTCTGAGCTTGGAGTCTGTGTTGTTGTGATCTTGAACAGCCTCAATATTCTGCCCAGGGAGGTGGTGGAGTCACCATCCCTGGGTGTGTTTAACAAAAGCCTGGATGTGGCACTGGGTGCCGTCGTCTGGTTGAGGTGTCAGAGATGGGTTGGACTTGATGATCTTGGAGGTCTCTTCCAACCTGGAAATTCTGTGACTCTGTGATTCTGTGATTCTGTCTAGGCCTGTTTTTTAAATTCTAAATCAGAATTAAAGCTGTTAAAAAAAGCCTAGATGTGGCACTGGGTGCCATGGTGTAGTTGAGGTGCAAGAGCTGGGTTGGACTTGATGATCTTGGAGGTCTCTTCCAACCTGGAAATTCTGTGATTCTGTGATTCCTGGTGGTTCTGACCACGGTGATCCCCTGGGATCCCAGGAGCAGCAGAGGTGGGCAGGATCCCGGGGAGATGCGAGGATTTTAGGAACAAGTTTTTCACAGACAGAGTGATAAAGTTCTGGAATGTTCTGCCCAGGGAGGTGCTGGAATCACCATCCCTGGGTGTGTTTAACAAAAGCCTGGATGTGGCACTGGGTGCTGTGGTCTGGTTGAGGTGTTGGAGCTGGGTTGGACTTGATGATCCTGGAGGTCTCTTCTGACCTAGAAATTCTGTGACTCTGTGATTCTGTGACTCTGTGATTCTGTGATAAACAGAGGGTGTCCAGCACCAGGGGCTGCCAGGGCATTTCAGGACGGTCATGGAGTGATTCCAGCTGTTTGTGTGGAATTCCTGATGCCTTGAATAGCTTTGAACTGGCAGAGAGGAGGTTTGGGTGGGAAATGGGGAAGAAATTCTTCCCTATGGGGGTGGAGGGGCCCTGGCACAGGCACGAAAACCCTCAGTAGAGGTAGTGGAACGGGGTGGGCTTTGAGGTCCTTTCCAAACTAAACCATCCCAGAATTCCATAAAAATAATAACAAAAAATTTCAATAAATCTGAACACTAAGAGGAGAATCAGGATTTCTTGGGTTTCTCTTTCCTCCATCACATCTGAGGTGATCCCAGGCTTCACTTGGCTTCAGAAGAGCCCAGCCTCCAGTGGCACTAAAAGGGGTTTGTGACCAGAAGAGCCCAAAAGAGAGCCCAGAATCCCAGAATTAGGGAATATCCTGAGCTGGAAGGGACCCAAAAGAACCCTCAACCCCAAGGCAGTGACAGGGGAAAGTGAGAAAACTGGATTTCCTGGTGCCCCAGCTCCTGATTTTCTGGCAGCTCCTGATTTTCTGGCAGCTCCTGGTTTTCCATCAGCTCCTGGTTTTCTGGCTTTATTTACCTAAAACCCCCCAAATCCAGCAGGCTGAGCTGTGTTTTTCCCTTCAAGCTATGTCCTGGCTGGGCTGAGCAGTGGCTGTGGCTGAACTCAGCCCTTCCCATCGGGTTTTCCAGGCAATTCCTTTCCCTGGAGCTTCTCTGCCCTTCCCCAGCCCTTCCCCTCCCCAGGAAATCAGGGATAATTCTGCACACAAAGGGAAATCAAGGAGGACAAAGCCTGCCTCCAACACTCCCCAGTGTCTTTATTTTAGAGCAGCTGGACTCCACTGCCTGTGGAAAAAACAGGCAGCCAAGGAGCTGCTTTCTATTATTTCCATTATTTCTATTATTTCCAGTATTTTTATTATTTCCATTATTTCTATTATTTCCATTATTTCTAGCACTTCTATTATTTCTAGCACTTCCCATTATTTCCATCATTTCTGTCATTTCCATGATTCCTCTCCTATTTCAGAAGCCTGAAACACTTCTCTCCACAAAGGTGGAGATGAACAAGTTTCCTCTATTCTCTAATTTTATGGGGAAAAACCCAAAAACCAAAACACCAAAAAACCAAACCAAACCAACAAAAAAAAAAAAAAAAAAAAAAAAAACCACAAAAAAACCCCCAAACCAAAAAAAACCACAAAAAACCCCACAAAAAAACCACAAAAAACAAACAAACAAACAAAACCAAAACCAAACCAAAACAAAACAAACCCAAAAAAACCCCCAAAAAAACAAAAAACAAAAAACCCCAAAATTAAAAAAAAACCAAAAAACCAAAAAACACCCCCAAAACAACAACAACAAAAAATCCAAACAAAAAAACCAACAAAAAACAAAAACAACAACAAAACAAACCCAAAACAAAAAACAACACCACCAAAAAAAAAAAAAACAACCAAAAAACACCCTCCCCCCAAAAAAACCAAAAAAAAAACCCCAAAAAATCCCCAAACAGATGCAGGTTTGGAATCTCTGCTCCCGTTTTTCATTTGCAGGGGTGAACTCACAGCAGCCCCTGCACTTCCCGCCAGCAGAGCCCAAATTAGCTGGGATATTTTGCAAACACATTTATTTTTTTCGGTGCTTTATATGCTCCCCGTGCTGAGGATTGAAGCTTGAATTAATATTTATGAAGAAAGCTCTTATTGATGTCGGAAATACCCAGAGCAAGCACGGAATTTCTTTGACAAAAGAGGTTTTATTTTTATATTATTTTTGCTGGTATTATCCTTTGCAAATGTGTGGCATAAATAATACAAAGTGTGTTCAAGTGTTTGCAGCCTCTGAGATAAATTCAGGAGCCTGGATAATGAAAAGGAATGTTAAAATCTGAGCAGCATTTCTGGTGATTAACATTTAGCACCAAACCAGAACTGAGATTCACTGAAGGATGTGGAGCCTAATGAGCAAAGCTGGCAGTTAATTTAACCTGCAGGAGAACTGCAAATACATTTTTACCTGCAATTTATATTTGTTTTTTTACATTTTTATCAGGCATTGAGTCCAAGCAGCAAAAAATTTAAACCAGAAAAACCACTTTCAGTGCTTTGTTTTAAATTGGTTTTGTGATGATGATGATAAAATGAAAACGAATTCTGAAGAAAAAATCTGGAATGTTTTACACTTCTTCATTTATTTTGATTTTTTTGGGCTTTCAGAGGGGTTGCTGGGAGCGAGAATAACTGGGAAACAGGGAGATGATGCCTGAGAAGGAGAAACCATCCCATAAAAACCTCAGTGGATTTTTTTAAACACTTTTTTTAAGGAGGAAACACAAGATTTAAGGCAAAGTGGAGTGTTTCCAAAGGATGAAAGCAGACCCAGGGAATGGGTCTGGGAGCAGGGCTGGGAACAGCAGGAAAATCTTCCCCAAGGAAATTTCCTTTGGCAGAGAGGGGAGGAAGGGCCTGATCAATATTCTCAGTTATTTAATTACCCGGGCATGAGCTGGGCTTTAACCAGATTTATTTTTTTTTCCCAACTCAGGCTATTAAAAAGCTTTTCCTATAAATATCCCCGAGCCCCTGGGGAGGGACCAACCTCCAAATTTCCCCCACAGCCATCCCTGCAGGGAGCTCTGGGAGCCCGCCTGAGCCCACCCTGCAGGGCAGGGGCTCCTTGGGGTCCCTCTGCCCCCCGGGAATCCTGGCAGGAGCCACTCTGGGTAATTGCAATCCTGCCCTAAAAGCATCCAGGGAGCCTAATGCAGGGCCAGGGGTTAATGCAGGGCTGCAGGAGAGCGTTTCATCTTCAGGGAGGGATGGGGAGGGCAGAAATTGATTGGGTTGTTTGTTTATTTGTTCACGTTTGGCCCCTTAAAAGGGGGAAAAAAGGCTGTTCCACAAAACAAAAAGGAAAATCCCTCTCTCTGTGCAGCTCTGCTCTGCCTGGTGGATCCCTGTTCTCCTCCTGAGTGTCATGGAGAACTCCTGGCAAGGACACCAGAGATTTGATTTATTTATTTGTTTATTTGCTCACATTTGGCCTCTTAAAAGTGGAGAAAAGAAGCTGTTCCACAACCAACAGCACAACAAAAAGGAAAATCCTTCCTCTTTCTGCACAGCTCTGCTCTTCCTGTTCTCCTCCTGGAGAGCTCCTGGCAAGGACACCAGAAACTTGATTTATTTATTTGTTTCTCTGTTTGCATTTGGCCCCTTAAAAGTGGAGAAAAGAAGCTGTTCCACAACCAACAGCAAAACAAAAAGGAAAATCCTTCCTCTCTCTGCACAGCTCTGCTCTGCCTGGTGGATCCCTGTGCTCCTCCTGAGTGTCCTGGAGAGCTCCTGGCAAGGACACCAGAGATTTGATTTGTTTATTTGTTTATTTATTTATTGTTGTTGTTTATTTGCTCACATTTGGCCCCTTAAAAGGGGAGAAAAGAAGCTGTTCCACAACCAGCAGCACATAAAAAGAAGAATCCTTCCTCTTTCTGCACAGCTCTCCCTGTTCTCCTCCTGAGTGTCCTGGAGAGCTCCTGGCAAGGACACCAGAAACTTGATTTATTTATTTGTTTATTTATTTATTGTTGTTGTTCATTTGCTCACATTTGGCCCCTTAAAAGGGGAGAAAAGAAGCTGTTCCACAACCAACAGGAAAATCCTTCCCGTTTCTGGTCTGAGCCCCACTGCCCTCCACAAAGAGAACTCCTGGCCAGGGCACCTCGGGGAGGTGAGTGAGGAAATGGGTTTGGAGAGGATTCTCCAAGCCTGGCAGAGAGCTCACGGTGCTTTGTGCATCTCTGTGTAAATCTGACATAAAATATCCTGACTGAGAACGGCCACGGCATGGGACAGGCATTGCTGAGAGAGAAATTGAACTAAAAGCAAGATTCAAAGGATGATTTTGCAAACAGAACAGGTATTTTGGAGAAATAGAACTATGGAAGATGAACTGTACCAAACCCATGTGGGTGTTATTTTTAATTATTGGCTTTGAGGCCTTGTGTGGCAAAAGCTGATAGGCCAAGAAATGCTTATAATGCATTGGAATTAGGAAATAGTTTGGCTTCTGGTGAATTGTAACACCTGTGTTCTCCTACCCTTCTCATGAGACTGAAAATGGAATAAAAGTCTTTAAAATGCCTCTCAAGAGCCCCGTCTGTGGGTCAGGAAAAGGGTTTTTCTGACAGAAAGGGGGTGGATCCTGATCCATCGGCTGGGGAAGGGCTGGGGAGCAGCAGAGACCTTGAGCAAGGGGAATCTCCTCCCGGGGATGTGGGGCAGCTGCGGGGGGCCGGCGGGGGTGTGAGGGGTCAGCTCTGCCTGCAGCCAGCAGCGATCCGGGGGAGCGGCCCCGGCCCCGGCACGGAGAGCGGAGCAGCGGGCTGCCGAGATGGGGCTGGGCGGGGTGGGGTGGGTGTGGGTGTGGGGTGGGTGTGGGATGGATGTAGGATGGGTGTGGGGTGGATGCGGGGCTGAGCGGGGTGGGGTGGGTGTGGGATGGGTGTGGGATGGATGTGGGGCTGTGCCGGTGGATGTGGGGCTGTGCAGGGTGTGTGCGGGATGGATGTGAGGCTGTGTGGGGCTGTGCCAGTGGATGTGGGGCTCTGCGGGTCTATGCCGATGGATGCAGGGCCGTGCCGGTGGATGCGGGGCTGTGCAGGATGGATGTGGAGCTGTGCGGGGCTGTGCCGGTGGATGCGGGGCTGTCCGGGGTGGATGTGGGGCTGTGCAGGATGGATGTGGGATGGATGAGGGATGGATGCGGGGTGGATGTGGGGCTGTGCGGGGCTGTGCAGGGTGGATGTGGGGCTGTGCCGGTGGGTGTGGGGCTGTGTGGGTGGATGCAGGATGGGTGTGGGGCTGTGCCGGTGAATGCAGGGCTGTGCAGGGTGTGTGTGGGATGGATGTGAGGCTGTGTGGGGCTGTGCCGGTGGATGTGGGGCTGTGCGGGATGGATGTGGGGCTGTGCAGGGTGGATGTGGGGCTGTGCGGGTTGGATGTGGGGCTGTGCGGAGCTGTGCAGGATGGATGCGGGATGGATGTGGGGCTGTGCAGGCTGGGTGTGGGATGGACGCGGGGCTGTGCGGGTTGGATGTGGGGCTGTGCCGGTGGGTGTGGGGCTGTGCCGGTGGATGCGGGATGGACGCGGGGCTGTGCGGGATGGACGCGGGGCTGTGCGGGTGCAGCCCGGAGGCCGCAGGAGCAGCAGGGCGGCGGTGCCCAGGCCGATGTGGGTCACTGTGACCCGTGACTCAGCCCGCAGAGCCGCCTGGCCCCGGGCTGGGCGGGGATAAATCCAAACGCAGAGGCAGCGAGTGCGAGCCGGGCTGTGGCAGCGCCAGGAGCGGCGGAGCCGTCCCCACCTCCCCGGGGAGGATCTGCCCGAGATTCCCCAGCCAAGAGCTCCGAACGCTGCCAGCGCCGACAGGAGAAACTCGGGAAATCCGTGCCCGGATCCCCCACCGAGCAGATGGAGATGTTTCCTGGTGGGCAGGGCACGAGACTCCTGCTTTCCTAATTCTCGGGGGTTTTTTTTGTTGGGTTTTTTTGTGCTTTGGGTTTTTTTGTTGTTTGGTTGGGTTTTTGCCTTTTTTTTGGGGGGGGGGGGGGTTGGGGTTTTTTTGGTTTTTTTTGGTTTTTTGTGTCTGTGTGTGTCTGTGGAAAGGTTTTTGACGCTGTTAAAAGATCACAACGACACAGACTTTCAGCTTCAGGTGGTTGACAATTGATTCTGTTTATTTTTGGCAATTTCTTCCCTTTTATCCCGTTCTACAGAGAGCAATTCAATGAGTGAAACAAAGACTAACTCCTTCAGTCACATTGGGCAGAGCAGAGGGACAGCAAGGAGAAGCCCCTCCTAGGGAAAGGAATGCAAACAAAGGTCACAGTTAGGAAAACGTGTCTCTGGTTGGCAGAAAACTCTCTGGGAAAGAGTTTCAGAGAAACCAAAACATCTCAGGCACCGAGCAGGGCTGCAGTTTTAATGATCCTGATCCCTCATTTAAATCCCTTTGAGGCTGAGGGATGAAAGATGAACAGAGGGAGGTCAGCACCACCAGCGGGGTCAGTGGGCACAAAGGAAAATCCAGGAATTGGGCGGAATTTGGTGTTTTGGTTAAATCCACCTCACTGCAGAGGAGCAGCAGCCCCCAGTGCAGACACCCTGATGCATCTCCTGCACCCTGATGCACCCCTGCAGCCCCATGCACCTGGTGCAGGTGATGCAGGGAGGTGTCTGTGCCCCTCCAGGTGTTTCATGGCCCAGCTGCAAACGAGGAGCTCCCGGGGCTGGCAGCCCTGGGCGCGGGGATTTTTTAATTGGCACGGACAGGAACAAACAAACAAACAAATAAATAAACAGATAAATGTCCCTCCCCCTGCATTCTGTGCTGCAGAGTTCAGGGTGCTGGGATGTTTGCCACAGGAGGGAAGCAGCCTGGAATACCGGTGGGAAATATTCCTGGCAAGCTGCAGGCCCTGGCACGTTTGGTGAAGGATCAGCCGGAATGATTTGGTGCCCAAGGAACGCAAACCAGGGCAGGAAATCCGGATTTCTGCAGTGGGGCTGGGATTGTTTCAGGGTCCAGGCAGAAGGATCTTTGTGCCCTGAGGGAAAGGAGGAGCTGGGACTGTGGGTGCTCCTGGGTTTGTGCCCTCAGCTCTTTATTTGTGGTTTTGTTATTCTGGCTCAGATTATTTCTGGTGCTGCATTTCAATGCACGGAAAAAGAAAAAAAAAAAAAAAAAAAAAAAGGGAAAAAAAAGCAATTTTTTCTCTGTATCAGCCACGTGGAAGGAGCATCCCTCCTTTGTCAGGATGTGAAAAAAACGAGGCCACGTTTTTCCCAGTCCCCACAAGCTCCTCAAGAACCAGGTTTTTCATCTAAAATCACTGCAGAGTAACCGTGGTGTCTGGTCCTCCGAGCTTAAACTTCGTGTCTTGAAAAAGAAAAAGAAAAAAATAAAAAGGGATCTATTTTTGTCTCAGCCTCTCAGAACTGCTCTTTGCATTCCTTGGAAGCGCTGTCATTAAGGGGTAATTATAATTGCAGCCCATCATCACTCAGACACCCCTGAGCTCCCGGAACACCTCACACAGGGAACTGCTGGCACCTCCTGCTCTGGTGGCACCGCTGTCACCGCAGCGCCTGCAATCCCGAATTTGGGGGATGTTTTCTACCCCCGGAGCTCCTCCCCGCGCTCCCTTTCCGTGGGGATTTAGGGAATTCCGTGTGGTGAACGTGCTGGGGAGGAGGGATCCGGCACCCCAAGGCAGGAGGAGGCTCCAGGGCTCAGGTGAATGTCAGGGAATTTCATGTCAGGGAATTTCATTCCAGGGAATTTCGTGTCAGGGAATTTCACGTCAGGAAGTTTCATGTCAGGGAATTTCATTCCAGGGAATTTCGTGTCAGGGAATTTCATTCCAGGGAATTTCATTCCAGGGAGTTTCATGTCAGGGAATTTCATGCCAGGGAATTTCATTCCAGGGAAGGTGGAACTGCATTTGATGTGCTCACCCCGGGAGTTCCCCACATTTCCCGAGGATAAATAAAACCCATTTTGGGACACCAGAATTCCCGAATTTCCCCCTGCCCCACCCAGCACGGCTCTGCCTCTCCTCCGAAATCCGCGTTTCCCGGGAATTCCGCGGAGGATTTCCCGAGCTCTGCCTGGGTTTCCGAAGGTGGAGCAGGAGGAGAAAAGCCTGGAAAGCGGCGCGGTGGGAGCCCGGGGAGGGGGAGGCAGGGCTGGGCATGTTTAATTCAGCAGCGGAGGAGTTTTGGAAGGAGCAGCCTCGCACAGACGGTGCTGCTGACTCACGAGAGCATCTCAGGCTGGAGGGAGAGGGAGGAAAATCCTCCTTTCATCCGCGCAGAGAGGCAGGGAAAGGGATGGCCCCGTGGTTTTGATTTTATCCTTTTTATCCGTGCAGAGGGAGGGGGAAGGGGATGGGCCCACGTCCGTCCATAACAGGAGGAGTGACCCCAAAAATGAGAAAGGAGCGACCCCATATTCTCCTCGTTTTTGTGATCCCAAAAGTGAGAAAGGAATGATCCCATTTCCTCCTCACTTTTGTGACCCCAAAAATGAGAGAGAAAGGAATGACCCCATATTATCCTCATTTTTGTGACCCCAAAAACGAGAAAGGAATGACCCCATATTCTCCTCATTTTTGTGATCCCCCCAAAGTGAGAAAGGAATGATCCCTTTTCCCCCTCATTTTCGTGACCCCAAAAATGAGAGAGAAAGGAATGACCCCATTTCCCCCTCATTTTTGTGATCCCAAAAACGAGAGAGAAAGGAATGACCCCATTCCCCCCACGGTGGCAGCAACACCCAACAATATGGAAAGGAACCGAGTGAATTTATTGCTGTTCGTGTTCCCCCTTAACCCGAGGGAAAATCCTTTTTGTTTCCTCCCCTGCTCCCCCCTCTGCAGAGAAAACCAGGTTGTTCGGGATGTTCAACACAAATTGCTTTAAAATACCCTGTCAGAACGGGCTGGGAGATGGGGAAATCCAACCCTGGTGGAAAGGGAGCTCCTCTGAAGCCTCACAGGTGGGGAAAGGAAAATTCTCAGAAAAAAAGCTGGGGATTTAGGGGATTTTCCACAGGGATTTAGGGAATTCTGTGTGGTGAACGTGCTGGTAGAGGATCCGGCACTCCAAGGCAAGTGAAGGCTCCAGGACTCCGATGGATTTCAGGGAATTTCATGTCAGGGATTTCATTTCAGGCAATGCAGAGTTGCATTTGCTGCTGGCGAGTTCAGAAAAGCCAATGAAAGGATTCACACTTTGCTGGCCTTTCCCTCCACCCCAAATGCAAATCCAGCTCCCGTTTCAGGACAGACGCGGGGTCTCCGAGCCAACCCAAGGTGCAGCTGCCCAGAACGGGCATCGATTTTGGTTTTAAAAAATAAAAGAGCGAGGGCTAAAAATCTCCTTTTGGTTT
The DNA here is from genome assembly GCA_017589585.1 of Phylloscopus whistleri. Lineage (NCBI taxonomy): Eukaryota > Metazoa > Chordata > Aves > Passeriformes > Phylloscopidae > Phylloscopus > Phylloscopus whistleri. The sequence continues at coordinate 703 of JADMLD010001300.1, read as the reverse complement.
TGCCATTTTCAAAGCAGACTCTGGAATATTTTCGGGATTGCCACAGGCAGCTCCCTGGAATCATCCTGTCCCTCGGGATGGATGGCCTTCCCAAGCTGGCCTGGCTTTGTCCTGTGTGTTCCAGCTCTGCAAATTCACAGCATTTCTTTTAAATTCATTCCAAAAACTCTGATTTTTAGCCCAGCTGAGGACCCTGAGACAAAAAGGAAAACTCCCAGCTCCGGCTTAATCAAGGCTTGAAGGAGCTGGGTGTGTTTTTTTCCCCTAATAACACCACTTTAAAAATACATCACTGAAATTATTGATTTTCTTGCTGGGAGTCTCTGCATGATTCGATTTGATTTGTATTTATTGCTTCCCTCCTAATCAGCTTACGGTTATTTCTGCTAAGAACGTTCTTGAGACGTTAAGAGAACAAGACTGGAGAAATTAAAGTGAAATTCCAGCCAGAACCCGCTCGGATTTTTTTTTTTTGGTACAAACCTCGCCCAGGCTCCTCTGAGCTCTTGGGCCAAAGTGATAATTAATATTATTAAATTCTCTTTTCTTTTTTTTTTCCACAATAAAGCACGAGGTGAACTCTCCAAGCAGCGCTGTTTGAACGGGCCCTTCTTTCTGAATTTTGCTGTGAAATTTTCTCACCTGGGGAAAAAAAACCCTCCAGCTCCACCAAAAGGTGTTGTTTGGGTTTTTTTGCTGTTCT